>JAHLJT010009419.1:21980740-22029654 GCA_031308135.1 Acheta domesticus | reverse complement strand
AAATACGAAATTTGAAACTCTTTTTCACAGAAATTTTGAGTTTTCACAAAAAACTTCATCTGAAGTTATTCGAAGCAACTTACTCTCACAAATACGTATAATAATGTTAAGAAATTGCTAGTAATGTGCCCATAAAAGATGTGAGAGATCTTTCAAAAAAATTACAATTATGTAATTTTTGAAAAACAAAAAAATACCCCAAAATGAACTTGATGTTGCACTACCTGTTTCAAAAATTTGAAAAAAAATATTGGAACCATTTATGAGAAAATCGCGTTTTGAGCGTTTCTGAAAATGCGGAAATTTGAAATAGTTTCACAAAAAAGGGTTGAGGTCTTGAGAAACTTCACTTTACTTTATTTAAAGCATATATACTCATTTATATAATGTGAGTAAATCGACGCTAATGTAATATTTAACAAAATGAGAGAAGTCAAAAAACGTACATTTTGTAATTTTTGAAAAAACACAAAGAATAGGGCAATTTGGCGATAATGTGATCTCATAGAAAACACTTTCCACTATCCCTACCAAACTTTAGAGAAAATATTTGGAGACGTTTTTGGGAAAATTTTGTTTTGTATTTTTTTTAAATTACACATATTGCGCGCAATATTGCACGAAAACTACTAAAATTTTCAAAAAAATGTGCATAACCTTAAAGAAAGAACTTACTATAAAGAACAAATTTTATTTGAAGGAAAAATCTCTATCTGCAATTTTGTAGTTGGAAGAAGCCGAATAAAATTCAAACTTTGCAATTTTAAAAAATTCAGAGTTAACAGTAAAAATCGGCCTTATGCCAGTTTTATAACTGTATTTTACTCTATTTTTACAATACATTTTTTTAAATGGAGCCGTTTTTGAAAAAAAAATTGAAAATGTCCGGTGGGCTACATGTAAAGTACCCTCAAAAATCAATAAGTTTTTTCTCAACCGCCACCACCATATTATATATAAACGCACATCTCTTGTACTGTCAGACGACGACACTACTTTACATGAGAGACGCAGCAAACTAATACCATCTACCGGAAACAGCTAGATCTGCGGCGACAAAACGTCAGAAGTATTCGAAAAAAATGGAGAATCGGAAGATTACAAAACCTTTCGAGAGTCGGATTCGTATTGAGAAGAATTTAGGATTCGCCCCACCTCTAATAAATAGGCAGCGGCGGCGGTGGCGCGGGCGGAGGCGGAGGCGGGGGCGGGTGCGGCAACGCCACTGCAGTCGGCGCCCGGGGCGGCTTTGCGGCGCGGCGAGGGTCTTACGTACCCACGAGTTTATTTGCGCGCCGCGTCCGCGTGTGTTTGCGCAGCGCATTACTCGGATTCTTTATAAATAAAGCATCCGATTCCATTAAAGTATTAGCCGCATTGATCGACCACATTGGCGGTATGCTAGCGGCGGGGGCGGGGCGGCGGAGGGGCGACGAGGGCGAGGAGGACAGTGGGGAGGTGGGAGTGCTGGAGGCGGTGGGGGAAGGGGGATGGCGGCGTGAGGGGCATGGGTGGGGGCGGCGGAGGCTCCGAGGTCTGTGGGGATTGTGGGGCGGCGGCAGCGGCGGCGGCGAAGGGTTTGGCGGAGGCGGAAGGAGCAGCGGGGGCGGGGGCGGCGGGGGTGGCAGGGGTAGCGGAGGAGGCGGCGTAGGTGGGGGCTGGGCAGGTCGACGGCGCCTAGGCTTCAGCGCTGGTGTCGCAGTTGCGCTGTCGGCGTCCCCGCTTCCATTGGGTTTTTCCTCGCCATCGTCTGGCTCGCTGATCGCTACATCCTTCACTGCATAAAATATTCTGCCGCTACCGCTTGTCATCTGTTCACAATTTCAAAATAATTAACAGCTTGATAGAGCTCTGTATGTACAGGTGTGGTTTTTATTTGTATTAGTATTTTCCTGCAGACACAATTAAAAATATTTACTTATACAATCCTCGACTTATAAGATATTTTCTTCTGTCGCATCAAATAAGTCTCAGTCATCACGTTTTACGAAGGTCTTTGTATACATTCCTGGCTCCTATCACTTGATTTTGCAAAAATTCATAGTGTAAATACATTTTATTGATTAAAATATCTATCGATAATACACAGTTATTTGGAATTGCCTGTCTACAATAAATGCATATTTTAATGTTCCGAATATTCATATTACACTGTTTCGAACACAAGTGTAGCAGACAGTACTGCGTAGCACGTGAAGAACGTAATTCTGACTCATGGCTGCAATTATTCAGTTAAAACATGAATGTATTAAATGCATGAAAGGTCAGTGTTGTGAGCATAAATATGGAGCACAGAATATTGCACAACACGTGAAGAACGTAATTCTATTTCATGCGCACAAGCGTTCACTTCAATATTAATGTTTCTGAACATGATTGTCAATACCTCTGACTAGTTCGTTGTATAATACATTGAACTAACAAAGAATACTAGAATAATCTTGCACATGCGTATATATAATATATTGCAAAGTGAAGATGATGTAATGAGTGAGCCTTTGCGCTACAAAAAGTGCGCGCGACAAGAATCAGAGCTCGACTGGTCTGCAGGCGACGCGCAGGGAGTCACGTGATAAGCCCGCTGGCGCCAATGCTGGCGGTGGCCAATCAGGGCGCGCGTAATATGTTATGACAAGATTCTACTTACTTTGTTAATTAAAAAATCATGTAAAATGTAAGACGTTAAGTATTGGAGATTACAGTATACTTTATATAGTTAACTTTTAAGTAAGTGAATTATTGCGCAGGACTCAGATTCGTTGTTGGCGATTCTGAGAATGAGCGATGCGGGCGGCCCAGGCGAATATAGTCTTCTCAGAATTGCGAGTCGTTGGCAAACGTATTTTTCACAGTTGAATAAAATTCGTAATGGGAAATTCGAACGAATAGCTTAGGCATACACGATGGGCATACAGTGAAGTAACAAATTGCTTGCTTGTTCGAACAAGCATCTTTACCCTGGAAAACAAACTTGCGGGCGGTGCTTGTTTCTTGTGGGAAGTGAGTCCCTCTCACCTGGCTCTCGACCTATTGGAAATTCTTTGAGCGTGACTTGTTGGAGCTTTACATCAGCAATCTGGAGCCCTAGAAATGCCGCATGACGCAATCATGCTCGATGAGCAACAACAGTCGACCGGAGGCATCACAATGGTTGATTGATTTATTGATTGATTTATTGATTACTAATGTTTCCGGGCGGATTGATTACTAGTGATTCAACTCGAAGGTCATTCGTTCCGTAAGTGTAGTGCAATATTTTGCTTGGGAGGTGGCGATGATCTTGCTGCGCTAGATGGCGAGAACCGGCGCCAACCTACCGTCGGCTGGTGGGAGATAACTGGTTGGATTTTTCCCCAACCAGTTATATCTCACCAGCAAGGCATCTTCCTAGCCGGGACAAGCGCTTAACTCCCGGAGGTGTCCCGGCATATATGGAAGTGTAGTGCATGTAAGTGCAGCTGTGGAAGGGGTAAGGTAGGACGAATGGGAGAGAAAGATCGCGCGTGATCCTTGGCACGTTTGATAGGGTACTGCTTCGGCATTCGCTTGGTATTGATCGGAGAAACAAGGGAAAACCTGCCAGCGTCTGGACTGGAATCCCAGGATCCTCCGGTTAGAGGGACTGCACTGACATCTTTTGATGCCCTGAACCACCGCTCCTGGTACACCACATTGAACGACGAATGAAAGTTGGTTGGCGCCAGTCAATTTGCACGGAGAGGAGAGGTACAGTAGTCTATCAAAATGTTAGCACTTGCGCAGAAAAATAATTGCTTTTCTTCGGGGATTATCTAAAGCCGGAAGGACCGTTTCCTCGCTTTCCCCCCCCCCCACTATATCCAGGGATTTCAGCATCCACTGTCACCACTTCTTCCCACACCACCATCCCACCTGGTGTCTCCCGCGCCGTCTGCGCCGCGGGCGGATAAATATTGTATTGTCGTCAGCGCGATGGAAGGCGCCACGCCGGGAAAGTCCTCCCACTCCCCTATAGGCGACACGCCCTCACCCTGGGACGTGGCGTGCGCCGGCCGACCAATCCGCGGACACGGAACAGCAGAGGGATTCGACTCCCAAATCCGCATTCGCCCGGAGCGCTGTTTCGCTGCGCTGTTTGATTTTCTTCGCGTGCGGTTTGTGTTACGACGCTCAGAGTTTCGGTTTCCTAAGGCAAGCGACGCGACGCGACGCGACGCGACGCGACGCGCGGGAAATCGTGGCGAGTAATTCTCATTCGCTCTCTTGTGAGTTTATAGCCTTTGTTTACTTAATTAATCCCTCGTTTCGTTCTAACTTTCATATTTCTGAATGAGCATTATTTCAGTTTCTATAAGCGCCCAAGTGTTGCCCACTCTTAGACGTGTGAACGATGTATTACAGGGAAAATATTATAATACAATTTTTTCATAAAAAAAACAATGAGAGTGAATGTGGACTAGGGTTGTGGTATATAGTGAAATTTATTTTAAGCAATCGCTCATGGTTCTGGAGAAAAGTTGGCCGTTAGTACCGTGGGCATGTAATGAAGATTATGAGAAAATAAGATGCGGACACAAGTATAAGTACGCTCTATTCAATTAAGTTAATAAACTTTCCACGTCATGCGAGTGAAATATTTAATGATTTTGATACTGCTGAAGGAACATTAATACATTTCAATTACAATTAATCTAAAAAATTCTGTAAGATATATTGAATTGATGCCTTCGTTTACGTGACGAGACTCAGACCATGCTCTCCGTCTGGCACGCAAATTTTGCTACGCTCCTTTCACTAACTAGCGGAAGAAAGTATTACTTGGGCGAGACGAAACTAGCGATTTGAATTTAGCTTAGAGGCTTCATTTAGGCTTGAGGATCTTTTAACATGCAGTAAAATCTACTAACATGGGACAGCCGGCTTTACTTCCCCTCCGAGGAAGGCGTACGAAGGATTTTTTTCGCCCTTAAAAATCCACAGGTTGAACCCGCGGACTTGGTATAGCAGTCCGATACGCCAACCACTACACTATCGCCGCCCCATATTGGGCATTTGCCACTTTGACCACACAACGTAAACATTAATCTATTCCCTGTAATTTCAATAATATTTCTTTACCGCATGTTTCTTCCTAATAGTGAACTTTTATTTCCAACAAACTTAGAGCTACAGTACACACGTGAGGATATTTTAACCATGAATGAAAAATAGTACCACGCAAGATGAGTAACTCTACCCAAGGCGAATGCCCTAACAAACGGGCCACGGACCGCGCGCGATCTTTCTTTCTCTTCCTTGTCCTATCACGATTTTCCTTGCACATACACACTAACATGCACTACACTGCCACACTTGCCGGAAGACCGGTCGAGGACTTACAGCTTGTCCCGGCTGAGACGATGCCCTGCTGGTGGGAGATACCCGCTAGTCGACGGTAGGGCGGCACCGGACCTCGTCACCCCAGCGACGGAAGATTCCCGTCCCCTCTCCATGAAAAAACATGTACTATACTTACGGACAAATGACCTGGTTAGTGACGCGCTCGAAATCACTAACAATCAATCAATAAATGAGAAACTCTAGTCACACTGTTCAAGGCAAGCTATTATTGCCCCCAAACGCAGGAAGATGAATAAAACAGTGCTATTTACCTGTCTTCGTCTTTTTGTGATCGTTATGGACTCAGAATCGCATATTCGCAAGGAAGATATGACTGTCTAGCTCTACAGAACCAGGAGACCGTTAAAAATAGGAAATATTTAGTCGAGTTTTGGAGAAAGAAGAGACCAATTAGTTACACAACTAGAATACGCGATGTTAAAAGAAAGAATAGCATATTACTTTCATTTTGCACCTATGCTCCACCTCCGATTCCCTAATCGCCTCCGCAAAGCTCTGTTTACGGAAACTTTCTCCACCTTAACAGAGAAACAATACAGCGTGTACGCAACGTAAATGCGAATCCCTTGCCATTCGAAACTGGAAAAAATCGAAGTGAAAGACACCCTCCCCCTCTCTACAACACGACCACCACTCGCCGAAACACAGGAAGCGCCACATTGCTGGAGAGAGCAGATAGCGCGGAGGGGGGGCAGAGAGTTCTTGGGAAGAGTACTGCGAGAGCCATCCCTGCGCTCAGTATTACGCAGCTCGCATTGGACACTCCCTGTCGGATCGAGTTGGAGGGAAAATATCGAGTCAGACGGACACAGCTCCCGAGCTGAAGCGGCTCGTACTCCCCCTGAAAACGCCACCCCGTCCGCCCAATTCCCCGCTCACACCACCCCCACATTTCGAATCTCTCCGCCGTTCAGCCTCACCCTCGTAAACGCCATTGCCGCAGTCGCCACCTCCGCTCTATAATCCTAACCCCCCGACCACGCCTCCGCCACGGTCCCCTGCTTCGAAGTTGCCCGCCCCCCTTCCCGCATCCACCTTCCCCTCACCCTCGCAACGCAACCGCCTCAGTCAGTCTCGCCACCCCCCTCTGCACCACCGTGACTCAGGTCGCCAGCACGGCCCATGCTTGAACCTCCTCTGTCCTCGAGCCCACCCCCGCCCTTACTCTCGCAACCGCCACCACCACAGTCGTCACCCCGTTTGGTCAAGCCCCGCCCATTCCATTCCAGTGGCCTTCGACCAGGATCACCCTGGTTCCCGTTGCCGCCCCTCCTCACACTCGCAGCCCCTCCTCCGTCTCCGTCTCCAATGCTACCATCACAGCGTCCACCTCCACTCTCTCCATCAGCTCTATACCACCCTCTCTCACACTGCCACCATGCGCCAGGTTCGACCTCGCTTGCCCTCTGCCCGTTCCCGTCCCCGCCACCACTCTGACACTCACTCTCACACCTCATCCTCGCAATTGCTACTGCCCGTCTCCATCACTACCAGCACTAAACCACCGTCGCCAACATGGACCCCACTTCGCCCCCGTGCCCGCCTCCATTCCCACCCCCTCTCTTACTCTCACTCTCAACCCTCGCAACCGCTACTGCCCTCCACCACTACAGTCGCCCCGGCGGGAGCGTGTCGGTGGAGGATCATTCGGTGACGCCGATGAAGGCGACGGAGTCTGAAGGGTTTGGAGTGACGGACTCAGCGGTGGTCGCGGGCGGTGACAGAGACGGAGGCAGAGGTGATGACGTAGGCGAAGGCAATCTTGGAGGCGGAGACTTTTGCGAATGAGATGGCGGTGGGGATGGTGATAGATAAAGATAAAAATAAATGTACTTACACTGCAATTGGGTATAATCCTGCGGCAGCTAATTACAAAACATATCAAATACGCCGTCTCTCAGTAACGTATAATACTGATACTACTAATATGAGGTAATATAACTAACAAATTATAGAATATGTATAGTAATAACAATATAATAATAATAATAATAATAATAATAATAATGGTAAAATAATAATAATATAAAAATGACTGATTTATTAAACATTAAATTACATTAGAGAAAAAAATCTTCTTTAATCTAGATCCGCCAGCCGATGCTGGCGGTGGAATGGATGGTTGGAGACAATGTTACGAGGCAGCAAGAAGAGGATGTGGCGGGGGCGAAGGCGACGGAGGAGACGGGGAGGGGAGGCGCGTGTGCTTGGGAACGGCAGAGGGTGAGGAGGCTCACAGGAAGTTCCCAGAATGGTGGTGTTGCATTTGCTGATTCTGAGAAGAGTTACTCCCACCCTGTCGATTCCGTCGATTCCATCTCTTAGGATGTGACCTTTTGCTTTAACATCTTTTTCACTACGTAGTTCTTCCGTTTAGGTAGTACGTATTATTACCTTTCATGGAATCCATCAGCGATCACATTTTCTTCTCATCAGTGAACATTCTTGATCGTTACTCTTTTTCAGGTTTTAATGAAATTCTTATCTATTACTACTTGAGGTCTCTGAACCGGAGATCATGTTCATGCAAACCAATTTTTCTACTTACATTGAATAATTCTGTAATTTGATGGCTGCAACCCCTTGAATAATTACACTAATTACGATGGAGATTTCATTTTGATACAGTTTATTGACCAATCACAGAGAAGTTTACAAATCAAGTACAGACATTTAAATAATCTTTGAGAATCGTTCTAGTATATGTTTTTTTTTTTCGATTGTACACGTTAAAATTGCATTTAATATTATATTTTTCTTATCAGTTAGATTTCTTTATTAGTAGTAATTTTTATGTAGAATATTATTTAAAATAAATTTGATCGCACTTTTATTTTGATTCTATTTGACTAGCGCGGTAGTTAACCAAAACCATTGCGGTAGGTAGGGTAGGATAGGGAGCTGTCCACTGAGAGGCCTTGCGGAATCCTGCATGTCAACTGCCACGAAACGATTCCATGTAAAAGTTTAACTTGGAAAAGTTACCGTAAGTCGTAAAAAAGTAACACTGAAACTGGATGTAATGGGTATTAACACACTCGTATGAAGTTTACAATACTCCCTTGTTCCTTTCTCGTATCCTAACATCACACTCGTGTATTAATACCCATCATTACATGATCGTTTCATAATGTACCATTTTGTATTCGTTATGAAGCTATAAGAAAATTATTTCAGTTTTTAATACCCTACATATCAATATGCAATATGCATAAATGTACAAAGTTGGTTGGTTGATCTGCTTACTACGCGACAGCATCTCTGTGTAACTCGACAATAACTGAGGATTCACCTTTGAGTGCGGTGGTCATAACGAATGTTCAGAAATATACTTCAATGCGTGCAGAAGTTTTCGCAATAGCTGTCAAGTTCACGTGGAGTATGAACCGCGGCAGTAACTATAAAACTTCAAAATTACAGCTTTCGCAGCGAATGGTTTTGCATATGGTCCCCAAGTGTCACCTATCAATACTCATTATTCTCACTCACCACTCACGAAAACCTTTCTCGTCGCAGTATTACAGCAACTAATACAGTAGATGCCATACATATCTGGCAACCTACCCCAAGTTTTCACACAACATAAAAATTAATCTTGCATTGTCCGAAATGTTTCACGAATTCTTACTGTCGTGTAGTAATAATAATAGTAATAATCATTTTTATCATTAATGGATGGGAAACAAGTAATCTTCTACACAAATTGTCCCATTTTTCAAATTACATCACGATGTTTAGTATGTACAGCAAATTTGTCTCGAGAATGTTTTCTCATCGTCCGTACTCCGAATCTGAATATATAAAAGAAACATAGGATGAGTAAAATATGAAGAAAGAATAAAATATGAAATAATATAATAAAATAAAACCCTTACCCAAAATATGATAAATACGAGTATGGAAGTTACACATGCCCTGTCCCCGGAGCCGTTTTGTGGGAGATATAAAGAGGAAGAACGATCAATGAGAATATTCAACGAAGAACTACTTTGAACTTTACGAAGAATTTACATCAATAAATAATCTATCTGCGTTAGTAACGGAAATGTGAATTTCTCTCACAAATCAGAAATGATCTGAGCTGGGTCATCAAAATAAGAAAAAGAAAGGGAATAAATAAGTAAAGAACTCGCAAATATAAAGAAGATGTAAAGTACTCTACAAACGCCGACTTCAGAAATATATTGCGTAAGGCATTTTTGATTTCACTGCTTCATTAAAATAGTAAAAACTAAAAAAAATCATGATATAAATACAAACGAGTAAAATCTTCAATAATTTATAATGATTGTAGTTGATGAAATTCATTTCATTCTCTTAATTAATCTTGCAAAAACTTAAGAATTTTACAAAATATGCGATGATACAAATAATTCAGAAATGTCTATCATTCCCATCATGATATTCTATCTCGTGTAATTAAGTGAAATATCCAATTTGCTTTTCCACGTAAAACATTACTTGGAATTTAAAACTTGACATGATTTTTACCAAACGTCCCGTCAATCATAGTCGAGAAGCGTCACTGCAGCTGAATATAGAGGCAGAATTTCATGTGAAAGCGCTGTCAGGCTTTGTGCATTTCACAACGTAGCACATTGAAAAGTGCGTAGAAAGTGAAAATAGGGACGTCGTTCATGCAATTTTTTTTTTCCAAATAATAGTTTTCTAACGAATGTGTGTTATATATTTTTCTTTAATGTTATTTTTAAAAATGAATTGTAAAAGATCGATGTCTTTACACTTGATGATAAAAAAGTTAAAATTATATTTTACATGATCTTTTAGCGCAACAATTCAAGCATAACGAAATTAGTTCCCAACTATAAAACTAGTCAATATGGCATTGTTCAACATAACTTCATTCAAGAAGATAATAACCTGGATCAAACGAGAGATTACAGAATTCACTCTTGTGAAAATTAAACACATGGCATGTTTCTATTTCCGTAAATAATTGAATCAGCATTACATAAAGCAGAGATAATACTAACAATCAGTAAAATTATGTAAATTAACGATATTACAGCAATATTTTGAAACAAATTTCAGCCAACGTTTACTTTGACTCAAAATGATATATTGTAATTCATACATTTAAACAACTAATTACCTCTCCTATTTTATTTTTAAAAGAAGAGATGAATTTCCGCCTATACATGCAACCCATCTTCATAAATGGTTTCTAAACAAAGATAATTTCGGGGAGACTTGACGGATTATACTTTAAACTTTACACATATGGAGGATTAGTTGAAAAAACCTATTTATACGAGTACATTAATGTCAGGTAGAATGATATAACTTCAACACTGCGCATTCTAGAGCTTTCAAACCTAGAATTTTGAGACTTAATGTCTCAAAAAGACATTCCTCAGGTCATAATCTGCAGAATGAGACATTCCATTCCATTTTGCTGGTTCGATACTTTTTGATAGTTCACCACCTGCCCATAAATGTGCATATTCTGCAAACTTTATTGTGAAATTATACACTATACTTGATATTCTACGCAATTGAGTTGCACGGGTATACCACTCTCTTCGATAATAATTAATTTTAAATGTTAGGTAAGTTGTGTGTTAACTTGTTTTCATGTTGTTTAGGTAAGAGAAGGGGATCTTTACTTGCACATTTTCTTTATTTGCAGTCTTTTTCCTGGGGTGATAGATGGCAAAGTCCTTTTTCTTTTTAGTGAATCACACATTTACTACGATTCTTCCATTTCACAAATGTCATCTACATTGACAATACTAAAATGAGATTGTAACGTGTTTTTGGCCACATCTGGCCGTAAGCAAACTTTGGAGTTTTTTTGAAGCAATTGCGTATGGTGATGGGTTCCAATTTCTTTTCATAATCATCATTGTGATCATCGTTAATACGGTAGACCATTTCTGGTTTGTCTCGCAACGTCTGTCATTCTATGTTTCTCCAAATCATTCTCATCTCAGTGAAGATAATCCAACAGCTTTCTTCTACAACCCATTTTTATAATTTTAAATTGAAATTTTGGTGCTCTATAAGTATGTCTTAATGGATCAGTTAGAAAAAGTCTAGACACTCACTGTAGGAATTTAATTGCCGGAAATATTATTTAATAACATCTGATTTAAATAATCAAACAGAGAGAATTTGAAAACTGACCAAAATACTATCACTATTTTATTTGCTTGTATTGTTTATTATTCACTTTACCTCGAAATCATTTTAAATGTGACATTTCCGACGAGAAAAACAATATCTGTATTTCAGGAGCAAAGCCAGGGACCATCCCAGCATTTTACTCTACGAATGAAAGGAAACTAAAAGGAAATCCCGATTGAGAAATTGCGAGAAACCTCAGGGCTTCCTTCGGACTCCACGCCAAACCAGCCCGTGGAAGAACGCAATGTTCGCTCGTTCGCTTGTACAGAGACAGCCGTTTCCCTGCACCCGGTGGGTCGTGGAAGCGACTGCGATGCCATCTGTGGGCGGCGCGCCGCACCCGAAAGCCGGCGCGCGCCGGGGTCGTCCACCCACAGGCCGCGCCGCGCGGTCTCCCGGGAGAGAGCGAGGGAGAGCGAAGGCGAGGGCGGGGTGTGGGAGAGAGACGGAGAGAGTAGAAGTGAACTGCTTGCGCCCCCAGGCGCTGTTCGCGGTGCGATTTTCGCGATTGCGACGCGCAACTGGCTGCGCCCCCGCCGTTCGTCTTGAGATCGTTTTCGGATGTGTGGAGCAACGTACACTCGGTTCAGGCCAAGGCATTGTTTTGACAGGTTCTAAAAGAGTTGAACATCACCAAAGCCTGCATCTTTCCGCGAAATACATAAAACGTTTTACACAACAAGACTAAAAAATTGACATTGTAATTATTTAATAAGGAGTGTTGAGAAGTTTGTTCCGACAGTGAAAACTTAAAATGTGCTGGAAAATGTCTATTAGGTTGCATTGCAAAAATTAAAATTAATTCAACACATCCAAAAAATTAATTAATTCACCTTGGATACACTTGACAAAGCATACAAATAAAATTCAGCCACTTTTCACGTTGTTAAATTTACTGCTAAACAAACAGAAAGCAACAATTGTACAAACATTAATCGAGCAACACGCACCAGAAGTTACAGTGGTCTGACATATTAGCATGCTCAATGCTATCCTAGCATTGAGTACACTAATAGAGAGAATTTTTTAAGACAATCTTTCAACTTTGGTCAACTGTTATCGCGGTAATTTGCATTTTCTTGAGTTATTTATGCTTAAACCTAATAAAATGTACTGCAAAGAGTTAGTAATCTAAAGAAAATTGAAAGATGATAGACTTCGATCTTCGGTTCACATGGCATGCAAGGTCTATATCAAGAGTAGTTGCGTCATTTCCTGTTATGATGTATTTATTAACGTGTATCTCACCATTTCTCAAACAATAACAAATATGGAATACTTAGTAATTATCAAACATGTTCATTAATTTATTTAGCTCCTAACCCAATTTTATCATCTTTCAAGAAATTTTAACTTTAAAATTGAAATGGGAAAAGGAGTTGACTTAATCCCTACGAGAAAGACTAGAAGTTTTACTTATTAGCTGACTGAAAAATAGTCCAGCGTCAGATTGCAACAAATGTTGGTGTTTCACAGTCATCTGTGAGAAATTTCGTCAAAAAAGGTCAAATCAAACGTCTCTTGAATCGCGCCATGCCAGGCGATGCGGACAAAAACGGATAACATCTCCTAGTACGGGCCGAATTATTAGGAATTATGCTCTCAGAAATAGCAGCGCACCAGTATAATGTTAGTTGGTAAGTTAAAGAATTCAAGAATATAATATCTCAGAGAACTGTAGAGCGACGTTTCAAAGAAATGGATTTCAAAGGTCGGCGTCTTAAGAAAAAATCAGAAATGACAGTTGCAATAAAACAAAAAACCGTGGGTAAAGTAGTATAGAAATTGATCAGAACTGACATAGACGTAGTGTAAGGCTCGAAACTATTTATATTAATTTTCTTAAAATAAATGATACCGAAAAGGATATGGTACGGATATTGAAATTAAATAGTGCCAAAAGGAATAGTACGGATACGGATATTCGTATATGAGTTATTTCTCCGGCATTTTCCTTACAGGTTTGATTCTCGGATGAATAGTTAATATAAATCCTTTACGATAAAAAAAGAGTTTGTTCGACGCCGCACCAATTAGCAATATATTGAAGAATGTTATGCAGAAATGTGTGAAACATCCTCTCTCCATAATGATATGGTCAGTGATCAGCAACAAGGGCAAGGGGCCTCTGCATGTAGTGCAAGTCACGATATGGAGAGGTCAACATGAGTCATTGTTAACGAATGAACTTCTTACACAAGTAGCAAATAGGTTCCCAAACAAAAATTTTATCCTTATTTTTTTGACTTGTCTCTCTTAATATTTACATCAGCGGCGATTTGTTCACATTATTTTATATATCAGTACATATGCTTGAAATAATGCCCTATAAAGTTTCTCGAATATTGAACCATTTTCTGTGAAAACTAGCTCAAAATTTCGCATTTTCAGAAACGCTCAAACGCTATTTTCTCATAAATGACTCCAAATGTTTTCTTCAATGAACGAATAGTGCTAATTCCACTTTTTAATATGGCGTAAAGTTCATTTAGGGTTATTTTTTGCTTTTTCAAAATTACACAAATGTATTTTTTAAAGATCACTCACACCGTTAATATTCACATTTCCAGAACATTTTCACTATTGTATTTGTGAGTTACAGTGCTTCAAATCACTTCAAATGAAGGTTTCGAAAACTCAAAAATTTTTTGTGAAAAAGAGGTTCAAATTTCGAATTGACAATAGTGCTCAACGCCATTTTCTTAAAAACGCTTCCAAAATTTTTAAAGAAAATTGCCACTTAGGACGAGGTTTAGTAATATTTAATACTCTTAAAATAACATTTCCGTTCTACCATTAGGAAACCGAAAAATTAAGAAATGTCCAAAAATGTACTTTGGGCGGCGATAGATGACAGCCGGCAAGAGCACGTGGCAAATCCGAATAGCTAGCCGAGACCAAAGAAATAGAAAAATAATAGGAAAAGTCTGTGCAATTCTGGAGTACCACTAGTTTTTTGTTTTGTCCCGAGTTCCTGGGAATCTAACAAAACTTTGTTAGATTGGTCATCTCTCACATTACCAAAGTGTGCATACTTTTCTTTCAATTTCTGCGAGAATTGGAAATATTTAATAGAGATGTTTTGATAATTTTTTAGAGTTCCTTAACAACAAATTAGTGAATTCGGTAGTAACCGTTTGGTTTCCGATAGTATCCGATATTATCCGTGTATGCTGTTGGGGCATCGAGCTGTTGTCCCCAAGCTTGCGGGTTCAAACCCGACTGAAACAGTGGATACTTTCAGGGCGAAAAAAATCCTTTGTACGCCTTCCTTCGAAAGGGAAGTATATCCGGCAGTCCCATATTGTAGATTTACAGCATGTAAAAGATCCTCAAGCCTAAACGATACTTCTGAGCTAAATTCAAAATTGCCTGTGTTGTCGCCCGAGTAATAGTTCCTTTCTCCGCTAGAGGTTAAAGTAACGTAGCGAAATTTGTGTTGTCAGACGGAAGTGCGGACCTGGTGGCCCGAGTCTCGACACGTACAGTAAGACATTAACAATTGACAATTCTCACATGATTGGAGCTGGGTAGATTTCATGCAATTTCTGCGCGCATTCTAAATTAGTAATATAGATTCTAATCGGTGCAATGCAACCTTGCAGCCACACCAGCCTAGCTTAGCGCTGCGCATTGTCCTGAACGATGTTTCTTTTATTACAATGTTCATTGAAAAGCTAACGTGTTTTTGTGTGTTGTATTTTTCAAGAGATCTTGTGCATCTAATGAAATCATCGATATCTCTCACATGAACATAGGCTTTTTGGTTTTCTCTCAATTGTTGCGCGCATACGAAAATAAAATAGGTCCTTCAGATGTTCATTGGGGCCATGAGCTGCAACCCGTCAGACGCAGAAGCTTCTTCGAGTGGTGCGTAGAATTCTCAATTTCGTTCTTGTTTTTTATACCAAGTTTTTGTATTTTTCTCGATGACCTAGGTACCTAACAAAACCTTCGCCACGTCACATGGTCGTAGGTCGCTATGTTAACTCTCAATTTCTGTGCGCGTACGAAATTAGAAACACGGATTTTAATCAGTGCTACGAGCTGCAAACCGCCAGTCATAGCAGCGCATCCCAATGCTGGGCTGTATCCTGAAAATTGGTTTCGTTTATTGGCATTTTCTGGAAAATACTATCTTTTTTTTGTATTTTTTCCGAAATCCTGGGATATCCAACTAAGCCATCGACACCTATCACTACCACAGGCTACGTAGTTTTTCTGTCAATTTCTGCGCCCATACGAAATTAATAAATATTGATTCTGAACACATACTTAAAATTTTATTGACCAGAGAAGTGCCCGAGACAACAAAAGAGATTTTTACAATGGAATTAGAGTAGAATATTGTTTATATTCTTTGAGAAATGAAGGTTTTTGTTCTTTTTCTTTGTTTTCATTGCATCGTGATATTCCACTTATCTAAATGATTAACTTCTTTTGTGCCCCGCGTTGGGCAACATTTGTGATATTCCTGCTATTATTTAAAATCTTATTTTTATCTACATTGGCACTTAGGCAGCCATTTGAGATATACTTACTTCTACTGACATTAATATTAACAAATCTTGATACTATTTAGTCTTATGGATATCGTAAAGAGATTACTCCTTCTGCTATTAATATTATTATTTCTTTCATTGCCCTGGTTTGCTCATAAATTCTCTCAATGTTAAAATTTATTAACTTCATTTTTAAATCCGATCATGGGTTCCGACGTACAACATTCCTTACCTTACCCGCTGCATGTGGACGTTGGATTTCTATACAGAATTACGATTCTTGGAGTTCTACGGATTAAAACTAACTATTGAATTGATGGCAACTGCTATAAATTGAATAAGCCTTTTCTGGAAAAATAAAATTTAAGATTTATATTGATATTCTTACAAAATTGTATTGAGCTCATGAATTAAATGATTAACTTTCCCCACAAACATTACAGTACAACATTAGAGAACCTTACGGTTTTGAATAAAGTACGTAAGCTTACTACAATGACTTCTCAGATATTCTTCTTGGGTCTCTTCGGGGTAGATATTGTCGATTCCCCTATTATCGCGCTCTTGCCTTTCGTTAGAGTAGATTACAAATATTCCCAGAATGTTCTCGACTAATTAATACTTCATAAACTCAATAATGTTTATTAAATTAATTCAGGGACGCGACTAGCCCTGACTGTGATTCAGATGAAACACCGACGCGCAACTACCTGTTTCCAGTCGACTTATTAACAATTACACCCCGTCTACAGAGCTATCCTAATATAAATCTCTTCGAAATATGGAGTCTGAATTCAAATTCAAATTACATTAACAAAAATCGCAATTATAATTCAATGCGAATAACACCTAGAAACTGTCACTCTTCAAAAGCTACGCTATCAAAACTAATCATCAGTTATACACCTTACTATCGTTTACTAATATCACAGTCTATACTGAAACAAACATTCGTATCGCACCGATTGCTTACATGTGTTCAGCTCGGAAGCTTTCGGGAGTGGTTATTTCAACGATCCCACAGAATCACAGCTGTCAATGCCCTTTCCATACCTCTCGCATGTAACAGAGACGTGCTCCGGAAAAGAATAACGCTGTGACCTCAAGCATGGAATCCTATACTTGTGGACTGGTTGCCTTAACAAAGTTTATTCTTTGGGGTTTAAAAGTTCTGTATGCAAACAGTCCCATTGTAACTACATACTTGATACCTATGTTCCTATACAAACTACAGTGGGATTTTCTGGCTATCACAAAACATGGCTTAATTTCTGGCGGAACGTGCCGGAACGGCGTTCCGGTACCCCGGAAATAATTATTAAATAATATATTACAATCGTACAACTATTTCTCTAAAAGTAATAATTGATTTGCGGCGCGTTCCGGGGCACAACATTTTATAAATCAAGCACTGACAATACATATAGTTTTTATTATCTATGAAGGTTCGAGATACAGTTATGCCACATCAAGTTCATTCTGAATAATAAGAGAATAAAGTTTCAAAGATATTCCTTGACACCGAGTAAAGGAGAAATGCCTTCGTACTATAGCGTTAATTCATGAATCGGCACCACAATACTCGAAGAATAGTACATTATGAAACGATGATGTAATATCCATTACATCGAATATCATACGGTACTTTTTCTACAACTTATGGTTTGTACAAGTTAAACTTTACATCGACTCATTTCGTGATAGTTGACATGTAGAATTCTGTCAAGCCACTTAGCGGACAGCTCCCTACCCACTGCAGTGGCTTTGTTTCACAAGAAGGCAGCCAGGAGTACAGAGTTGCTTCAACGTCACCGTCTTTGCCTTTACACTGATTTCTGGAGGTCTCAAGACCACCGTTGATTCACCAGACATTTTACATTAGACAATTTTTAAGGGCAAACACACGGCAGCAACAAATAATCTAAAATGACGTGCATCCATATCTTAACCTTAGTCAAATATTCTCTTCCATAACTACCACTGCGCTAGTCAAATAGGATCAAAGTGCAATAACACATTCAATTTATTTTAAATAATATTTCTCGTTAAAAACTACTACTAATAAACTAAATTAAAATTAAGAAGCAGAATATAATATTAATTACAATTTTAATGGACACAATTGACACGAAACATTTACTATAAAGATTCTCAATGATTAACGAGTGTCAATACTTGGTTTGTAAGTTTCTCTGTGATTGTCAAGAACCTGTATCATAATGACTACTGTATCGAAATGGATGTCATTATGCAACTGGTTGCAGCCATTACATGACAGTGTTATACAATGGGAGTAGAAAAAGTATATTATTTGATATGACGAGTATGTTAGTAGGATTATTTAATTTTTGTTGAAAAATGGCATACAACTACCTACAGCCGAGCCTAAATTATTAATATTCTTTCATAATTTTTAAATTCCGGAAAAGGGATATTACTTTAAAATAATTTATATCCGTGTTTTTACGATACTGTTTCATAATATATTGTATGAAAACATTTAACATAATCTCACTCTGCGAAAGATTTCAAAAACATGCGGTAGAAACATATTACGTTGCCGTGAACAAAGTACCTGTAGGTTGTGATTTTATTTTCGTGCTTTTATCACATAAAATTCTCCATCATCAACCAAAATAAATACAAGTACATTAAACCACATGCAACTGAACGATAGAGTAGTAAAATTGCTAGAACTAGGCAAAATAAAATACCAGAAACTATTCTAATTTCACTTTTATTTATCTTAAATAACTGTTAAATCTTCCTCAGAAAAATATAAATGTCTAAAAGAGAATTTAAAAAAATTAGAAGTTAAATATATTGTAGGTAGAATTGTAGTGTAAATCATTATTAGTAGGCATTCTGACCAGTCGTGACAACTTCAAGGCTCATTTTAGTTTGTATATAATATTTTTATATGTAGTATATATAAATTCATTATAATTTACACACGTTTTTTAAATAAATGTCTTCTACACTAATTAATCCAATAATTGAAACTGCACAACTTTCAATCCACTAAATTATTTTGTGTAAATTCCATTTCCAATCTATAAGAAATTCAAACATTTTGTAGACTACTACCTTTCACTTACATTCAGTTTTTTGCCACGAATTATAAAACCAAGGACGATTCTAAACAACTGGCACCTGCACAGGATTCGCTGCCAGCATCCTAGGAATGCTTGAAGCCCCAGAGTGTTACATAAAAAATAAGGTCGGATTATCTCTTAAGGTGTTTACTCCCTAGCATTTCATACTGCTTGAAGCTTTTTATTGTAATAAAAATGTAAGATACTTTTACGAAGATGTGCAAAACAAAAGACAAGTAACGGGCTTCTGAACACAAAATTCATTTAGAAATATAAATTACTAGCGTACCCGTGCGAGAACTCTCGCATGTTAATCCACCCTTTCCCTATCCATTTGTCTATCCTTTCCATAAAGGAGAGGAACTACTAATGTACTTACAGAATATCAAACAAAAATAACATGCAATTGATGTTTAAAACAAATTTTCAAATAAAACTTATTCAATATTATAGAGAGATGTTCTTGGAACAATTCATACTTCTTTGAAATCACATTTGAAGAAAGGTTTTCAATCCTCCTTGAGAGTTAGCTTTTCGCTTTCCTTGAGAGTCAAATAATTGAAAAGGCTTTTACTCTTCAGAAAGCAAGTAAAGTAGTACGAAATACCGGATCGGGCAAAAACAGACCTACTCATTGTAATATTATTTAACTTTCGTTGATTTGTTATGAAGAACCGAGTGGGTTTTGGAGAGTCAAGATGCCAGCTTGCTGGGGTGAGAAATTGAAAATTATTTGTATACTAAAAAGTATTCAATTATTTTCTGCATCCTTACGTACCTCAATAAAATCAATTCCGAGCCAAAAAATAATCAAACTAATATTTTCACCTTTGAGTACTAAATACCATTTGTTAGCATTAGAAACAATATAGTAGGCATTAGTAAGCCCACTTCTGTACATGGGAATGTTTGCTCAAACGATGTTTGCACTTTTAATATCTTAACGAACCGACACCTTGAGTTTAATATAAAACGTGTTTTTATTTACAATAAGAGTTTGCAGCTGGGCGTAGGTGTACATACTTCCAGATACCGCCAACATTTAAATCGTGCGTTTGGACTGCGATCATTGGCAGTTGCCGGGTGACTTGCACTATACTTTTCTATAATTTTAAATAGTTGTTTTTTTTTTAATTGATTCACGTAGTATATTGTAGGCTAGCGCGTTTTGAGTTTTGTTTTCCATTTATTTCAAGCTATTTTACTTTAGCTACTTTAAAAAGTTTGTTCTTTGTGTTGTGCCGTACACAAGTTTTCCCCCCCACTACCTTTGCGTACCCGTGCGAGGACTCTCGCATGTTAAACACCACACTCAACCCTATCCTTCTATTTTCATTCTAAGAGGGATAAGTATTAACGAAACGTGTTTATTTGTTTAAAATCTCTAAAGGTAACGTGCAATGTACTAACACAATTACAAATAAAAAACATGCAATTATGTGTAAAAGAAATTTTCAATAAATATTTATTCAGTATCATGGAGAATTTGCTTGGAACAATTCCCAAACTTACTTAAAGACATTTGAAGTAATTATTCATATTCTTTGTCAGTTAGGTTTTAGTTTTTCGTGATAGTCACAAAAATATTAGCTTTTTACTTTTGAGAAAAGCTACGTGTCTGAACCTCTTGACTTGAAAATTTCATAGAATGATAACGAAAATATTGGTACAGGTAAACACAAACACAGTCTTCACTCTTCACTGAACACCCACATCCCTCCACAGTGTAAGTACACACAGCACTTACAGACCATGAAAAAACGTTACTTGAATAGTTTCACTACACGCATAAGAAACAATCTTCATCGGTATAGGTATCAAGGAACTATAATAGTACTTCTAGTTGTTGCTGAGAGCAAATCTTGAATTATTTATTATGCAAATAAACCTCGTCAGACTGCACAAACTACGGTGTTAACAGAAAGCGTAAATAAAGATTGTCGAATGTATGCCTTGTGTATGTATGTATACTATGTATACTAATGTGTATACTACTATGTATACTACTATGTATACTACTATGTATACAATGTATACTACTGAAATAATACAGGAGACGATTACCGGAATAAGGGTTTAACTTGTCCTTGTACTCGTCACATGTCCCTGCGTTCTTAATGAACTGCAAGGTAATGTTTAAGAAAGAAAAAACAAGCACACGCATAATGGGGGAAAATAAAATTACTTTACAGCTATCTCATGTTTTGGACCTCTTATTCAGAAGAATAGCTCGACATCCTTTTGATTTAATAGATGTCGTTGTGGGAATTCCTTGACGACTTAAACAATCTTTGTCCTCATGTTACAAGAAATAATGCTTCGAAGAAGGTTCGCATGTACTTCACCACTCCTGCGGAGATCCCCGTCGCCAATCGATAACAAGGCCAAACACTTTTCCAGCAGCTTGGTGGTGCTTGTCGCCGCAAACAGCTGAAACCAAGGATGCCCCGCGCAGCTCGCCCTGTCTGTACTCCCGAGGGGGCGGTGGGCGGTGGGCGGTGGGCGGTGGGCGGTGGGCGGTGGGCGGTGGGGCGGTGGGCGGTGGGCGGTGGGCGGTGGGCGGTGGGCGGTGGGCGGTGGGCGGAGGGCGGTGGGCGGAGGGTGGTGGGCGGTGGGCGGAGGGCGTTGGGCGGGGGTGGTGGTGGGCAGCAGTGGTGGGTGGCGGGCGACGGGTAGGCCAAGGCGAGGGGGCGGGGCGGGGGGCGGGCGCAGGAGCAGTAACGCGAGCCAGGCGCGCGCAGACAGTGATGGATGGGCCGGCATCAAATCCCGCGGACGGCGCCGCCCTCCGTCCCGATAAGTGCGCGCGCGATCGCCGGATCCGATCCGGAACCGCGCCCTCTCTGCTCCGCTCCGATCCCGCTCCAACACGCGCTCCGACCCCTGTACGACCCCCGCTCCTGCCGCCGCTCCGATCGTGTCCCGCACGATCCCCGTTCCGGCCACCACACCGCCATCGCCTCATGCTCGCTGAACTCCATCCACAAAACCCGAATTGCCTTGCCTCTCTACGCCGTTGGTCCAGACCTTACCCAATCATTGCTCTAATCATCCACTGCACTACGTCCCCGCCATGTCCCCGTTACCTCCCCGCTACGTCCCCGTTTCCTCCCCGCGTCCTCCCCGCTTCCTCCCCGCTTCCTCCCCGCTTCCTCCCCGCTTCGTCCCTGCTTCGTCCCCGCTTCGGCCCCACTTCGTACCCCCTTTGTCCCCGCTCGGACTCCGCTATGACCCCGAGCCAATTTATGCTATCCCTCTCCTACCACCGCTCCAATCCCGCTCCGATAATCCCCCAATGATCCCCCTAAAGGCCAAATCATTATCACCAACTAATACCCGTTCTCATATTTACGTTGACACATACCAATCAAATTGAAATAATTATTCATTTTTCAGAAAATTGGGGCCCTTTTTGTCCTAATAAGTGACGCACTTTTGTTGATGCAGTTATAATGGCCATGTGTTCCGCTTTTCTCGTTTCACACACAATGCCGATGATTGATTGATTGATTAGTGTTTCCAGGCGCCTCAACGGTTGAGGTCATTAGCACTGTAAATTTAGTGCGTGTTTTCTTAATCGCGAGGGATGGCATTGAACTTCTGCCGCTGGATTGAGAGATCCGGCGCCAATGTACACTTCTGCTGTTTGCGGGGTTTCCCCATCCAGGTATCTCCCTTGAACCGGGACAAGCCCAAAGCTAGCGACAGATCTCCCGACATGTGTGGTAGTGTAGTTCATGTAACTGTATGTGTGTGTAAGTAGGATTAGAGATAAAACAACGAGGAAGAACGAAAGATCGTGCGCGGTCCGTGCCACAGTGATCACTGTGGATGAGTCTTTTGAAGGGTGTGACTCACAAACAATTGCCAGTCGCCGGAATGGAAGCATGCAACATTTATGAGGTCCCAAAGCAAGGCAGGTCAGCAGCAGTATCAAAGTCATGTTGATCCGTTTCTCTCTTCTTGAGTGGTTCATAATGAGTACGCCCCACACGTTACTGCTATCAATAAGAAGAACTTCGAATAGGTTCTGTGTTGACCCGTGATGCAGTGAAACGCCAACGGTCAAGTTTGGGGCAGCGGGTGGTTGGCTGCTTCATCACGATAATTCACGATTTTGTGTTCAAAACCTCCTCTGTTCCTCAGGGAGAGTCAGGTGCCAGCTTGCTGGGGTGCCAAAATTGAAAAATTATTGTTATACTAAAAAGTATTGGATTATTTTCCCCGTCCTCAGTACCTCAAGAAAATCAATTCCCAGCCAAAAAATAATCGAAGTAATATTTTCACCTTTGAGTACTAAATATCATTTGTTACCATTACAAACTATTTAGTAGGCTCAAACTTCACTTCGGTGCATGGGAATGTTGCTCAAACGATGTTTTGCGTATTGAATATCTGAACGAACCTATACATTTGGTTTAATATCAAACGGTGTATTATTTACAATATGAGTTTGCAGCTAGGCGTTGATGTACATACTTGCAGATACCGCCAACAATTAAATCGTGCGTTTGGATTGCGATCGTTGGGAGTTGTGAAGTGACTTGCGCTATTCTTCCTATAGTTTTAAATTTAGTTGCTTGTTTAAATTAATTCACGTAGTATCGTAGACTAGCGCGTTTTGATTTTTGTTTTTCATTTATTTCAAGCTATTTTATTTTAGCTAATTTGAAAAGTTTGTTCATTGTGTTGTGCCAAAGCATACGATTTCCCTTACTACCTCCGCGTACCCGTGCGAGAACCCTCGCATGTTAAACCCCACATTCGTCCCATTCCATTTCCATTCTAAGAGAGAAAGTTGTTAACGAAACGAGTTTATTTGTTTAAAAATATATAAAGGTAACTTGCAATGTACTAATACAATATCAAATAAAAATAAACACAATCCAACTGATGTTTAAAAGAAATTTTCAATAAAGATTTACTCAGTACCTTGGAGAATTTTCTTGGAACAATTGACAACAGTTCCTTAAAGGCAACGTTTGAAGCAATTATTCAATATTCTTTGTCAGTTAGCTTTTAGCTTGTCTTGGTAGTCCAAAAATATTAGCTTTTTACTTTTGAAAAAGATACGTGTCTGAACCCGCTGACTTGAAAGTTTCATGGAATCACTGCTGATAACGAAAATATTGGTACAGGTAAAACACAAACACAGTCGTCACTCTTCACTGTGCACCCACATCCCTCCACAATTAGGTACACAGCACTTGTAGACCACGACAAAAAGTTAATTGAATGGTTTCACTACAGGCATAAGAAAATCTTCATCAAGCAACTATTAATTGTACTTCTAGTTGTTGCTGGAGAGCGAATCTTAATTATGATTATGCAAAAAAAAACTTTGTCAGACTGCAGAAACCGCGGTGTATATAGAAAGCGTAAATGTAACTTAGAGGAATTTAAGCCTTCTAAGCGTGTCGTCACAAAGATGACTACCAGCAACAAGGGCTCAAATATTCAGGTGATCTTGGTAGTATCGAATGGCCGAGCCGAAGTTTTAATTGAATGTCCAAGAATGTCTCTTCTTATAGATTATGGTGTGAAAAACGTCTCTTTGAGGCCATTGGCCTCAACGTTTTATTTTTCAAGGCCCTAGAACCCTTTGTTTAAGAGTTCGACGATATAGATACGAGGTAAAACATTTGCATGTGTTGAAGGTTGCATTTGATATCAATATTCAGATGCTTTTTTTTAAAACAAATTCTTCATATTTTTAAAGTCAAAGTGCAATACGTCACGTCTCTGTGAAATTCTGTTTCTTTAGAGATCTCATTTTCAAGGAATGGTGCGTGTGAGAGATGCAAAGGAAGGTATACTACTGAAATAATAAAGGGAACAATAAAATTACCTACATTGAATGTCTTTAAGAACTTTTTCTGCAATTTACTGTTTAGCCGTGACACCACTGAAAAATTTGGCGATAAATACGAAACATGAAAATATTAGAATTATCCCACTTTAGCTCAATATAATTTAAAAGCTATCACTTTTTCGTAAATATTAACCTGATATCAAATCAGTGAGGATAAAATTGCCTAATTTTAGTGTGTGCAAGGTTTTCTAGAATCAAGGTTATCGCCGTTAGTGTACAAAATATGCCTGGATGTTGCTGTGAAAACGGCACTCCACTTAACATCCGTCACTCATTAACGCGTGTTTCGTAATTTACATCTAATAAACTTGTGTTCGAATAAATATTTTGCCTGATGAATCAGTTTACATTTTCATCGAAAAAAGGAAAGTAGATAACTAATATCGAGAAAAAGGAAATTAATATTTAGGAAGACAATCGTGCCTTTAGAGTCGCATAGGTTTCGAAGATCCCGAAGCCTCGTAGCTAATCACTCTATCGACTTCAGAATTAATTTTATTACTTATCTACTTATTATCGCACTTTATCGCGTACAAATATATACGTTTGTTTAAAATACTCTCCTTTTAGTGTCCTTCTCTGCATGGTTGACAGACGATCCGGTAATTTCGTATCTTCGTCTATATTACCGTTAAGTTTCCATAGCGCATCGTGATTTAAGGACTGTACACGTATTCGCCGCAAAAAATTTTCTAATCAGGTTTTTGTGGTTCGAATGTAACTAATATAAATGGACTCTGGATTGTGTATTATTGCTTCCTTTGGTTAATGTATAATAAATACACTGCGAATTTATAGGCACGAAAAACTGTAAAAATAGGCAGGCAAAATATGCATTTAAAAACGAAAAATAGGCACTAAAATGTATCTTATCCTTGTGTATGTTCTTGTGTATAAAGTTTTGAAGGAAACGAAATACCTTATCTTCATGTAATGTTTGCGTTCATCTTTATTCTAGCAAATCCTTGTAGAAATCCTTTTTTGTCAGGTAAATTTGGACAAAAAAGGGTAAACCGCAATTGCTGCCTTTTAGGTTTTCTTTAAATGTATGCTAATGCTACACATATCTTTTTTCTCACCTTTAATTTAAACATAATTGAAAACGTTGTGTTTTTTTATATCACCGTGCATAACACAAATGTAATTAGTGATACTACAGCAGTACATATTTTTCTCGCATTATTTCTAAAACTATTTCAAAATTTGCAATTTTCAAAAATTCAGAGACGTCAACGAAAATGACCATTTTTTAAGGCGATCCTTGTTCTATTTGTGGGAAAACATTGAGTATTGTAACGGTTTCTGAGAGAATTTGTATAACTTGCATTAATTTCAAGCAAAAATAACGCAAAACCTCTCGTTCTTTTCAAATTATACATAATCTCGTTTAAGACCTGATTTTTTAGAACAGATTTCATTTAAAACAAAAATCTATGTATTCAATATTGTACTTTTGCAATGTCAACTTTTCTCAATTGTATAATATACATAGAGTTCACAGAAGGACGGGCACCAATTTTTATACTGTCCTTTGATTCATTTGAGGAGAAATTTCAAGAAAGCATTTTGAAGCCCTTTAAAAAAAGCATTGTTATAATTCAAAGTAAAAAATAATTCTACCAGTGATTTTGCACGTGTTTCGTGATCGTGATTCGAAAACCTGCGCTGTGGTGGCAGTAAAACACAACATTGATTTATCTAGAGTTCGATTTCTCTGAACTCTACAAGATAAAAACAAAAAACGTACAAATATTTACATTTTTGATTAAAGATGACTGCAGTTTGGTCAATAAATACGAGAATAGGCGCTATTTAGGCATTTAACACAAAACATAGGCATTTATTAGTGAAATAGGCATTTATAGGCACTATAAAATTCGCACACATAATGCCTCAAAATGAAAGAGTAAATCAAACGATTGCGTGCTCCATTGAAGGGAAAAAATAGGCAAATAGGCAAAAAACCGTAGCAGCTTAATAATAAAACATATTTCTCAGTTATTTTAACTCATTGTTTACAAAGGTATTTTGTATATAAAATCTAATTTATACTAATTTTTAATATTGGGCTGTACAAAACTTAAAATAAATATCTTCCGCATTTTTCAATTGATTATTTCTTCTTATTAACAAATAATTTCCTTTTATACTATACCTCTATTATTTTATAAATAAAATGTATATGCTCCCTTAATGGATGACGACAGCGGTTCATTTCTCCTTCTCTCCTCTCCCCGCGTCTGTTCGGCTTCTGCGACAGAAACAAACAAAAAAGCTGATCTTCTGTCACTAACGGTTTGCAAATTTGGAATTTTGTAAAACAAATTTTTAATTATTTTCTGTCTCTTAATACATTTCTTTCTCTCTTACGTTAAAAATACCTTTTTATAACTTTTACTTCACCAAGAATGCCGACTTTACACACACTCTTGACGCGTTCCTTCACCATAAGATATATACAACCTTGGGTCGCGCTTTTTTAATATTGTTGTTATTGTCATTTACACACAATTCATTGAGACGGCGATCGAATAGATTCTACGACAGATGGAGTAAGGCTAAAATTATATCATTCATTCTCGTCAAAATTGTGATTTCTGTTCCGCTGTCTGTGTTTCTTTCTTCTTCTGAAATACTCGTATACAATATTATTCTCATATTCTACACAAACGCACACGTTCATACATATTTCTGTTTATATAACAAGACAGGAACGTCTTTATTCATTGACTGTGGACAATTTTTGTTTGGAAGCCCCGGTGTAAACGAAATAAATACACTGACGTTTTACAAAAACGACCTCACCACACACAAGAGTTAGAGCTTTCCAAGCAATTTACAGCCGGCGTAAGCACACAATCAGTCCGCGAAATATCAAAGACCTCCCTCTCCGGGCTCGCAGCAGGAGGACGCCACAGAGTACGCCGCGAACATCCTTTCCGCCAGTGTACAACGCTTAAATAATGAAGACGCTCCCGCTGCAGGCTAAAGGAAATTACAATGAGTAATAGTACGCTATATATATAGCAGCTCTTTTTATTTAAAAACTTTACAACACGCCGCAATTCGTTGGCCTACCCCACTCCTACCCTTCCACCCTTCGAGAGAGAACCTGACAGTCTAGCGATCCCGCAACTACCCCGCACAATGGAGTTAAGACCTGTTTAATTCCCCAATTTTCTCCACTCTTTGTGGCCAAGCGCGTCAAGCGACTGTGGAGCCGGCAAGGGAAGTTCCCCTTCTCCCTGCACCGCCCTCTCCCCCTCCCCCCTCCCCAAAGGGATTTGACGCGGGCGGTGGCGCTCGGACGGGCTTTAAAGGTGGGCCCGAGTGATATTTTTTTAAAAAAAGGGAATTTTAATGACTGGAACATTAGCGAAGGCTTTCTTGGGCGCGAGCTCCAGTAATAATAATAAGAGAGACAACAAAAGGTGAGCGGGCCTGTGCAGCTGCAGGCCCAGAGGAGGAGGGGTAAGCGACGTGAAGGAGGACAGAGAATCTGCACAGAAAACACAAAAAATTCTTGTTGGAGAGTGTGATACCATGTGGGGACGCAAGTATGAAAGGGATTCCGTGAATAATTATGCATGTGAAGGGTAAATGAAGACAAAGTAATGAAGAATGCGGTGAAGAAGAGACAAGGTAAATTGAAATAGAAAAACTGAATGAAAAATAAAAGCGGCGGGACAGGGCAAACATTTTTCAAACGAATGTTGAGAGGATCTCATTAAAAAGCATTGTAAGGAAGAAGAGATTGCAAAGAGAAGAAGAAATCAATATGAAGATTACATCCTTGAAGAGACGTAATCAATAAGACAATAAATTTTAATCGAGGTTATGAAGGTATTGTTATTGTACATACATTTATTGGCACTCCTTTAATACGAGTACGTGAAGCGTACAGGATAGAATGTATAACAAGCTCCCACCAAAACACTTATTCCTTATACACAACAACCTTCTCTAGGTAGCCAATCGCATTATTACTTAGTAATTCTAAGTCGCACGATTCCACATAATATACACAAAAGTTAATAAACACAAAAAGTATCGAGATAATGGTTTTAAGACGCCGATCAATCACACTATAAACGAGGATGTAATACGTCAAAATATTGTTGGCCACTCAAGTGTAATAATTCATCTCTGATGCAAACGCTTTTGGATGATCGATTTTGTATTAAAAAATTGGTTTCTCAAGTAGAAAGATATAAAATAAATAAGAATATATATATATATATATATATATATATATATTATATATAATATATATATATATATGAAATCAATTAATACGCAACTCTCCACTTCAAAGTACTTTTTATAGAAAACTGATGAAGGGGGAAGAATAATACATAGAAGACCGGGAAGAAGATAGGAGAGAAACGAAGAAATAGAAACATGAGGAGGGAAGAAGAGGAGAGAAATGAAAATAATACAAAAAGAAAGAAAAATGCAGATGTGTAAGAGGAGAGAAACATGAAAAATAAGAAAAAGAGGGAATGAAGAGGCAAATAGATTAAAAAGAGAGTTGAGAGTATAGAAAGAAAACGACAGAGCAAATATAAGCAAAAGAACACGAGTGAAGAACAAGAAAAAACCGGAGAGGCAAGATGAGAAAAATAGAAAGGGGAAAAGTACAGAAGGAAGAAGCGGAGAAAACAAAGGGAATAGAATAAGTAGATGAGAGAAAGGAAGGAAGGCGGATAAGAAAAATGCAAGAAAGTGAGATGAGAGGGCAAGAGGAAAGAGTCCGTTGAGGTTACCATCGAGGGGAGGGGAGGCGAGCGGAGGAGAAATTGAGGCGCTGATTGGCCGGCAGTGGTGAGCGGAGACGCAGAGGTTGCGCTGGAGGGGGAAGGCGCGCGGCGAAGCGGCTAATTAACAACACAGGGTGTGGGAGGCGGAACATGAACGACAGGACGAAATGCTGATGTGGGAAGGTGTCCTCGTACCATTATGACTGATTGATCATTTTTAATATGATCTCCACAACTGTTATGTGGGTGTTAGAAATGGTTGGACATTCATTATGATTTTGACTGTGGAGGTTGATTGTTCGGCTTCAGCGAGAATGGTCCGATTAAAAGAAGTTGGTGATTGACAGTTTCGAACGAAAAGGAGCTACGTTAACAGGTTGCGTACCACTGATGACGTGTTTCCCGGGACAGGAAAATTAACACTTGAAATTAGTACGTACAAAAGTAAAAGTAACCAAATCATACACTCATGTTGTATGAAGCTTCAGAAGCACAAAAGTCTATCACCAACTTATTTTAATCGCACCATAGTTATTTTATGGAGCTGAAGTTGTTGACGGTGGCGATTACATTCGTGGCGGTAGTTGTGATGACGACGTTGAAAAGGGTGATAGCGATGGAAGTGAGACCGACGGAACGTAATGTTGTAACTGATGTGGTTTACGAGAAAATGATAACGTCTGTGCTGAAAGCAGAAGTGGGGCAGTGACATGGGGAGCGTTCAGCCCGAGACAGAGTGCAGCGTGCGGGAATTCCAAGGGGCGGTGCCTCCCGCGGGGGCGGGGGCGGGGGAGGGGAGGGCCAGGCGCGCGTGGCCGCAGCGGCGGCGGCGGCGGCGGCAGCGGTGTGCGGCGCAGCGCGGCGCGGCGCGGCGCGCGCACTGTCCACCTGGACACGGCCCCGTTGATTTATACTGCGTGTACCGACATGCGGCCTCGTGTCGGCGTGTCGACCGCCACAGCCACCGCCCTCTGTAATTGTCGGGGCGCGGCCGGCGGCCGGATGGACACGCCGCCGCCGCCTCCTTAGCCCACTGCCCTTCCCCACGCCACAGCGCTTCCCTTCCCAATCCCCGCCCGCTCAGTCCCACGTCCCGACGCCGCTAGGCTCTGCACGTGGGAGGACAACACGAGCGCAGTTGCAAGTTCTGCCGATCGGCGCGTGGCAGAGGCTATTTGAGACGTACGCCGCATAAGGTCGGGACTGGAATTATTGCACAGTCCAACGTATGAAAAAGCGGTGATTACATTTCCCTTGCCATTTCCAAGGTACTTTTTTTCTTTTAGGCATTTTTTTACGTTAGTAGTACATTTTAGGAGAATGAACAGACTTCATGTTTGATGTGGTAGTTATGTGGTTTTTCTGCCGTTTTCAAATATGCTGGTTTCAATGATTTCTTCTTTCATAACATATTAAGATAATCAATATCACATAAATTAAATCAAAGACTTGCTTTGCTATACACTTAAATAGAATGCGAAAAAATGACCAAAATCTTCGATTCGTGTTTATTTTGTACCGATGGAGTGTATTTGCACCAAAAATCTTTGTAAAAGTTAATCCTGTTGACGGTGTATAGAAATTAGTCATCCACGTAGAGATTAAATATGACTTGTAATAATTAAATATGACTGTACCAATAATAACACACGAACTGCTGTCTCTACATAATGCCCATCAGATCCATGTAATAGCGCGTAAGCTTAAGAAAGTATGGCCTGACAATTCAAATATTTTAATTGTTCCGAATGTGAAAATATATTCGTAGGTAATATGTAGACTTCGGATGTTTTGGTCCTAAAAATGTGATTTTAGGTGCCTAAGAAGGTCAGATTTATGGTTGGCCTGTATTTATTGTTGCGTTAAGCCTTAGTTACTCTACGCTGCATTTTATTAAACAGAAATCAAATAAGTATCCAGGCGATGAAATACATGTTGTTGAATAAGTAATTATTTATTGAATACAACAGTATAGTGAATAAATTAATTGGAAATTTTAAGAGACATTCATAGGCACAAAAGAAATAGGCATTTGTGTTGAAATAGGTGCCCATAGGCACTATCAAAGTTGGTTAACAGCTTTGGAGGTCAATTATAAGTGTAATTATCTATGTTAGGCTCAATAGACTGTAAAGGAACACAATAGGTAAAACCTAAAGATCCGAAGTCTAGTAATATAGATATTTTCTAAAGGCGATTTGTTGGCAACCCGCATTACTTACATGTAGTGCAAACATCTTTTGGAGATGCTCCAGATGTGTGTATTAATTAAATAGAACTTTTTAAAGTTTAATCATTAATTTATTTTCAAATTTCATGATATATTTTAAAAAAACTGAACAAAACGTAAATTTTTGTGACACATTTAATGTCTGTTGGATCAGTAATGTACTGTCCTGGAAAGTTTCATTTCGGGTACTAATTTATTCATTAATGTTCAGTTTGGTTAAATTTTTAAGTCAAAAAATATTTTAAAATACTTTCCAGCTCCTGAAATTTGTAACAAAAAGCAAGTTAACGATCATTTAATTAGTCATCTTCTTGGAATTATATAATTATTTACTAGTTGTAATGACTGCTTCCATTTATGCTAAAGAAAAAATTTTAAAAAATCATTTGAAATAATAATTAAACAAGGAATCAGTAGGAGATTCCGAACTATATCGATACACAATTACAGTAAAACTGATGAAAAACTCAAAGCCATACACAGTTTTTCCCCCCCAGCTAGCCCACCTCAGTTTTTGGCAACTCCGAAAACTCGCCTAAATCTTTCGGGCAAACGAATATCTTGGCTTATTTTCATAATCACACGAAAAAATATACAATTCCACCAAAAGCACTATACTCTGCAAACCATTCCCTCCCTTCCGTCACCCAGCTCGACGCGGCGGTGTCTCAGTCTAATTCGAACCAACGAGCTCCCAAACAAACAGGGACGACACCCTGCAGCGAACATCTCGCCTGGCAGCGAGACGCCGTGTTAACAACATTACGTGACGACTTCTCCCGCGCTCAACCCCTCCTTTTTTCGCAGCGTTTCTGGAAAAGGACCCTACTTTGCAAGATTGCGACAGCTAATTTCGCACCTAATCAGATTTATAAAACGAAATTCCGGCCGCCTGAATATTTATGATGGTTGAATCCCGCATAACGCGCCAAAAAAGGATAATATTTCCGCGAAGGCGTCGCGTATAATCAGAAGCTTCCGCACAAGACCCCGCTCGTTTTTTGCCGGAGTGTGACCGCGATGGCAAAGCGGCATGGAAAGACTTTGAAGGAAAAGGGGCCTTTCCTTGTCGCGTTTGTTCGTGGCTGTTTACCTGAGCAAAATAACAAACGCGGATTCCGAGTCGTAGCCCGGTCTCGCGCCGAGCGGAGAATACTGATGGTGAGAGTGCAGCCTACGGCTCTGGGCTGCTGTGTTTCTTAGCAACGAGATTTGTTTGTATCCGATTGTGAGAAACGTCAACGCGTCTCTTTTATGTCTGCGCTTTCCGCTTTCCTTTTTCCTTGGTCTACAGAATTCACGCCCGTTTATTTTAAAAAGCTTTTTCTACTTCAAGATGATTAAAGATACGTTATAAGGGTGAAATGGCATTAGTGCAAAATTAAATATATTCCAGTAAATTAATATATGTCATAAATTATACTCATGATATGGATTTTTCAATGCCTTTTAAACAATTTTGAACTAGAAAAAGAATGCGTTCGCAAACGTAAAAAACTGAATTTGTGAAGACGCGTTTCATCTGCCCCTGTATTCATCTCCCCTCTTGCCGTCTGAAGAGACAGAAAATTTAATCAACAGTTTAATTCTGAGAATAAAATTATTTTGGTGAAGTTTCTACAAGTAGTAGAAAAGCATGTTCTCAGGTTTAAACCACTTAGTAATGAAAACGTCTCTTTACAATCATAATTACTTAAAACTTTAGTAGATGTATTTCAAACATTTAATCAATTATTGTCTTTGATTCACACTGAAGAAAGTTATCGGTAAACTAAATTACAAACATGTGCAATTACAATTACAATTACAAACATTTCTGTAGTGTAAATGTGTATTTAAAGTGACACTGAAAATACTCGCAATGTGTTTACACATAATGTTAACACATTATTTCTCCATTTCACCCATAAGACAACTTCACTAAATAGACAAGGTTAACTAGCACGAGAAACCAGTTCAAAACCATCAGAAATGATGAGTGAGCACAGCCAAGAGGAAGCGCCACGAGTGAGATGGTACTTCTGCATTGGCTGCCTCGAGCGATGACTGTTGTGTGGCAAGCAATGACACTGGACCAAGTGGCGTCGCTGAGGTGTGGCGCCCGGGTGGCTAAAAATGCTGCTGTTGCATATGTTGGGATGATAATGAGGTGAAGCGATGTGGTGAATTTATAAAAGGTGGTGGGGATGATTTAGTAATTTGACACTTACAGAAACTGGATACGTGGTAATGCTGGTGTGATTGTCGAAGTATCGTGTGGTAGAGGCGGCGGGAAAGAGAATTGCAGTGCTAGTAGCTACTGAAGTGAGTAATAGTGATAGAGAAAAACACAGAGTAATTGCGGAAATAATGACAGTGACCGCGCCAAACAGTGGTAGAGACAGTAGCAGTGGCAGACATAGCGATAGGGGCAGTGACGACGGGAAGTCATAGTGGCAGTAAGACTAAACGTGAGAGTGGTACTGCCAAAGAGAGTGAATATGAGAGTGACTGTGGACATGACAACGCAGAGGCAGAGGCAGAGTCTGGGGCAGTGGCAGTACGGCGTGTGGATGAAGGGCAGAGGCGGTGCGTAAGACACGGAGCGCGCTGCCACTTGGAGCGTCGTGCGGAGCGACGCCCTCCCAGCTGCTCTGGGCAACTTAGTTTCAAGGCTTCACCGGCACTCCGCACACGCACCTCGAGGGACGCTCCCCAGGATTGCTTCGCCGAGCCGCTCCGGCGACGGCGATGCCGACGCGATGCAGAGGCGGTGACGGCGACAGCGGTGGTGGTGATGGCGGAGATGGAGGCGACGGTGTTGACGGCGGTGGTGCCGGAGGTGGTGGAGGCGGTGATGGAGGCGCCGTGGTGGTGATGGTGGTGGTGGCAGTTGGTGTGGCAGCGGTGGTGGGGCGGCGGTGATGTCGGTGGGGGCGGTAGTAGTGATGAAGGTGATAGCGGGGGTGGCGGCGGTGGTGTGATGGAGGGGCGGTGGTGGTGATGCGGGGGCGGTGGTGGTGATGGCGGTGGTTGGTGATGGCGGGGGCGGTGGTGGTGTGATGGCAGGGGGTGATGGCGGGGGTGGGGCGGTGGTGGTAATGGCGGGGCGTGGGGTGCGGTGGTGATGGTGGTGGGGGCGGCAGCGGGGCGTGCCGTGGTGATGCCGGTGGTGGCGGCGGCGGTGGTGGCGGCGGCGGTGATGGTGGCGAAGGTGGAGGTGGCGGCGGTGGGGTGGCGGCGGCGGTGATTGAGGTGGAGGAGGTAATGGGGGGCAAGGGGTAGAGTCGGGGGCATGGGCGGTGAGAGGAGTCTGGGTTTAAAAATTTGGTGAAGTCTTTAACAAACGTTGTGGGTGAAATAACCTAAAATTGTCGCTGAAAATTATTTTTATAATGTAGTGTGTCTTAATGGCATAAACACACTGATTCCGATACTCATGTACACTTAAGTATTCTGAAAATAAAATCACTTCAAGGATCGCAAATAAACATCGTTCTTGGAAAGGATCATTTACGTCATTTTATATTTGTAAGTAGTAGGTGTGTCTAATGATTAAGCACAAGCAATATCCTTAATATTTTGTTACTTTTATAGCGGATATGAAAGTTGCGGGAAAGCACGTAATACGATGCAGATTTTAGAAAGGACAAAAGTAAATTCGACGCAACCAAGTTTTATTCCTTGAAATATTATCTATATATTTTTGTTTTGCCTGATTTCTGTTTAAAAATACATTCAAAATTATCTCCCCTGTTTTCATGTTCGTAAGTTTAGAAAAAATGCTGTCAACTATGGGTATTATTATTTCTGTTCAAATGTGTATATGGATGCAATGATTTAAAATATTTCTTTTATTAAAATTTTGATCGAGTAGAATGCATTCCTGTGCACTTATAAAGAGGTGAAGAAAGTGCATTAAACACCTATGTTGTATACTGTTTATCAATTTTAGGTTTAGGTTTAGGTAGGTTCTTCCATTTCTTCTTGTGCTGACTCACCATCATATACTTCTTTGTGAAAATTGTAGTGAGAGTTAATACTTAGCCTTATTTTGGATAATGATTTAATCTTCTTAGAACAATACGTACGCATTCCCAATTTTGCATTTACGATCTCAATAATTAATCATAATAATAGTAATAATAACTACAATTATTCGGTTCATATGTAACAAAGTATGAATTTTAATTTGCGTAATTGTGAACGACTATCTTTTTCGCGCCTTCTTCAGGCCTTGATGGTGGCTATTCGTTCTTTACGAATGAGATCCCAACATGTCTGTTTTCTGTTTGTCCGAGTTGCCTTTGTAATATTGCTTTTTTTTATCAGTTCGATTATGTTCGTCTCAACTCTAATTTATTTCAACTCTTCATAACATTTACCAAGTGTCCACAACTCTTTGACATCTTCTTATCCTACCTTACTCCTGAGATGGCTCGATGTCAACAATAGTTGCCAATGCAGTGTCTCCTAACGGTAGATCCTAGAGTGCGAGTCCTTACGCTGGCAGGAGTTTTAATACTAGTTACATAGCTAGACGGAAATTAGCCACTGTGTAAAGAATTCTAGTCGAAGGCTTTTTTTAATTGGTAGATTTCTGGGTTTTGTCCGATCAACTCTAGGCAAATGAGTTCAGGATGAGGACCCAGTATACCAGAAACGGGCCACTGATCGCGCGCGATCTTTCCTTCGACATCCTTGTTCCCTCCTCTCCCATCACACAAGCTAATTCCCTACCACACTATCAGGAGATCAGTCGGGAGCCTTGAATTTTCTGCAGGTGTAGCGGTGCGTCGCTGGTGGGAATTCCTGAAGGTGATGAACCCAGAACCTACACGTTGGTCGGATGCACTACACTACCACATATGTCGGGAGACCGGTCGGGGGCTTAGAGCATGTCCCGGCTGGGGCGGTGCCCCGCTGGTGGGAGTTACCTGGTTGGGAAAAACCCGCTAATCGACGGTCGGTGGGCGCAAGATCTCGCCATCCAATGAGGGAATATCACAGCGACATCCCGATGAAAAAACGAGCATCACACTTACGGAATAATGACCTCGTTAGTAGACGTGACCGCAATCACTAATAATCAATCAATTCACGTTGTTAGGCGCCAGATCCACCGTTCAGCGAGAGAAAACACCACCACCTCCAAGGACATAACCACACTGACCTACCACATACTGACCTACGTTTACCACAAACTGACCTACGTAGTGGACGCACCCGAGGACTCGCTCTTCTCCTTCCGCCCCTCCGAGCGATGTCCCTCGCGACGCAGGGGCCTCGTCTGACCGAGCGAGGAGGCGGGAGCGGAGCGGCAGAGACGGGCAGGTGGGCGGTCAATACCTGGGTTCAATCAGGGCCGCAGGATTTGCGGCGGCTCGTGAAGCTTACCGCTCCAGGCGCCGCCGCAGCCACACCCGCCCCCACCCTACCCCTCTCCCCTCTTCAACCCTCCACCTCCGCCGGAACACTGTCCCCAGCGCCGAGCGAACGTCCTGTCAGGGGGAACATCCACTGAACCACAAGTACTCACGATACGTTTTTGCTATCTTAGTACGCACAAAAACATTAGACTTTTTTTCTTCGCTTTCTAGTTATAAAACTGAATGAAATTTCCACCTTTATTGAAGAGTTTAATTATTTTTAAATATATCTTTATATTTTATATATTTTAAAATGGCCAACTGTTGGGTTAGTTAACTTTTTGACGCAAAACTGTTCCATTATATTGAATAATGTAGACCAATGGAGGAACAAAAATACCGCTGGCATACGTTCAGAATTTAAGAATCCCCCGTACTATGAAAACATTCCGAACAAGTCAGTTGTAGCTAAAGATGACGTATGAGTACTAGAAAGTGGCTACAGTAAGTCTTTAAATGACAATACAATTGAATAATTATAGATTGCCTAATTACATTGAAGAATAATAATCACCTAAACATGCAAAGCCCAGGATGCTAGTGGTGTTCCTCCCCCCATCTTGATAAAGAGACACTACTCTTTACATCCCCAAGTTACAAGCAGAAATAATAGTAACAAAAACAAAATATCAAATGGAAAAGATAAAAGAAAACTAGTGCTACTACAACAGCACGTATTTTCTAACTTTATTTCAAACAGTTGCAAGTTTTCCAAAAAATGCAGAGACCGCAACAAAAATGAAGCCTGTGCCATTTTAAGCGTCTAATACTCTATTGCTGAAAAAAAAGATCATCAAATTGGAACAATTTTTGAGGATACTTTTATAAATTACGTTAACTTCAAGCAGAAATAACAGAAAACTTTCGTTTTTTTTTTCTTTCAATGGTTGAACATGCACAATTGTTCTGAGTGAGCTCACTTTTTCAGCAGTTACGTACAACACGATCTCACATTTCGAGTAACGGTGTGCATTATTCATATGATCGAGATGCTTTCTTCATTAGAACTTCAAATAACAGCTACAAGGAAACATACCCTTGGAAGAAATGAACGCTGACTACTAATGAAATATGAAAGTAAACGCTTCTCTCACGCCTCATCCTACGGTGGGATAATGTTTATTAATGACAAATTGTGTTTATCTTCCTTCTTGCTAAAAGGAGAAACCATTTTACATCGTAATACAAATTAATAAACGCTTCATGGATAATGATTCAGTTTAATTATCTTCCTTTGTAGAGCCATTAATAAGGAAAATCAGGGATAACAGGAACCATTTGTACGTTATACATTCCTCTGCTTCGAAGATTGCAATTTAGTGCCTCATCCCAATTCAGCTACTGAGAGTTTCTACATCTCAAAGACGACGTTTCACTCTCAATGTTTAACACTTGACAAGCACCTCACTAACCTTGCCTACATAATTACATCCGCCTGAGTTGTGTGAGTAACAGCTTTCACTGCTACAACGGAATTCCCTCCAAACAAAGTACCTTTGGTATGCATATTTTTTTCATTAAGCAGAGGAATTTTCTTCTCCTCCTACCCCTTCACTACACCAATCGCTTTCTCCATTTGATGACATCTGAGTGTTCTCCTAAAATCATGCCTCTTCGTCCATTAACTCACACAATGCTGCTTTTTACATCCATACCACCGGCAACATGCCACCATAATGCCCTACATAGGATATATCCGCTCCCTCCCACCGTCCCCTCCTCCCATCGTCCCCCTCCGCCCACCGCGTTCCCCTCCTCGCACCGTTCCCTCCGCCCACCGTCCCCTCCACCCACCGTCCCTCCGCCCACCGTTCCCCTCCGCCCACCCACCCGTCCCTCCTCCCACCGTCCGCCTCCTCCCACCGTCCCCTCCGCCCACCGTGCCCTCCGCCCACCGTCCCCTCCGCCCACCGTCCCCTACTCCCACCGTCCACTACTCCACCGTCCCACTCCTCCCACTGTCAATTCCATCCTCCGTCACTTACTGTTTCCGCCATTGTCAACTTTTTGCACTACTACTGCCACCACCATCACCTCCTCTCTTCGTAAATGTTTTCTCGTCATCCAACATCCATATAGTCATAACGTCCCAAGCCATTAACACACAACCGTCACCACGTCCTTATTTCGTTGCCTTCTCCATCTTTCTCCCCTCAGGACCCATGTTCTGCGTCTTTCGCCCCTTTATCCTCTGTTCGTCCCGTCACCGCCTTCGCGCACGCGGTCGCCGCCGCGGAAGCTCAGTGTGACTCTCTCGCTGTGTCGTCGCAGCGCATCAATCGCTCATTATCTCTCGCGTGGATCCCCAAAGGGCAGGGGGAGCGGCGTGTGGTAGACGTACGGCGAAACAGTGGCAGCAGGGGCTCCCAGCGCCTCAGACACCTCTCCTGCGCCAACGCACAGTGGGCCCACCAATGGCCTCTTTGAATATTTGAAAAATAATTATATAGTGAAACCTGTGTTAAGCGGTCGTTAATGGTTCCGACAAAAATTGTCAATTTATGGAGTTGGCCATTTAACTAAAGTTTTAGGAGACGAATGTTAGATATAACAGTGCTATATCCTAAGAAAATATATGTATGTTATTCTTAAAAATTGTTCAATTTCCTCCAATTACCCGATACAACTCAATCAAAGGATCTAGATTTTTTGCAGGTCATTGAAACATTCTATTGCTTTACGAATTTAACTCATTTTCGTACAAGAGAAACTTCCCAACTACACCCAACAAAATCACTAACAATCTAGAATCAAAGGTTCTCCACATAAGCTTTAGAAACTTTCAAGCTGAATTGTCAGGCTCATTCTATCACAAAACAGAACTGGTCCGATAAGGGATTAGCAAATAACGTTCAGATGGTTTCTCGCACGGATGGTTTAGCATGTCCTTGGCAGGTTCTCAGAGACAAAAAGAATAACTTGCATAGAAAACTCCAAGAATGCTGACGAATGAGCGAAGCGGATGCGTAAATTCGTAAAGAAACTTTTATTATGAGTTTATAATAATCATTTCTTTATCTAAACCGAAATGAATGCTTCTTCGAGGTACAGGAATCTAGATGTAATCTCTTGGGATACTCATGCACTACAGGATACACATGTAGACTTTCTGGACACACTTACAGGATTAAGGACATCTGTCGCGCCAGAAAACACAAAACCATCAATCAATCAACTTCGATGTCACTTCGATATTGAATTTTGCTGGTAATTCCGTCGTAAGATGAATTAACTGTAAACCTTATATGTATTTCCCTATTCTTATTCTATTAAATTTTAAAATACAAGAGAGTATATCTAAATGAAGATCAGTTTATGATTTAGGTCACTGGCCACGGCCAACTAGATGGTCATTAAAATGAGGAAATACAGTTTTATGGAAGGATGAATCCGTTCCACAAAATGCTTCGCTAATAGATGTGCCTGCAAAATGCAGGTGGCCATTTGAGCAGCTTACACTCTATCTGTATTCTATTAAAATCCTATTCTTTACAGTTTACAGTAAAATCATGGTGTATATATTCACACGACACTTTGGAAATCTAAATACAGGAAGAAACGTTTTTCAGTCAGAGGTCTCCATACACACAGTCTGCATTCCAAGTGCGCAAGGGACGATTGCAAAGTGTTGCCTCTGTGGATGAAGCTTTGTTATGTGTAAACCATTTTTCAATAATCCTCCTTTGTACCTGATGATTACATTTCTCCTCTAAGTAGCACTTTTAATGTGGTTCTCAACCTTTATTCACACTTGCGTAACCGCGTTTTGAGTCGGGCTAACCTGTCTGAGAATTACTTTAGTAATTATTATGGACAGCAGGCATCTTCACCTCATCCTCAGAGAAAGAAATGTACCTGTCCCTCACTGAAATGCTATTTCAGTTTCGTACTAGAGAAACTTTCCGACAGCATTCAATAAAAATCACAAACAATCTAGACTCGAAGATGTTCTACACAACCTTTAAAAATTTTAGAGCTGAACAGTCAGACTAATTCTATCACAAAACAGGAACTGTCTGAAAAGGGTTAGCAAATAACGTTCAAATGGTTTTGCGCACGGATAGTTTAGCATGCCCTTGGCAGGTTTGACGAGATGAATATGCATATCCTTTTTCTTATGCTTGCACTTTTCCTATCTGTTTTTGTTATTTTTGGAAAACTGTCATTACTTGTTGCTTTTTGTTCGTGATAGTTCGTCTGTCTCGAAGTAGTAGTCTTGTAGTGTCTGGAGGGAAACAAATACAGCTGGAATTAAACGTCTTCATTTGCAGTATGATGAACTCATGAACCAAAATTGACGCAAACTACGCTGCAGTATGTTGGAAAACGCTGGCCACCGCTGGATCACCTTTTCCGACACTGTCCACTTCGGTCTTCATTTCATTAGAGCCGGAAGCGGCGCGTGCACTTTTGATTATCCGCCACCGGGAGGAGATTCTTCTAATTGGCGGCTCACGCGTGAACGGAGAGAATGAGGCGGGGACGATGGGCGGGGCGGGGCGGGGATCGGTAGAGGGCGCTACGACGAGGCGGAGCATAGGCGGGATTGACGACTGTGAGACGGGGGATGACGAGGGGTATCGGAGAAGCAGAGCGGGGCGAGGCGGGGAGAGGCGGCACAGGGTTGTACTAGACAAGGGCGCGGGGCCGGAGAGAGTTCAGCGCGAGAAGGGGACAACGCGAGGAGAAACGAGACGATAAGAGCGAGTCGAGACGAAGCGAGGCGGGACGAGACGAAAGATGCCAGGCAAGAAGGGGAGAAGCGAGGCAGGGAAGGGTGAGGCGGGGCGGGGCGGGGCAAGTTGACGCGAGGGGAGACGGAGCGAGGCGAGGTAGGCGGCGGAGAGAGGGGTATGGTGGTGGCGGGGCGGGGCGCGGGGCGGGGCGGGGCGAAGAGAGTCGAGGGGAGACGCGCAAAGCATGGCGAAATGGGGCGGGACATGGATTGAGCTACATTCATTACGAATCAGAATGTGATAACGCATCTAGGAGTTTTAGAAAATGCCATAATGTTCTTTCATTATAACACAAATATCCAAAGTGAGTCATTTCAGATTTTAAAAGTACACCACATACGACAATGAGATAAACAAGTTTATTATATCGTGTTGCCGATAAACGTTTTGTTACTCAACCAGGAACCGTAGTTTGTCAACAAAATTTATGGTTTCCTCACTTCCGAATCTTATGCTAATGGTCAATTGTATTAGTAAAATACTGCTAAGAATGAGGAGCGAAACTTCTTTTTCCCGATACAATGGACAAAAATACCAAATCTGGGTGCAATTGGACAGCTTTGTATCAGTTCATAATACAATGACCTCATCATCCTCCATAGAAGCAGCTCGCGGTAACATTCACATAGCGAAAAAATTCTAGAATTACTCAACTAAAACTTAGAGGTGCCTCATTCGCATATAGAAATGGTAAGGAATATTTATAGTTTAATATTAAGAAGAACAGGATAGTGTTAAATTTTAACAAATTTTGTACATAATTGCCAGATTTCTGCACGTTAAAACGTTTTCACGGAATCTAACTAAAAACGCAAGAAAACATATCTTATAATTATTACGTATGTGTAGGGACATTTGAAAACGACACGCGCGCGGCAGCGCGGCTCACCTGCTGCAAGAAGCGGCCACCGTAACGAAAGGTTGGAGGCGAGTGACGTCACCCCTAACATAAGAGGGGCTGCGTGCTCTAGAAATGAGTAGTTGGTAATCCAATTCCGGAAGATACTAGCAACCTGATTGGGGATGTGGTTAGAATTCCTGCCTGAAGAGTATAATCTACTACTTACGTTTTAGTGCCTGGTTTTGTTCAGTGTATGGGACAGTGGTAAAGTGCGCTGTAATGACGAACGGAAATTATATGAACACTGCTGCTAACATTGTGTTCTTCGGTGTAATTGTTGAATTGGCTTGTAATGGTATAAGTTGATCTGGGTTATTGTAAACGAATTTTCAATAAACTGTTGTTTACATTGGTTAACCCATTGATATGTTTACTTTATTATTGCAATAACCATTTATACAATAATAACAATAAATAATATTTATAATAATAAAACTATGAATGTAAGTTCATTCAACATTTTACTCTAAGTCGTTAACGGATGTTGGTCATCCTTTCACCAGGCAAATCAAAGGGTATGTCTAACGAATCAGTTTCGTTTGCTCGCTTTTACTTGCTCGCAATTACGCTTGCATTCAAACGTTAACCTCAACGGAAAACGAATTATCTTCTTTGCCACTTACCGATGACACACTTCAAACTCTCTCCACACATTCACTGTTAGTATTGCACATTCCTACAATGAAATTTGACGAGCGAGAGAGATCTCTTCGAAACACCCGACTGGCAGTAAACAACACAACATCGCGTCAAGGCTTCCAACACATGCTGCCTCAGTGGCTGGCAGCGTCATGCGCTATACAGCACGGCTGTTCGCCGCGCAGGAGAGCGAAATAACGACGAATTATCCCATTTGTAACTTTTATGAATTATAAAACATAATATAATGTCCTCGTCATTTTTCAGCATTTATGACCAATAAGGGAGGGCCACGCACTAAATTCTCTCTAAAACCTACTTTTGTGGCCATTTTCGATCTTCCATTGTTTCCACGCCGCAAATGTGGTATGACCTCGGGCACTGCGGTGTGAAGTCTCGCTGATGGGCCATATTTTTCAGAAAATTCTAGTGTCATACACCTTCATAACGATCTTCGACCTCGGAATAAAGAATCGCGGAGAAAAATGCACTATTGCAACATATGCATTAACGGTGCATAGGTTGGCTGAAACTTAACATGGCGTATTTTATCTCTCAGAGAGGTAGTAATTGGTTTTAGTCGCAAATGAACGCTCGTATTTGCGGGGAAGAAAATCTTGAGGGATGATTCCGCAAGTGAGTTCCTTGAAACTTATTTTCCTTTGACATGATTTGAAGACACCGAAATCGGGTTTAAATTTTTGCAACGCAGTGAACACTAATTCAGTTACTATTGACCAAAAATATTTGTAACACCTTTCTTCTTGGAAGACATTTAAATACATTGCTTTTGAAAGACATATATATGAAAAATGTTATCAAATATTGCTACTACATTAATCACCTCAGGCAACTACACTGTTAATAAGACAATGGTATAAAATAGATTTAAAGATATTTTAAATTTCGTAAATGTATCATGCTTAGTTTAATAAAAACAATTTAAAAACAGAGTTTAAAACAGAGTTTACCTAAATATTGATGTAATGACATTTCTAAAAATTCTACTGAACATATATTTAAATTGCGGGTTTACATGCTGTATCGGTAAATGAATTCACATGTTATTTGAAGTTAAACAAGCTACATTATTTAATTTTTACACAAACATTTAAATTGTACAGTTACATAAATATTAAATAACTTGATCAATTATAATTGAGATTGGTTTGTGATTTAAAACTCATGAAGCCATTATATGTGGAAAAACACACTCAGTCTTCTCCTCAATTAAATGTACAAATGCTTCATTAGAGTATGTTTACATTAAAAACTAATTATTGTACAATGTCATTATTATTTAATATTACGTCAAATTTAGGCATAAAAGAATTAGGACATTGATTTTGTAAAATCGTACAGCAATAAGTAAAAATTATGTTTTATTGTTTGTTTTGTGTATTTGTAGCAAACTATTTAAAAAACTCCACCATCTGAAATATTTCTATCTATTCCTAAGTAGCATAATAAATATTCTATTCTGTTCGTCATTTTACTTAAAAATGCTTTATTACTGCACAGCGGGTTCTTCAAGATATCTGCTATACTCTCTAGAACGTTGTACTTAAAGTGAGTCGAGTTGCTGAAAACATTTCTAAGTATTACCAAACAAAACTACTTTCTAATGCAAACGACGAAACTGTTTGACGAAATTTGGGTGCATATTATCATAAGACGTATCGCGTACTGCAATCAGGCCTGATTTCAGACCGTAATAATCTTAGACATGCAGCAGGCCGTCAGAATTGCAGTACACTTGCTGTTCGGGTTCAGGATATGCCGAGTATAAGACATAGAAAGAGATAAAAATGGAAAGAGAAGTACGGAAAGGACTAAAAAGAAAAAACCGAGGAGAAGAATGTGAAGGAAAAGGAACTATAAGCGTAGGTGCTTTTGTGCAGCGTTTTCCATTGATGATTGCTAGCTATTGGTACAAATGGCCACTTGGCATTAAGAAACCAGACGTTTTTTACGGCTCGGATCTGCAGCTACCTCTTCCAACTTTGAGAACGGCAATCCCATCGCTTCTCATCTTTCTGTCCTCCGCTCCCCACGCCCCACTATGCGCTTCCTGTAACCCGCTACGATTCCCCGCGCTGCGTACCGTCATCCCCCCTGCCCGCCTTCCACGCCACAGCCACCCCTTGCTCCTCGCGCCTCGCCCCGCCACCGTCAGTCCGGCTTTACGCTCCACCCCACCCGTCCCCACCCCACCCACCGCACCTCGTGCCCCGCGCTCCACCCCCCGCCACGCTCCCCACCCCGAGCCACCGCTGGCGCCCCACCCCACCCCCGTCCCCACCCCACCCACCGCACCTCGTGCTCCGCGCTCCACCCCCACGCCACGCTCCCCCACCCGTGCACCGCTGGCGCCACACCCCACCCCGTCCCCACCCCACCCACCGCACCTCGTGCCCGCGCTCCACCCCACGCCACGCTCCCCACCCGTGCACCGCTGGCGCCCCACCCCACCCCGTCCCCACCCCACCCACCGCACCTCGTGCTCCGCGCTCCACCCCACGCCACGCTCCCCCCCGTGCACCGCTGGGCGCCCCACCCCACCCCGTCCCCACCCCACCCACCGCACCTCGTGCCCCGCGCTCCACCCCCGCCACGCTCCCCCCCCGTGCACCGCTGGCGCCCCACCCCACCCCGTCCCCACCCCACCCACCGCACCTCGTGCTCCGCGCTCCACCCCACGCCACGCTCCCCCCCCGTGCACCGCTGGCGCCCGACCCACCCCGTCCCCACCCCACCCACCGCACCTCGTGCCCCGCGCTCCACCCCCCGCCACGCTCCCCCCCCGTGCACCGCTGGCGCCCCACCCCACCCCGTCCCCACCCCACCCACCGCACCTCGTGCTCCGCGCTCCACCCCACGCCACGCTCCCCCCCCGTGCACCGCTGGCGCCCCACCCCACCCCGTCCCCACCCCACCCACCGCACCTCGTGCCCCGCGCTCCACCCCCCGCCACGCTCCCCCCCCGTGCACCGCTGGCGCCCCCACCCCACCCCGTCCCCACCCCACCCACCGCACCTCGTGCCCGCGCTCCACCCCCGCCACGCTCCCCCCCCGTGCACGCTGGCGCGCCCACCCCACCCCGTCCCCACCCCACCCACCGCACCTCGTGCCCCGCGCTCCACCCCCGCCACGCTCCCCCCCCCGTGCACCGCTGGCGCCCCACCCACACCCCGTCCCCACCCCACCCCCCGCACCTCGTGCTCCGCGCTCCACCCCACGCCACGCCTCCCCCACCCGTGCACCGCTGGCGCCCCAACCCCACCCCGTCCCCACCCCACCACCGCACCTCGTGCTCCGCGCTCCACCCCCACGCCACGCTCCCCACCCGTGCCCCGCTGGCGCCCCACCCCACCCCGTCCCCACCCCACCCACCGCACCTCGTGCCCCGCGCTCCACCCCCCGCCACGCTCCCCCCCCGTGCACCGCTGGCGCCCCACCCCACCCCGTCCCCACCCCACCCACCGCACCTCGTGCTCCGCGCTCCACCCCACGCCACGCTCCCCCCCCGTGCACCGCTGGCGCCCCACCCCACCCCGTCCCCACCCCACCCACCGCACCTCGTGCTCCGCGCTCCACCCCACGCCACGCTCCCCACCCGTGCACTGCTGGCTCCCCACCCTACAGCTTCCACTCCCACCATCTCGAGCTCGCTCTGTCGGCGCAGCCGAGAGCCACCACTCGATCCAGAGCGTTCGATTCCCGCGTGATGCATTCGTAATGCCTGAGGATCTGCGCACTTCGCCGGTACCCTCTCAGCGCCCTCTCTCCCTCCCTACATCCCTCCTACCGTCGCCCCCCCCACCCCTCACTCTCCCGCTGCGCCTCTCCGTTGTGCACTCGGGATAAGAACAAGTGTTTTTATTTATACCCGATGGCACACGCGGAGCGCGCGGCCTCCACCTCCCTCCCCCGCGCCTCCCCCCCGCTGCGTTGCGCGCCGCGCGCTTTGATGTCTCGGTTCGATTCCCGCGGGGGGTGCTGAATAAGCCACGCGGCAGAGTGCCTGCGACGCGCGTCTTCGCCGCCACCCACGCGTCGCCTCGCGCCGCGCCGCGTCGCTTCGCGCGCCGCCCGCCTGAGTGCGCCCGCGCCGCGCACGGAGGACCAGGGAAACGCGAGAAATGGACGGCGAATCTTCGCTTCTGGGAAAGGTGCGTCGGGAATATCGAATAACAGAATAAATACGGTTCAAGAAAGATTTGGTCCTTGTGTGCTTACAAACATTTTATAAAATGAGGATGGATTTGACTTAAGTTATCTGTCCCAAAATTGTAGTGTCTTGGGGTATTACTTTAGTTAACAGTACTGTTTAATAACCCACGTCACACTTCTTTTCATACGTTATTAATACTTCAATGATTATTATTATTGTTATTATTATTGCTATTATAACTATTGTTATTATTATTATTACAAATTAACTATACAGTTCAAAGAATTGGTAGCTCCAGGAGAATTGACAGAAATTGGAACCGGATCTCCCGGAATTCCCAAGTTGCTTTAATTCCTTGAGCTACCGAGACAGTCAGCGCTTCGAACACCTTTAGTAGTTAAGAGCCCCTGTGAGGGTAACATTAACTTACAACTGCAACTCACTTTCTACTTCCACTTACTTATTAAAATTACAACTATGAAAGGAGGTGAATGCAAAATATTTTTTACGATGTGTAATTCTCCTGAAGGAATGCGACATAATTTTTTGAAGTTTATGTTTTCCCGAAAATGTAATCTGATGACTAGAGAAATGTATACTTAGATAAAGTGTTTTATATTATTTATACTTTTCTGATACTCTTTCTTTTGAATGATATGAATTTATTTCTACACCACCAATGTGCCTTCTATTTTGCCACGAATAAATTTAGAATAAATCTCAATACATTATTACGAGAATTTGCAAAATCTCTTTTAATGTAATAAGACTTAACGTAAGCAGTCTCGCCTTAATATCACGGATGACACCATAAATATAGAAAAAAGTGACGTTCAAACTGGTTTCTTAATAAAAGAGAGTTTCCTTGATAAAAGACGCCGATATCTCTGTGCAAATTCCAGTTCTGTTTCGTTATAGGAAAAGTGTCCTATAACTTCAAAGACAAACGCATTAGTTCTTGTGTGTTTCGGTGCTAGTCTACATGTCAGTTTACTGTGACCACCAAGTAGCGACCCCAACGAACACCTACCCATCCCTCGACTAGCCTTAGTCTTCCATTGGTCGGTCGAA
>JAHLJT010009419.1:21932332-21979740 GCA_031308135.1 Acheta domesticus | reverse complement strand
GGGATCAATAATTCCTATATTACTCATGGATCGGCGAGCGACTTGGGATTTCCTTCTTCATGAACATTTCGAAAATCCCTGTTCCCAACAGAAAGTTAAGAGAAATTTAAAAAAATATTTACGTTAAGACTATAATAGGAGAGTTGCAAAACTGCATATAAAATGCATTAAGCAAACTATTTCGTTGACTGGCTGCAAAAGTACGTGGCAACATCAGCATCTGCAGCAAGATGGCTTGGAAAGGTCGTAGGTTCACTTCCCGACATCGTATTTCGACCACTAATACATGGTGAGGCGAATTCAACCACCTTCTGGAGGAACAGTTTGTGCAGCCAGACTCTCTAATTGGTAATTTTACGTGGTTTTTCCTAGCAACATCAGACGAATGCCGGAGCAAAAACATCAGACGGTCCACGACCACACATGACATTACCTTTCTTTCTTTCCTGACACATTATCTTACATTCTCTCACATCACCCATTTCGACCGACCAATGGAAGACTAAGGCTAGTCGAGGATGGGTGGTGCTTCGTTGGGGTCGCTACTTGGTGTTCACAGAAACTGACATGTAGACTAGCACCGAAACACACAAGAACTAATGCGTTGTCTTTGAAGTTATAGGACACTTTTCCTATAACGAAACAGAACTGAAATTTGCACAGAGATATCGGCGTCTTTTATTCAAGAAACTCTCTTTTATTAAGAAAAACCAGTTTGAAAGTCACTTTTTTCTATATTATGGTGTCTCCGTGATATTAAGGCGAGACTGCTTACGTTAAGTCTTATTACATTAAAAGAGATTTCCAAATTCTCTTAATAATGTATTGAGATTTATTCTAAATTTATCGTGGCAAAATAGAAGGCACATTGGTGGTGTAGAAATAAATTCATATCATTCAAAAGAAAGAGTATCAGAAAAGTATAAATAATATAAAACACTTATCTAAGTATACATTTCTTAGTCATCAGATTACCATTTCGGGAAAACATAAACTTCAAAAAATTATGTCGCATTCCTTCAGGAGAATTACACATCGTAAAAAATATTTTGCATTTCACCTCCTTTCATAGTTGTAATTTAATAAGTAAGTGGAAGTAGAAAGTGAGGTTGCAGTTGTAAGTTAATGTTACCCTCAAGGGGCTCTTAACTACTAAAGGTGTTCGAAGCGCTGACTGTCTCGTAGCTCAAGGAATTAAAGCAACTTGGAATTCCGGGAGATCCGGTTCCAATTCTGTCAATTCTCCTGGAGCTACCAATCTTTGAAATGTTTATAGTTAATTCTGTAATAATAATAATAACATAGTTATAATAGCAATAATAATACAATAATAATAATCAGTGAAGTATTAATAACGTATGAAAAGAAGTGTGACGTGGGTTATTTAACAGTACTGTTAACTAAAGTAATTACCCCAAGACACTACAATTTTGGGACAGATAACTTAAGTCAAAATCCATCCTCATTTTATAATGTTGTAAGCACACAAGGGACCAAATCTTTCTTGACGTATTTATATGTTATTCGATATTCCCGACGCACCTTTCCCAGAAGCGAAGATTCGCCGTACATTTCTCGCGTTTCCTGGTCCTCCGTGCGCGGCGCGGGCGCACTCAGGGCGGGCGGCGCGCGAAGCGAGCGGCGCAGGCGCGAGGCGAACGCGTGGTGGCGGCGAAGACGCGCCGTCGCAGGCACTCTGCCGCGTGGTTATTCAGCACCCGCGGGAATCGAACCGAGAATCAAAGCGCGACGGCGCGCAACGAAGCGGGGGGGAGGCGCGGGGTAGAGGGGAGGTGGGGAGGGCCGCGCGCTCCGCGTGTGCATGGGTATAATAAAAACACTGTTCTTATCCGAGTGCAAAACGGAGAGGGCGCAGAGCGGAGGAGTGAGGGGTGGGGGGGGGCGACGGTAGGAGGGATGTAGGGAGGGAGAGAGGGCGCTGAGAGGGGTACCGGCGAAGTGCGCAGATCCTCAGGGCATTACGAATGCATCACGCGGGAATCGAAAAACGCTCTGGATCGAGTGGTGGCTCTCGGCTGCGCCGACAGAGCGAGCTCGAGATGGTGGGAGTGGAAGCTGTCGGGTGGGAAGCCAGCAGTGCACGGGTGGGGAGCGTGGCGTGGGGTGGGACGCCGGAGCACGAGGCTGCGGTGGGTGGGGTGGGGACGGGTGGGGTGGGGCGCCAGCGCGTGCAAGGGGGGGGAGCGTGGCGTGGGGGGAGGAGAGCGGAGCACGAGGTGCGGTGGGTGGGTGGGGACGGGCGGGGGGTGGGGCGCCAGCGTTGGTGCAACGGGGGGGGAGGTGGCGGGGGGGGAGCGCGGGGCACGAGGTGCGGTGGGTGGGGTGGGACGGGGTGGGGTGGGGCGGCCATCGGGGCACGGGTGGGGAGGTGGCGTGGGTGGAGCGCCGGAGCACGAGGTGCTGTGGGGGGGTGGGGACGGGTGGGGTGGGGCGCCAAGCGGTGCACGGGGGGGGGAAGCGTGCGTGGGGTGGAGCGCGGGGCACGAGGTGCGGGGGTGGGGTGGGACGGGGTGGTGTGGGGCGCAGCGGTTGCAAGGGGGGGGCGCGTGGCGGGGGGTGTGAGCGCGGGGCACGAGGGCGGGGGTGGGTTGGGGAACGGGGTGGGGTGGGGCGCCAGCGGTGCACCGGGGAGGGGAGCGTGGCGGGGGGTGGAGCGCGGGGCACGAGGTGCGGTGGGTGGGTGGGGACGGGGTGGGTGGGGCGCCAGCGGTGCACGGGGGGGGTCGGTGGCGGGGGGTGGAGCGCGGGGCACCGAGGTGCGGGGGTTGGTGGGGGGACGGGGTGGGTGCGGCGCCAGCGGTGCACGGGGGCGGGGAGCGTGGCGTGGGTGGAGGCGGAGCACGAGGTGCGAGTGGGTTGGGTGGGGACGGAGGTGGGGGGGGGCGCCAGCGGTGACGGGGGGGGAGCGTGCGGGGGTGGAGGCGGGGCACGAGGTGCGGTGGGTGGGGTGGACGGGGTGGGGTCGGGCGCCGCGGTGCACGGGGGGGGAGGTTGGCGTGGGGTGGGGAGCGCGGAGCACGAGGTTGCGGTGGTGGGGGGGGACGGCGGTGGGGTGGGGCGCCAGCGGTGCACGGGGGGGAGCGTGGCGGGGGGTGGAGCGCGGGGCACGAAGGTGTGGGTGCGGGTGGGAGGGTGTGGGTGGCGCAGCGGTGCACGGGGGGGGGCGTGGCGTGGGGTGGAGCGCGGAGCACGAGGTGCTTGCGGGGGTGGGGTGGGGACGGGGTGGGGTGAGGCGCGCCAGCGGTGCAGGGTGGGGAGCGTGCGTGGGGTGGAGCGCGGGGCACGAGGTGCGCGTGGGTGGGGTGGGGACGGGGTGGGGTGTGGCGCAGCGGTGCACGGGTGGGGGAGGTGGCGTGGGGTGGAGCGCGGAGCACGAGTGCGGTGGGTGGTGGTGGGGAACGGGGTGGGGCGGCCAGCGGGGCTGGGTGGGGAGCGTGGCGGGGGGTGGAGCGCGGGGCACGAGGGCGGTGGGAGGGGTGGGACGGGGTGGGGTGGAGCGTAAAGCAGGACTGACGGTGGCGGGCGAGGCGCGAGGAGCAAGGGGTGGCTGTGGCGTGGAAGGCGGGCAGGGGGGATGACGGTACGCAGCGCGGGGAATCGTAGCGGGTTGCAGGAAGCGCATAGTGGGGGCGGGGGAGCGGAGGGACAGAAAGATGAGAAGCGATGGGATTGCCGTTCTCAAAGTTGGAAGAGGTAGCTGCAGATCCGAGCCGTAAAAAAAAACGTCTGGTTTCTTAATGCAAGTGGCCATTTGTACCAATAGCTAGCAATATCAATGGAAAACGCTGCACAAAAAAGCACCTACGCTTATAGTTCCTTCCTTCACATTCTTCTCCTCGGTTTTTTCTTTTAGTCCTTTCCGTACTTCTCTTTCCATTTTTCTCTCTTTCTAATGTCTTATACTCGGATATCCTGAACCGAACAGCAAGTGTACTGCAATTCTGACGGCCTGCTGCATGTCTAAGATTATTACGGTCTGAAGTCAGGCCTGATTGCAGTACGCGATACGTCTTATGATAATATGCACCCAAATTCGTCGAAACAGTTTCGTCGTTTGCATTAGAAAGTAGTTTTGTTTGGTAATACTTAGAAATGTTTTCAGCAACTCGACTCACTTTAAGTACAACGTTCTAGAGAGTATAGCAGATATCTTGAAGAACCCGCTGTGCAGTAATAAAGGCATTTAAGTAAAATGACGTACAGAATAGAATATTTATTATGCTACTTAGGAATAGATAGAAATATTTCAGATGGTGGAGTTTTTAAATAGTTGCCACAATACACAAAACAAACAATAAAACATAATTTTACTTATTGCTGTACGATTTTACAAAATCAATGTCCTAATTCTTTTATGCTAAATTTGACGAATATTAAATAATAATGACATTTACAATAATTAGTTTTAATGTAAAACATACTCTAATGAAAGCATTTGTACATTTTAATTGAGGAGAAGACTGCGTGTGTTTTTTCCACATATAATGGGCTTCATGAGTTTTAAATCACAAACCAATCTCCAGTTATAATGATCGAGTTATTTTAATATTTATGTAACTGTACAATTTAAATGTTTGTGTAAAAATTAAATAATGTAGCTTGTTTAACTTCAAAATAACATGTGAATTCATTTACCGATACAGATGTAAACCCGCAATTTAAAATAATATGTTGAGTAGAATTTTTAGAAATGTCATTACATCAATATTTAGGTCACTCTGTAAACTCTGTTTTAAACGGTTTTTATTAAACTAAGCATGATACATTTCATGAAATTTAAAATATCTTATAAATCTATTTTATACCATTGTCTTATTAACAGTGTAGTTGCCTGAGGTGATAATGTAGTAGCAATATTTGATAACATTTTTCATATATATGTCTTTCAAAAGCAATGTTTATATGTCTTCCAAGAAGAAAGGTGTGTTACAAAATTTTTGGTCAATAGTAACTGAATTGTTGCTCACTGCATTGCAAAATTTTAAACCCGATTTCAGTGTCTTCAAATCATGTCAAAGGAAAATAAGTTTCAAGGAACTCACTTGCGGAATCATCCTCAAGATTTTCTTCCCCGTAATACGAGCGTTCATTTGCGACTAAAACCAATTACCACCTCTCTGAGAGATAAAAATACGCCATGTTAAGTTTCAGCCAAACCTATGCACCGTTAATGCATATGTTGCATAGTGCATTTTTCTCCGCGATTCTTTATTCCGAGGTCGAAGATAGTTATGAAGGTGTATGACACTAGAATTTTCTGAAAAATATGGCCCATCAGCGAGACTTCACACCCGCAGTGCCCGCGGTCATACACATTTGCGGCGTGGAAACAGTGGAAGATCCGAAAAATGGCCACAAAAGTAGGTTTTAGAGAGAATTTAGTGCGTGCCCTCCCTTATTGGTCATAAATGCTGAAAAAATGACGAGGACATTATATTATGTTTTATAATCATAAAAGTTACAAATGGGGATAATTCGTCGTTATTTCGCTCTCCTGCGCGGCGAACAGGCCGTGCTGTATAGCGCATGACGCTGCCAGCCACTGAGGCAGCATGTGTTGGAAGCCTTGACGCGATGTTGTGTTGTTTACTGCAGTCGGGTTGTTTTCGAAGAGATCTCTCTCGCTCGTCAAATTTCATTTGTAGGATGTGCAATACTAACAGTGAATGTGTGGAGAGAGTTTGAAGTGTGTCATCGGTAAGTGGACAAAGAAGGATAATTCGTTTCGTGAGGTTAACGTTTGAATGCAAGCGTAATTGCGAGCAAGTAAAAGCGAGCAAACGAAACTGATTCGTTAGAATACCCTTTGATTTGCCTGGTGAAAGGATGACCAACATCCCGTTAACGATTAGAGTAAAATGTTGAATGAACTTACATTTCATAGTTTATTATTATAAAATATTATTTATTGTTATATTGTATAATGTTATTGCAATAATAAAAGTAAACATATCAATGGTTAACCAATGTAAACAACAGTTTTATTGAAAATTCGTTTACAATAACCCAGATCAACTTATACCATTACAAGCCAATTCAACAATTACACCGAAGAACACAATGTTAGCAGCAGTGTTTCATATAATTTCCGTTCGTCATTACAGCGCACTTTACCACTGTCCCATACACTGAACAAAACCAGGCACTAAAACGTAAGTAGTAGATTATACTCTTCAGGCAGGAATTCTAACCACATCCCCAATCAGGTTGCTAGTATCTTCCGGAATTGGATTACCAACTACTCATTTCTAGAGCACGCAGCCCCTCTTATGTTAGGGGTGACGTCACTCGCCTCCAACCTTTCGTTACGGTGGCCGCTTCTTGCAGCAGGTGAGCCGCGCTGCCGCGCGCGTGTCGTTTTCAAATGTCCCTACACATACGTAATAATTATAAAGATATTTTTCTTGCGTTTTTAGTTAGATTCCGTGAAAACGTTTTAACGTGCAGAAAATCTGGCAATTATGTACAAAATTTGTTAAAATTTAACACTATCCTGTTCTTCTTAATATTAACTATAAATATTCCTTACCATTTCTATATGCGAATATGCAGGCACCTCTAAGTAGTAGTTTGAGTAATTCTAGAATTTTTTTCGCTATGTGAATGTTACCGCGAGCTGCTTCTATGGAGGATGATGAGGTCATGTATTATGAACTGATACAAAGCTGTCCAATTTGCACCCAGATTTGGTATTTTTGTCCATTGTATCGGGAAAAAGAAGTTTCGCCTCCTCATTCTTAGCAGTATTTTACTAATACAATTGACCATTAGCATAAGATTCGGAAAGTGAGGAAACCATAAATTTTGTTGACAAACTACGGTTCCTGGTGAGTAACAAAACGTTTATCGGCAACACGATATAATAAACTTTGTTTATCTCATTGTCGTATGGTGTACTTTTAAAATCTGAAATGACTCACTTTGGATATTTGTGTTAATAATGAAAGAACATTATGGCATTTTCTAAAACTCCTAGATGCGTTATCACATTCTGATTCGTAATGAATGTAGCTCAATCCAGTCCCGCCCCATTTCGCCATGCTTTGCGCGTCTCCCCTCGACTCTCTTCGCCCCGCCCCGCCCCGCCCCGCCCCGCCACACCATACCCCTCTCTCCCCGCCTCACCTCGCCTCGCTCCGTCTCCCCTCGCGTCAACTTGCCCCGCCCCGCCCCGCCTCACCCTTCCCTGCCTCGCTTCTCCCCCTTCTTGCCTGGCATCTTTCGTCTCGTCCCGCCTCGCTTCGTCTCGACTCGCTTCTTATCGTCTCGTTTCTCCTCGCGTTGTCCCCTTCTCGCCTGAACTCTCTCCGGCCCCGCGCCCTTGTCTAGTACAACCCTGTGCCGCCTCTCCCCGCCTCGCCCCGCTCTGCTTCTCCGATACCCCTCGTCATCCCCCGTCTCACAGTCGTCAATCCCGCCTATGCTCCGCCTCGTCGTAGCGCCCTCTACCGATCCCCGCCCCGCCCCGCCCCATCGTCCCCGCCTCATTCTCTCCGTCACGCGTGAGCCGCCAATTAGAAGAATCTCCTCCGGTGGCGGCTAATCAAAAGTGCACGCGCCGCTTCCGGCTCTAATGAAATGAAGACCGAAGGGACAGTGTCGGAAAAGGTGATCCAGCGGTGGCCAGCGTTTTCCAACATACTGCAGCGTAGTTTGCGTCAATTTTGGTTCATGAGTTCATCATACTGCAAATGAAGACGTTTAATTCCAGCTGTATTTGTTTTCCCTCCAGACACTACAAGACTACTACTTCGAGACAGACGAACTATCACGAACAAAAAGCAACAAGTAATGACAGTTTTCCAAAAATAACAAACAGATAGGAAAAGTGCAAGCATAAGAAAAGGATATGCATATTCATCTCGTCAAACCTGCCAAGGGCATGCTAAACTATCCGTGCGCAAAACCATTTGAACGTTATTTGCTAACCCCTTTTTCAGACAGTTCCTGTTTGTGATAGAATTAGTCTGACTGTTCAGCTCTAAAATTTTTAAAGGTTGTGTAGAACATCTTCGAGTCTAGATTGTTTGTGATTTTTATTGAATGCTGTCGGAAAAGTTTCTCTAGTACGAAACTGAAATAGCATTTCAGTGTGAGGTACATTACTTTCTCTCTGAGGATGAGGTGAAGATGCCTGCTGTCCATAATAATTACTAAAGTAATTCTCAGACAGGTTAGCCCGACTCAAAACGCGGTTACGCAAGTGTGAATAAAGGTTGAGAACCACATTAAAAGTGCTACTTAGAGGAGAAATGTAATCATCAGGTACAAAGGAATTATTGAAAAATGGTTTACACATAACAAAGCTTCATCCACAGAGGCAACACTTTGCAATCGTCCCTTGCGCACTTGGAATGCAGACTGTGTGTATGGAGACCTCTGACTGAAAACGTTTCTTCCTGTATTTAGATTTCCAAAGTGTCGTGTGAATATATACACCATGATTTTACTGTAAACTGTAACGAATAGGATTTTAATAGAATACAGATAGAGTGTAAGCTGCTCAAATGGCCACCTGCATTTTGCAGGCACATCTATTAGCGAGCATTTTTGTGGAACGGATTCATCCTTCCATAAAACTGTATTTCCTCATTTTAATGACCATCTAGTTGGCCGTGGCCAGTGACATAATCATAAACTGATCTTCATTTAGATATACTCTCTTGTATTTTAAAATTTAATAGAATAAGAATAGGGAAATACATATAAGGTTTACAGTTAATTCATCTTACGACGGAATTACCAGCAAAATTCAATATCGAAGTGACATCGAAGTTGATTGATTGATGGTTTTGTGTTTTCTGGCGCGACAGATGTCCTTAATCCTGTAAGTGTGTCCAGAAAGTCTACATGTGTATCCTGTAGTGCATGAGTATCCCAAGAGATTACATCTAGATTCCTGTACCTCGAAGAAGCATTCATTTCGGTTTAGATAAGAAATGATTATTATAAACTCATAATAAAAGTTTCTTTACGAATTTACGCATCCGCTTCGCTCATTCGTCAGCATTCTTTGGAGTTTTCTATGCAAGTTATTCTTTTTGTCTCTGAGAACCTGCCAAGGACATGCTAAACCATCCGTGCGAGAAACCATCTGAACGTTATTTGCTAATCCCTTTATCGGACAGTTCTGTTTTGTGATAGAATGAGCCTGACAATTCAGCTTGAAAGTTTCTAAAGCTTATGTGGAGAACCTTTGATTCTAGATTGTTAGTGATTTTTGTTGGGTGTAGTTGGGAAGTTTCTCTTGTACGAAAATGAGTTAAATTCGTAAAGCAATAGAATGTTTTCAAATGACCTGCAAAAAATCTAGATCCTTTGATTGAGTTGTATCGGGTAATTGGAGGAAATTGAACAATTTTTAAGAATAACATACATATATTTTCTTAGGATATAGCACTGTTATATCTAACATTCGTCTCCTAAAACTTTAGTTAAATGGCCAACTCCATAAATTGACAATTTTTGTCGGAACCATTAACGACCGCTTAACACAGGTTTCACTATATAATTATTTTTCAAATATTCAAAGAGGCCATTGGTGGGCCCACTGTGCGTTGGCGTCAGGAGAGGTGTCTGAGGCGCTGGGAGCCCCTGCTGCACTGTTTCGCCGTACGTCTACCACACGCCGCTCCCCCTGCCCTTTGGGGATCCACGCGAGAGATAATGAGCGATTGATGCGCTGCGACGACACAGCGAGAGAGTCACACTGAGCTTCCGCGGCGGCGACCGCGTGCGCGAAGGCGGTGACGGGACGACAGAGGATAAAGGGGCGAAAGACGCAGAACATGGGTCCTGAGGGAGAAAGATGGAGAAGGCAACGAAATAAGGACGTGGTGACGGTTGTGTGTTAATGGCTTGGGGACGTTATGACTATATGGATGTTGGATGACGAGAAAACATTTACGAAGAGAGGAGGTGATGGTGGTGGCAGTAGTGCAAAAAGTTGACAATGGCGGAAACAGTAAGTGACGGAGGATGGAATTGACAGTGGGAGGAGTGGACGGTGGGAGTAGTGGACGGTGGGAGTAGGGGACGGTGGGCGGAGGGGACGGTGGGCGGAGGGCACGGTGGGCGGAGGGGACGGTGGGAGGAGGCGACGGTGGGAGGAGGGTACGGTGGGCGGAGGGGAACGGTGGGCGGAGGGGACGGTGGGTGGAGGGGACGGTGGGCGGAGGGAACGGTGCGAGGAGGGGAACGGTGGGCGGAGGGGACGATGGGAGGAGGGGACGGTGGGAGGAGCGGATATATCCTATTGTAGGGCATTATGGTGGCATGTTGCCGGTGGTATGGATGTAAAAAGCAGCATTGTGTGAGTTAATGGACGAAGAGGCATGATTTTAGGAGAACACTCAGATGTCATCAAATGGAGAAAGCGATTGGTGTAAGTGAAGGGAGTAGGAGGAGAAAATTCCTCTGCTTAATGAAAAAAATATGCATACCAAAGGTACTTTGTTTGGAGGGAATTCCGTTGTAGCAGTGAAAGCTGTTACTCACACAACTCAGGCGGATGTAATTATGTAGGCAAGGTTAGTGAGGTGCTTGTCAAGTGTTAAACATTGAGTGAAACGTCGTCTTTGAGATGTAGAAACTCTCAGTAGCTGAATTGGGATGAGGCACTAAATTGCAATCTTCGAAGCAGAGGAATGTATAACGTACAAATGGTTCCTGTTATCCCTGATTTTCCTTATTAATGGCTCTACAAAGGAAGATAATTAAACTGAATCATTATCCATGAAGCGTTTATTAATTTGTATTACGATGTAAAATGGTTTCTCCTTTTAGCAAGAAGGAAGATAAACACAATTTGTCATTAATAAACATTATCCCACCGTAGGATGAGGCGTGAGAGAAGCGTTTACTTTCATATTTCATTAGTAGTCAGCGTTCATTTCTTCCAAGGGTATGTTTCCTTGTAGCTGTTATTTGAAGTTCTAATGAAGAAAGCATCTCGATCATATGAATAATGCACACCGTTACTCGAAATGTGAGATCGTGTTGTACGTAACTGCTGAAAAAGTGAGCTCACTCAGAACAATTGTGCATGTTCAACCATTTGAAAGAAAAAAAACGAATAGTTTTCTGTTATTTCTGCTTGAAGTTAACGTAATTTATAAAAGTATCCTCAAAAATTGTTCCAATTTTGATCTTTTTTTTCAGCAATAGAGTATTAGACGCTTAAATGGCACAGGCTTCATTTTTGTTGCGGTCTCTGCATTTTTTTGGAAAACTTGCAAATGTTTGAAATAAAGTTAGAAAATACGTGCTGTTGTAGTAGCACTAGTTTTCTTTTATCTTTTCCATTTGATATTTTGTTTTTGTTACTATTATTTCTGCTTGTAACTTGGGGATGTAAAGAGTAGTGTCTCCTTTATCAAGATGGGGGGAGGAACACAACTAGCATCCTGGGCTTTGCATGTTTAGGTGATTATTATTCTTCAATGTAATTAGGCATCTATAATTATTCAATTGTATTGTCATTTAAAGACTTACTGTAGCCACTTTCTAGTACTCATACGTCATCTTTAGCTACAACTGACTTGTTCGGAATGTTTTCATAGTACGGTGGATTCTTAAATTCTGAAACGTATGCCAGCGGTATTTTTGTTCCTCCATTGGTCTACATTATTCAATATAATGGAACAGTTTTGCGTCAAAAAGTTAACTAACCCAACAGTTGGCCCATTTTAAAATATATAAAATATAAAGATATATTTTAAAATAATTAAACTCTTCAATAAAGGTGGAAATTTCATTCAGTTTTATAACTAGAAAGCGAAGAAAAAAAGTCTAATGTTTGTTGTGCGTACTAAGATAGCAAAAACGTATCGTGAGTACTTGTGGTTCAGTGGATGTTCCCCCTGACAGACGTTCGCTCGGCGCTGGGGACAGTGTTCCGGCGGAGGTGGAGGGTGAAGAGGGGAGAGGGGTAGGGTGGGGGCGGGGGTGGCTGCGGCGGCGCCTGGAGCGGTAAGCTTCACGAGCCGCCGCAAATCCTGCGGCCCTGATTGAACCCAGGTATTGACCGCCCACCTGCCCGTCTCTGCCGCTGCCGCCTCCGCCTCCTCGCTCGGTCAGACGAGGCCCCTGCGTCGCGAGGGACATCGCTCGGAGGGGCGGAAGGAGAAGAGCGAGTCCTCGGGTGCGTCCACTACGTAGGTCAGTTTGTGGTAAACGTAGGTCAGTATGTGGTAGGTCAGTGTGGTTATGTCCTTGGAGGTGGTGGTGTTTTTCTCTCGCTGAACGGTGGATCTGGCGCCTAACAACGTGAATTGATTGATTATTAGTGATTGCGGTCACGTCTACTAACGAGGTCATTATTCCGTAAGTGTGATGCTCGTTTTTTCATCGGGATGTCGCTGTGATATTTCCCCATTGGATGGCGAGATCTTGCGCCCACCGACCGTCGATTAGCGGGTTTTTCCCAACCAGGTAACTCCCACCAGCGGGGCACCGCCCCAGCCGGGACATGCTCTAAGCCCCCGACCGGTCTCCCGACATATGTGGTAGTGTAGTGCATCCGACCAACGTGTAGGTTTCTGGGTTCATCACCTTCAGGAATTCCCACCAGCGACGCACCGCTACACCTGCAGAAAATTCAAGGCTCCCGACTGATCTCCTGATACGTGTGGTAGGGAATTAGCTTGTGTGATGGGAGAGGAGGGAACAAGGATGTCGAAGGAAAGATCGCGCGCGATCAGTGGCCCGTTTCTTGGTATACTGGGTCCTCATCCTGAACTCATTTGCCTAGAGTTGATCGGACAAAACCCAGAAATCTACCAATTAAAAAAGCCTTCGACTAGAATTCTTTACACAGTGGCTAATTTCCGTCTAGCTATGTAACTAGTATTAAAACTCCTGCCAGCGTAAGGACTCGCACTCTAGGATCTACCGTTAGGAGACACTGCATTGGCAACTATTGTTGACATTGAGCCATCTCAGGAGTAATGGTAGGATAAGAAGATGTCAAAGAGTTGTGGACACTTGTAAATGTTATGAAGAGTTGAAATAAATTAGAGTTAGAGACGAACATAATCGAACTGATAAAAAAAAGCCAATATTACAAAGGCAACTCGGACAAACAGAAAACAGACATGTTGGGATCTCATTCGTAAAGAACGAATAGCCACCATCAAGGCCTGAAGAAGGCGCGAAAAAGATAGTCGTTCACAATTACGCAAATTAAAATTCATACTTTGTTACATATGAACCGAATAATTGTAGTTATTATTACTATTATTATGATTAATTATTGAGATCGTAAATGCAAAATTGGGAATGCGTACGTATTGTTCTAAGAAGATTAAATTCATTATGCCAAAATAATGGCTAAGTATTAACTCTCACTACAATTTTCACAAAGAAGTATATGATGGTGAGTCAGCACAAGAAGAAATGGAAGAACCTAACCTAAACCTAAACCTAAAATTGATAAACAGTATACAACATAGGTGTTTAATGCACTTTCTTCACCTCTTTATAAGTGCACAGGAATGCATTCTACTCGATCAAAATTTTAATAAAAGAAATATTTTAAATCATTGCATCCATACACATTTGAACAGAAATAATAATACCCATAGTTGACAGCATTTTTTCTAAACTTACGAACATGAAAACAGGGGAGATAATTTTGAATGTATTTTTAAACAGAAATCAGGCAAAACAAAAATATATAGATAATATTTCAAGGAATAAAACTTGGTTGCGTCGAATTTACTTTTGTCCTTTCTAAAATCTGCATCGTATTACGTGCTTTCCCGCAACTTTCATATCGCTATAAAAGTAACAAAATATTTAAGGATATTGCTTGTGCTTAATCATTAGACACACCTACTACTTACAAATATAAAATGACGTAAATGATCCTTTCCAAGAACGATGTTTATTTGCGATCCTTGAAGTGATTTTATTTTCAGAATACTTAAGTGTACATGAGTATCGGAATCAGTGTGTTTATGCCATTAAGACACACTACATTATAAAAATAATTTTCAGCGACAATTTTAGGTTATTTCACCCACAACGTTTGTTAAAGACTTCACCAAATTTTTAAACCCAGACTCCTCTCACCGCCCATGCCCCCGACTCTACCCCTTGCCCCCCATTACCTCCTCCACCTCAATCACCGCCGCCGCCACCACCACCGCCGCCACCTCCACCTTCGCCACCATCACCGCCGCCGCCACCACCGCCGCCGCCACCACCGGCATCACCACGGCACGCCCCCGCTGCCGCCCCCACCACCATCACCACCGCCACCGCCCCGCCATTACCACCACCGCCCCACCCCCGCCATCACCCCCCTGCCATCACCACCACCGCCCCCGCCATCACCACCACCGCCATCACCACCACCGCCCCCGCCATCACCACCACCGCCCCTCCATCACCACCACCGCCGCCACCCCCGCTATCACCTTCATCACTACTACCGCCCCCACCGACATCACCGCCGCCCCCACCACCGCTGCCACCACCACTGCCACCACCACCATCACCACCACCGGCGCCTCCATCACCGCCTCCACCACCTCCGGCACCACCGCCGTCAACACCGTCGCCTCCATCTCCGCCATCACCACCACCGCTGTCGCCGTCACCGCCTCTGCATCGCGTCGGCATCGCCGTCGCCGGAGCGGCTCGGCGAAGCAATCCTGGGGAGCGTCCCTCGAGGTGCGTGTGCGGAGTGCCGGTGAAGCCTTGAAACTAAGTTGCCCAGAGCAGCTGGGAGGGCGTCGCTCCGCACGACGCTCCAAGTGGCAGCGCGCTCCGTGTCTTACGCACCGCCTCTGCCCTTCATCCACACGCCGTACTGCCACTGCCCCAGACTCTGCCTCTGCCTCTGCGTTGTCATGTCCACAGTCACTCTCATATTCACTCTCTTGGCAGTACCACTCTCACGTTTAGTCTTACTGCCACTATGACTTCCGTCGTCACTGCCCCTATCGCTATGTCTGCCACTGCTACTGTCTCTACCACTGTTTGGCGCGGTCACTGTCATTATTTCCGCAATTACTCTGTGTTTTTCTCTATCACTATTACTCACTTCAGTAGCTACTAGCACTGCAATTCTCTTTCCCGCCGCCTCTACCACACGACTACTTCGACAATCACACCAGCATTACCACGTATCCAGTTTCTGTAAGTGTCAAATTACTAAATCATCCCCACCACCTTTTATAAATTTCACCACATCGCTTCACCTCATTATCATCCCAACATATGCAACAGCAGCATTTTTAGCCACCCGGGCGCCACCACCTCAGCGACGCCACTTGTCCAGTGTCATTGCTTGCCACACAACAGTCATCGCTCGAGGCAGCAATGCAGAAGTACCATCTCACTCGTGGCGCTTCCTCTTGGCTGTGCTCACTCATCATTTCTGATGGTTTTGAACTGGTTTCTCGTGCTAGTTAACCTTGTCTATTTTAGTGAAGTTGTCTTATGGGTGAAATGGAGAAATAATGTGTTAACATTATGTGTAAACACATTGCGAGTATTTTCAGTGTCACTTTAAATACACATTTACACTACAGAAATGTTTGTAATTGTAATTGTAATTGCACATGTTTGTAATTTAGTTTACCGATAACTTTCTTCAGTGTGAATCAAAGACAATAATTGATTAAATGTTTGAAATACATCTACTTAAAGTTTTAAGTAATTATGATTGTAAAGAGACCGTTTTCATTACTAAGTGGTTTAAACCTGAGAACATGCTTTTCTAACTACTTGTAGAAACTTCACCAAAATAATTTTATTCTCAGAATTAAACTGTTGATTAAATTTTCTGTCTCTTCAGACGGCAAGAGGGGAGATGAATACAGGGGCAGATGAAACGCGTCTTCACAAATTCAGTTTTTACGTTTGCGTAACGCATTCTTTTTCTAGTTCAAAATTGTTTAAAAGGCATTGAAAAATCCATATCATGAGTATAATTTATGACATATATTAATTTACTGGAATATATTTAATTTTGCACTAATGCCATTTCACCCTTATAACGTATCTTTAATCATCTTGAAGTAGAAAAAGCTTTTTAAAATAAACGGGCGTGAATTCTGTAGACCAAGGAAAAAGGAAAGCGGAAAGCGCAGACATAAAAGAGACGCGTTGACGTTTCTCACAATCGGATACAAACAAATCTCGTTGCTAAGAAACACAGCAGCCCAGAGCCGTAGGCTGCACTCTCACCATCAGTATTCTCCGCTCGGCGCGAGACCGGGCTACGACTCGGAATCCGCGTTTGTTATTTTGCTCAGGTAAACAGCCACGAACAAACGCGACAAGGAAAGGCCCCTTTTCCTTCAAAGTCTTTCCATGCCGCTTTGCCATCGCGGTCACACTCCGGCAAAAAACGAGCGGGGTCTTGTGCGGAAGCTTCTGATTATACGCGACGCCTTCGCGGAAATATTATCCTTTTTTGGCGCGTTATGCGGGATTCAACCATCATAAATATTCAGGCCGGCCGGAATTTCGTTTTATAAATCTGATTAGGTGCGAAATTAGCTGTCGCAATCTTGCAAAGTAGGGTCCTTTTCCAGAAACGCTGCGAAAAAAGGAGGGGTTGAGCGCGGGAGAAGTCGTCACGTAATGTTGTTAACACGGCGTCTCGCTGCCAGGCGAGATGTTCGCTGCAGGGTGTCGTCCCTGTTTGTTTGGGAGCTCGTTGGTTCGAATTAGACTGAGACACCGCCGCGTCGAGCTGGGTGACGGAAGGGAGGGAATGGTTTGCAGAGTATAGTGCTTTTGGTGGAATTGTATATTTTTTCGTGTGATTATGAAAATAAGCCAAGATATTCGTTTGCCCGAAAGATTTAGGCGAGTTTTCGGAGTTGCCAAAAACTGAGGTGGGCTAGCTGGTGGGGAAAAAACTGTGTATGGCTTTGAGTTTTTCATCAGTTTTACTGTAATTGTGTATCGATATAGTTCGGAATCTCCTACTGATTCCTTGTTTAATTTATTATTTCAAATGATTTTTTTAAAATTTTTTCTTTAGCATAAAATGGAAGCAGTCATTACAACTAGTAAATAATTATATAATTCCAAGAAGATGACTAATTAAATGATCGTTAACTTGCTTTTTGTTACAAATTTCAGGAGCTGGAAAGTATTTTAAAATATTTTTTGACTTAAAAATTTAACCAAACTGAACATTAATGAATAAATTAGTACCCGAAATGAAACTTTCCAGGACAGTACATTACTGATCCAACAGACATTAAATGTGTCACAAAAATTTACGTTTTGTTCAGTTTTTTAAAATATATCATGAAATTTGAAATAAATTAATGATTAAACTTTAAAATCGTTCTATTTAATTAATACACACATCTGGAGCATCTCCAAAAGATGTTTGCACTACATGTAAGTAATGCGGGTTGCCAACAAATCGCCTTTAGAAAATATCTATATTACTAGACTTCGGATCTTTAGGTTTTTACCTATTGTGTTCCTTTACAGTCTATTGAGCCTAACATAGATAATTACACTTATAATTGACCTCCAAAGCTGTTAACCAACTTTGATAGTGCCTATGGGCACCTATTTCAACACAAATGCCTATTTCTTTTGTGCCTATGAATGTCTCTTAAAATTTCCAATTAATTTATTCACTATACTGTTGTATTCAATAAATAATTACTTATTCAACAACATGTATTTCATCGCCTGGATACTTATTTGATTTCTGTTTAATAAAATGCAGCGTAGAGTAACTAAGGCTTAACGCAACAATAAATACAGGCCAACCATAAATCTGACCTTCTTAGGCACCTAAAATCACATTTTTTAGGACCAAAACATCCGAAGTCTACATATTACCTACGAATATATTTTCACATTCGGAACAATTAAAATATTTGAATTGTCAGGCCATACTTTCTTAAGCTTACGCGCTATTTACATTGGATCTGATGGGCATTATGTAGAGGACAGCAGTTCGTGTGTTATTATTGGTACAGTCATATTTAATTTATTACAAGTCATATTTAATCTCTACGTGGATGACTAATTTCTATACACCGTCAACAGGATTAACTTTTACAAAGATTTTTGGTGCAAATACACTCCATCGGTACAAAATAAACACGAATCGAAGATTTTGGTCATTTTTTTCGCATTCTATTTTAAGTGTATAGCAAAGCAAGTCTTTGATTTAATTTATGTGATATGATTATCTTAATATGTTATGAAAGAAGAAATCATTGAAACCAGCATATTTGAAACGGCAGAAAAACCACATAACTACCACATCAAACATGAAGTCTGTTCATTCTCCTAAAATGTACTACTAACGTAAAAAAATGCCTAAAAGAAAAAAAGTACCTTGGAAATGGCAAGGGAAATGTAATCACCGCTTTTTTCATACGTTGGACTGTGCAATAATTCCAGTCCCGACCTTATGCGGCGTACGTCTCAAATAGCCTCTGCCACGCGCCGATCGGCAGAACTTGCAACTGCGCTCGTGTTGTCCTCCCACGTGCAGAGCCTAGCGGCGTCGGACGTGGGACTGAGCGGGCGGGGATTGGGAAGGGAAGCGCTGTGGCGTGGGGAAGGGCAGTGGGCTAAGGGAGGCGGCGGCGGCGTGTCCATCCGGCCGCCGGCCGCGCCCCGACAATTACAGAGGGCGGTGGCTGTGGCGGTTCGACACGCCGACACGAGGCCGCATGTCGGTACACGCAGTATAAATCAACGGGGCCGTGTCCAGGTGGACAGTGCGCGCGCCGCGCCGCGCCGCGCTGCGCCGCACCACCGCTGCCGCCGCCGCCGCCGCCGCTGCGGCCACGCGCGCCCTGGCCCTCCCCTCCCCCGCCCCCGCCCCCGCGGGAGGCACCGCCCCTTGGAATTCCCGCACGCTGCACTCTGTCTCGGGCTGAACGCTCCCCATGTCACTGCCCCACTTCTGCTTTCAGCACAGACGTTATCATTTTCTCGTAAACCACATCAGTTACAACATTACGTTCCGTCGGTCTCACTTCCATCGCTATCACCCTTTTTCAACGTCGTCATCACAACTACCGCCACGAATGTAATCGCCACCGTCAACAACTTCAGCTCCATAAAATAACTATGGTGCGATTAAAATAAGTTGGTGATAGACTTTTGTGCTTCTGAAGCTTCATACAACATGAGTGTATGATTTGGTTACTTTTACTTTTGTACGTACTAATTTCAAGTGTTAATTTTCCTGTCCCGGGAACACGTCATCAGTGGTACGCAACCTGTTAACGTAGCTCCTTTTCGTTCGAAACTGTCAATCACCAACTTCTTTTAATCGGACCATTCTCGCTGAAGCCGAACAATCAACCTCCACAGTCAAAATCATAATGAATGTCCAACCATTTCTAACACCCACATAACAGTTGTGGAGATCATATTAAAAATGATCAATCAGTCATAATGGTACGAGGACACCTTCCCACATCAGCATTTCGTCCTGTCGTTCATGTTCCGCCCTCCCACACCCCTGTGTTGTTAATTAGCCGCTTCGCCGCGCGCCTTCCCCCTCCAGCGCAACCTCTGCGTCTCCGCTCACCACTGCCGGCCAATCAGCGCCTCAATTTCTCCTCCGCTCGCCTCCCCTCCCCTCGATGGTAACCTCAACGGACTCTTTCCTCTTGCCCTCTCATCTCACTTTCTTGCATTTTTCTTATCCGCCTTCCTTCCTTTCTCTCATCTACTTATTCTATTCCCTTTGTTTTCTCCGCTTCTTCCTTCTGTACTTTTCCCCTTTCTATTTTTCTCATCTTGCCTCTCCGGTTTTTTCTTGTTCTTCACTCGTGTTCTTTTGCTTATATTTGCTCTGTCGTTTTCTTTCTATACTCTCAACTCTCTTTTTTAATCTATTTGCCTCTTCATTCCCTCTTTTTCTTATTTTTTCATGTTTCTCTCCTCTTACACATCTGCATTTTTCTTTTCTTTTTGTATTATTTTCATTTCTCTCCTCTTCTTCCCTCCTCATGTTTCTATTTCTTCGTTTCTCTCCTATCTTCTTCCCGGTCTTCTATGTATTATTCTTCCCCCTTCATCAGTTTTCTATAAAAAGTACTTTGAAGTGGAGAGTTGCGTATTAATTGATTTCATATATATATATATATATATATATATATATATATATATATATATATATATATATTCTTATTTATTTTATATCTTTCTACTTGAGAAACCAATTTTTTAATACAAAATCGATCATCCAAAAGCGTTTGCATCAGAGATGAATTATTACACTTGAGTGGCCAACAATATTTTGACGTATTACATCCTCGTTTATAGTGTGATTGATCGGCGTCTTAAAACCATTATCTCGATACTTTTTGTGTTTATTAACTTTGTGTATATTATGTGGAATCGTGCGACTTAGAATTACTAAGTAATAATGCGATTGGCTACCTAGAGAAGGTTGTTGTGTATAAGGAATAAGTGTTTTGGTGGGAGCTTGTTATACATTCTATCCTGTACGCTTCACGTACTCGTATTAAAGGAGTGCCAATAAATGTATGTACAATAACAATACCTTCATAACCTCGATTAAAATTTATTGTCTTATTGATTACGTCTCTTCAAGGATGTAATCTTCATATTGATTTCTTCTTCTCTTTTGCAATCTCTTCTTTCCTTACAATGCTTTTTAATGAGATCCTCTCAACATTCGTTTGAAAAATGTTTTGCCCTGTCCCGCCGCTTTTATTTTTCATTCAGTTTTTCTATTTCAATTTACCTTGTCTCTTCTTCACCGCATTCTTCATTACTTTGTCTTCATTTACCCTTCACATGCATAATTATTCACGGAATCCCTTTCATACTTGCGTCCCCACATGGTATCACACTCTCCAACAAGAATTTTTTTGTTTCTGTGCAGATTCTCTGTCCTCCCTTCACGTCGCTTACCCCTCCTCCTCTGGCCCTGCAGCTGCACAGGCCCGCTCACCTTTTTGTTGTCTCTCTTATTATTATTACTGGAGCTCGCGCCCAAGAAAGCCTTCGCTAATGTTCCAGTCATTAAAATTCCCTTTTTTTTTAAAAAAATATCCACTCGGGCCCACCTTTAAAGCCCGTCCGAGCGCCACCGCCCGCGTCAAATCCCTTTGGGGAGGGGGAGGGGGAGAGGGCGGTGCAGGGAGAAGGGGAACTTCCCTTGGCCGGCTCCACAGTCGCTTGACGCGCTTGGCCACAAAGAGTGGAGAAATTGGGGAATTAAACAGGTCTTAACTCCATTGTGCGGGGTAGTTGCGGGATCGCTAGACTGTCAGGTTCTCTCTCGAAGGGTGGAAGGGTAGGAGTGGGGTAGGCCAACGAATTGCGGCGTGTTGTAAAGTTTTTAAATAAAAAGAGCTGCTATATATATAGCGTACTATTACTCATTGTAATTTCCTTTAGCCTGCAGCGGGAGCGTCTTCATTATTTAAGCGTTTGTACACTGGCGGAAAGGATGTTCGCGGCGTACTCTGTGGCGTCCTCCTGCTGCGAGCCCGGAGAGGGAGGTCTTTGATATTTCGCGGACTGATTGTGTGCTTACCGCCGGCTGTAAATTTGCTTGGAAAGCTCTAACTCTTTGTGTGGTGAGGTCGTTTTTGTAAAACGTCAGTGTATTTATTTCGTTTACACCGGGGCTTCCAAACAAAAATTGTCCACAGTCAATGAATAAAGACGTTCCTGTCTTGTTATATAAACAGAAATATGTATTGAACGTGTGCGTTTGTGTAGAATATGAGAATAATATTGTATACGAGTATTTCAGAAGAAGAAAGAAACACAGACAGCGGAACAGAAATCACAATTTTGACGAGAATGAATGATATAATTTTAGCCTTACTCCATCTGTCGTAGAATCTATTCGATCGCCGTCTCAATGAATTGTGTTAAATGACAATAACAACAATATTAAAAAAGCGCGACCCAAAGTGTTTATATATCTTATGGTGAAGGAACGCGTCAAGATGTGTGTGTAAAGTCGGCATTCTTGGTGAAGTAAAAGTTATAAAAAGGTATTTTTAACGTAAGAGAGAAAGAAATGTATTAAGAGACAGAAATAATTAAAAATTTTTGTTTACAAAATTCCAAATTTGCAAACCGTTAGTGACAGAAGATCAGCTTTTTTGTTTGTTTCTGTCGCAGAAGCCGAACAGACGCGGGGAGGAGGAGAATGAACCGCTGTCGTCATCCATTAAGGGAGCATATACATTTTATTTATAAAATAATAGAGTATAGTATAAAGGAAATTATTTGTTAATAAGAAGAAATAATCAATTGAAAAATGCGGAAGATATTTATTTTAAGTTTTGTACAGCCCAATATTAAAAATTAGTATAAATTAGATTTTATATACAAAATACCTTTGTAAACAATGAGTTAAAATAACTGAGAAATATGTTTTATTATTAAGCTGCGGTTTTTTGCCTATTTGCCTATTTTTTCCCTTCAATGGAGCACGCAATCGTTTGATTTACTCTTTCATTTTGAGGCATTATGTGCGAATTTTATAGTGCCTATAAATGCCTATTTCACTAATAAATGCCTATGTTTTGTTTAAATGCCTAAATAGCGCCTATTCTCGTATTTATTGACCAAACTGCAGTCATCTTTAATCAAAAATGTAAATATTTGTACGTTTTTTGTTTTTATCTTGTAGAGTTCAGAGAAATCGAACTCTAGATAAATCAATGTTGTGTTTTACTGCACCACAGCGCAGGTTTTCGAATCACGATCACGAAACACGTGCAAAATCACTGGTAGAATTATTTTTTACTTTGAATTATAACAATGCTTTTTTTTAAAGGGCTTCAAAATGCTTTCTTGAAATTTTCTCCTCAAATGAATCAAAGGACAGTATAAAAATTGGTGCCCGTCCTTCTGTGAACTCTATGTATATTATACAATTGAGAAAAGTTGACATTGCAAAAGTACAATATTGAATACATAGATTTTTGTTTTAAATGAAATCTGTTCTAAAAAATCAGGTCTTAAACGAGATTATGTATAATTTGAAAAGAACGAGAGGTTTTGCGTTATTTTTGCTTGAAATTAATGCAAGTTATACAATATTCTCAGAAACCGTTACAATACTCAATGTTTTCCCACAAATAGAACAAGGATCGCCTTAAAAAATGGCTCATTTTCGTTGACGTCTCTGAATTTTTGAAAATTGCAAATTTTGAAATAGTTTTAGAAATAATGCGAGAAAATATGTACTGCTGTAGTATCACTAATTACATTTGTGTTATGCACGGTGATATAAAAAACACAACGTTTTCAATTATGTTTAAATTAAAGGTGAGAAAAAAGATATGTGTAGCATTAGCATACATTTAAAGAAAACCTAAAGGCAGCAATTGCGGTTTACCCTTTTTTGTCCAAATTTACCTGACAAAAAAGGATTTCTACAAGGATTTGCTAGAATAAAGATGAACGCAAACATTACATGAAGATAAGGTATTTCGTTTCCTTCAAAAACTTTATACACAAGAACATACACAAGGATAAGATACATTTTAGTGCCTATTTTTCGTTTTTAAATGCATATTTTGCCTGCCTATTTTTACAGTTTTTCGTGCCTATAAATTCGCAGTGTATTTATTATACATTAACCAAAGGAAGCAATAATACACAATCCAGAGTCCATTTATATTAGTTACATTCGAACCACAAAAACCTGATTAGAAAATTTTTTGCGGCGAATACGTGTACAGTCCTTAAATCACGATGCGCTATGGAAACTTAACGGTAATATAGACGAAGATACGAAATTACCGGATCGTCTGTCAACCATGCAGAGAAGGACACTAAAAGGAGAGTATTTTAAACAAACGTATATATTTGTACGCGATAAAGTGCGATAATAAGTAGATAAGTAATAAAATTAATTTCTGAAGTCGATAGAGTGATTAGCTACGAGGCTTCGGGATCTTCGAAACCTATGCGACTCTAAAGGCACGATTGTCTTCCTAAATATTAATTTCCTTTTTCTCGATATTAGTTATCTACTTTCCTTTTTTCGATGAAAATGTAAACTGATTCATCAGGCAAAATATTTATTCGAACACAAGTTTATTAGATGTAAATTACGAACACGCGTTAATGAGTGACGGATGTTAAGTGGAGTGCCGTTTTCACAGCAACATCCAGGCATATTTTGTACACTAACGGCGATAACCTTGATTCTAGAAAACCTTGCACACACTAAAATTAGGCAATTTTATCCTCACTGATTTGATATCAGGTTAATATTTACGAAAAAGTGATAGCTTTTAAATTATATTGAGCTAAAGTGGGATAATTCTAATATTTTCATGTTTCGTATTTATCGCCAAATTTTTCAGTGGTGTCACGGCTAAACAGTAAATTGCAGAAAAAGTTCTTAAAGACATTCAATGTAGGTAATTTTATTGTTCCCTTTATTATTTCAGTAGTATACCTTTCCTTTGCATCTCTCACACGCAACCATTCCTTGAAAATGAGATCTCTAAAGAAACAGAATTTCACAGAGACGTGACGTATTGCACTTTGACTTTAAAAATATGAAGAATTTGTTTTAAAAAAGCATCTGAATATTGATATCAAATGCAACCTTTCAACACATGCCAATGTTTTCCGATCTATATCGTCGAACTCTTAAACAAAGGGTTCTAGGGCCTTGAAAACTAAAACGTTGAGGCCAATGGCCTCAAAGAGACGTTTTTCACACCATAATCTATAAGAAGAGACATTCTTGGACATTCAATTAAAACTTCGGCTCGGCCATTCGATACTACCAAGATCACCTGAATATTTGAGCCCTTGTTGCTGGTAGTCATCTTTGTGACGACACGCTTAGAAGGCTTAAATTCCTCTAAGTTACATTTACGCTTTCTATATACACCGCGGTTTCTGCAGTCTGACAAAGTTTTTTTTTTGCATAATCATTAATTTAAGATTCGCTCTCCAGCAACAACTAGAAGTACAATTAATAGTTGCTTGATGAAGATTTTCTTATGCCTGTAGTGAAACCATTCAATTAACTTTTTGTCGTGGTCTACAAGTGCTGTGTACCTAATTGTGGAGGGATGTGGGTGCACAGTGAAGAGTGACGACTGTGTTTGTGTTTTACCTGTACCAATATTTTCGTTATCAGCAGTGATTCCATGAAACTTTCAAGTCAGCGGGTTCAGACACGTATCTTTTTCAAAAGTAAAAAGCTAATATTTTTTGTGACTACCAAGACAAGCTAAAAGCTAACTGACAAAGAATATTGAATAATTGCTTCAAACGTTGCCTTTAAGGAACTGTTGTCAATTGTTCCAAGAAAATTCTCCAAGGTACTGAGTAAATCTTTATTGAAAATTTCTTTTAAACATCAGTTGGATTGTGTTTTATTTTTATTTGATATTGTATTAGTACATTGCAAGTTACCTTTATATATTTTTAAACAAATAAACTCGTTTCGTTAACAACTTTCTCTCTTAGAATGGAAATGGAATGGGACGAATGTGGGGTTTAACATGCGAGGGTTCTCGCACGGGTACGCGGAGGTAGTAAGGGAAATCGTATGCTTTGGCACAACACAATGAACAAACTTTTCAAATTAGCTAAAATAAAATAGCTTGAAATAAATGAAAAACAAAAATCAAAACGCGCTAGTCTACGATACTACGTGAATTAATTTAAACAAGCAACTAAATTTAAAACTATAGGAAGAATAGCGCAAGTCACTTCACAACTCCCAACGATCGCAATCCAAACGCACGATTTAATTGTTGGCGGTATCTGCAAGTATGTACATCAACGCCTAGCTGCAAACTCATATTGTAAATAATACACCGTTGATATTAAACCAAATGTATAGGTTCGTTCAGATATTCAATACGCAAACATCGTTTGAGCAACATTCCCATGCACCGAAGTGAAGTTTGAGCCTACTAAATAGTTTGTAATGGTAACAAATGATATTTAGTACTCAAAGGTGAAAATATTACTTCGATTATTTTTTGGCTGGGAATTGATTTTCTTGAGGTACTGAGGACGGGGAAAATAATCCAATACTTTTTAGTATAACAATAATTTTTCAATTTTGGCACCCCAGCAAGCTGGCACCCTGACTCTCCCTGAGGAACAGAGGAGGTTTTGAACACAAAATCGTGAATTATCGTGATGAAGCAGCCAACCACCCGCTGCCCACAAACTTGACCGTTGGCGTTTCACTGCATCACGGCGTCAACACAGAACCTATTCGAAGTTCTTCTTATTGATAGCAGTAACGTGTGGGGCGTACTCATTATGAACCACTCAAGAAGAGAGAAACGGATCAACATGACTTTGATACTGCTGCTGACCTGCCTTGCTTTGGGACCTCATAAATGTTGCATGCTTCCATTCCGGCGACTGGCAATTGGTTTGTGAGTCACACCCTTCAAAAGACTCATCCACAGTGATCACTGTGGCACGGACCGCGCACGATCTTTCGTTCTTCCTCGTTGTTTTATCTCTAATCCTACTTACACACACATACAGTTACATGAACTACACTACCACACATGTCGGGAGATCTGTCGCTAGCTTTGGGCTTGTCCCGGTTCAAGGGAGATACCTGGATGGGGAAACCCCGCAAACAGCAGAAGTGTACATTGGCGCCGGATCTCTCAATCCAGCGGCAGAAGTTCAATGCCATCCCTCGCGATTAAGAAACACGCACTAAATTTACAGTGCTAATGACCTCAACCGTTGAGGCGCCTGGAAACACTAATCAATCAATCAATCATCGGCATTGTGTGTGAAACGAGAAAAGCGGAACACATGGCCATTATAACTGCATCAACAAAAGTGCGTCACTTATTAGGACAAAAAGGGCCCCAATTTTCTGAAAAATGAATAATTATTTCAATTTGATTGGTATGTGTCAACGTAAATATGAGAACGGGTATTAGTTGGTGATAATGATTTGGCCTTTAGGGGGATCATTGGGGGATTATCGGAGCGGGATTGGAGCGGTGGTAGGAGAGGGATAGCATAAATTGGCTCGGGGTCATAGCGGAGTCCGAGCGGGGACAAAGGGGGTACGAAGTGGGGCCGAAGCGGGGACGAAGCAGGGACGAAGCGGGGAGGAAGCGGGGAGGAAGCGGGGAGGAAGCGGGGAGGACGCGGGGAGGAAACGGGGACGTAGCGGGGAGGTAACGGGGACATGGCGGGGACGTAGTGCAGTGGATGATTAGAGCAATGATTGGGTAAGGTCTGGACCAACGGCGTAGAGAGGCAAGGCAATTCGGGTTTTGTGGATGGAGTTCAGCGAGCATGAGGCGATGGCGGTGTGGTGGCCGGAACGGGGATCGTGCGGGACACGATCGGAGCGGCGGCAGGAGCGGGGGTCGTACAGGGGTCGGAGCGCGTGTTGGAGCGGGATCGGAGCGGAGCAGAGAGGGCGCGGTTCCGGATCGGATCTCCGGCGATCGCGCGCACTTATCGGGACGGAGGGCGGCGCCGTCCGCGGGATTTGATGCCGGCCCATCCATCACTGTCTGCGCGCGCCTGGCTCGCGTTACTGCTCCTGCGCCCGCCCCCGCCGCCCCCCTCGCCTTGGCCTACCCGTCGCCCGCCACCCACCACTGCTGCCCACCACCCTCCGCCCAACGCCCTCCGCCCACCGCCCACCACCCTCCGCCCACCGCCCTCCGCCCACCGCCCACCGCCCACCGCCCACCCGCCCACCGCCCACCGCCCACCGCCCACCGCCCACCGCCCACCGCCCACCGCCCACCGCCCACCGCCCACCGCCCCCTCCGGGAGTACAGACAGGGCGAGCTGCGCGGGGCATCCTTGGTTTCAGCTGTTTGCGGCGACAAGCACCACCAAGCTGCTGGAAAAGTGTTTGGCCTTGTTATCGATTGGCGACGGGGATCTCCGCAGGAGTGGTGAAGTACATGCGAACCTTCTTCGAAGCATTATTTCTTGTAACATGAGGACAAAGATTGTTTAAGTCGTCAAGGAATTCCCACAACGACATCTATTAAATCAAAAGGATGTCGAGCTATTCTTCTGAATAAGAGGTCCAAAACATGAGATAGCTGTAAAGTAATTTTATTTTCCCCCATTATGCGTGTGCTTGTTTTTTCTTTCTTAAACATTACCTTGCAGTTCATTTAAGAACGCAGGGACATGTGACGAGTACAAGGACAAGTTAAACCCCTTATTCCGGTAATCGTCTCCTGTATTATTTCAGTAGTATACATTGTATACATAGTAGTATACATAGTAGTATACATAGTAGTATACACATTAGTATACATAGTATACATACATACACAAGGCATACATTCGACAATCTTTATTTACGCTTTCTGTTAACACCGTAGTTTGTGCAGTCTGACGAGGTTTATTTGCATAATAAATAATTCAAGATTTGCTCTCCAGCAACAACTAGAAGTACTATTATAGTTCCTTGATACCTATACCGATGAAGATTGTTTCTTATGCGTGTAGTGAAACTATTCAAGTAACGTTTTTTCATGGTCTGTAAGTGCTGTGTACTTACACTGTGGAGGGATGTGGGTGTTCAGTGAAGAGTGAAGACTGTGTTTGTGTTTTACCTGTACCAATATTTTCGTTATCATTCTATGAAATTTTCAAGTCAAGAGGTTCAGACACGTAGCTTTCTCAAAAGTAAAAAGCTAATATTTTTGTGACTATCACGAAAAACTAAAACCTAACTGACAAAGAATATTGAATAATTACTTCAAATGTCTTTAAGTAAGTTTTGGGAATTGTTCCAAGCAAATTCTCCATGATACTGAATAAATATTTATTGAAAATTTCTTTTACACATTAATTGCATGTTTTTTTATTTGTAATTGTGTTAGTACATTGCACGTTACCTTTAGAGATTTTAAACAAATAAACACGTTTCGTTAACTACTTTCCCTCTTAGAATGAAATAGAAGGATAGGGTTGAGTGTGGTGTTTAACATGCGAGAGTCCTCGCACGGGTACGCAAAGGTAGTGGGGGAAAACTTGTGCTACGGCACAACACAAAGAACAAACTTTTTAAAGTAGCTAAAGTAAAATAGCTTGAAATAAATGGAAAACAAAACTCAAAACGCGCTAGCCTACAATATACTACGTGAATCAATTAAAAAAAACAACTAATTTTAAAATTATAGAAAGTATAGTGCAAGTCACCCGGCAACTGCCAATGATCGCAGTCCAAACGCACGATTTAAATGTTGGCGGTATCTGGAAGTATGTACACCTACGCCCAGCTGCAAACTCTTATTGTAAATAAAACACCGTTTTATATTAAACTCAAGGTGTCGGTTCGTTAAGATATTAAAAGTGCAAACATCGTTTGAGCAACATTCCATGTACAGAAGTGGGCTTACTAATGCCTACTATATTGTTTCTAATGCTAACAAATGGTATTTAGTACTCAAAGGTGAAAATATTAGTTTGATTATTTTTTGGCTCGGAATTGATTTTATTGAGGTACGTAAGGATGCAGAAATAATTGAATACTTTTTAGTATACAAATAATTTTTCAATTTTCTCACCCCAGCAAGCTGGCATCTTGACTCTCCAAAACCCACTCGGTTCTTCATAACAAATCAACGAAAGTTAAATAATATTACAATGAGTAGGTCTGTTTTTGCCCGATCCGGTATTTTCGTACTACTTTACTTGGCTTTCTGAAGAGTAAAAGCCTTTTCAATTATTTGACTCTCAAGGAAAGCGAAAAGCTAACTCTCAAGGAGGATTGAAACCTTTCTTCAAATGTGATTTTCAAAGAAGTATGAATTGTTCCAAGAACATCTCTCTATAATATTGAATAAGTTTTATTTGAAAATTTGTTTTAAACATCAATTGCATTGTTATTTTTGTTTGATATTCTGTAAGTACATTAGTAGTTCCTCTCCTTTATGGAAAGGATAGACAAATGGATAGGGAAAGGGTGGGATTTAACATGCGAGAGTTCTCGCACGGGTACGCTAGTAATTTTATATTTCTAAATTGAATTTTGATGTTCAGAAGCCCGTTACTTGTCTTTTGTTTTGCACATCTTCGTAAAAGTATCTTACATTTTTTATTACAATAAAAGCTTCAAGCAGTATGAAATGCTAGGGAGTAAACACCTTAAGAGATAATCCGACCTTATTTTTTATGTAACACTCTGGGGCTTCCAAGCATTTCCTAGGATGCTGGCAGCGAATCCTGTGCAGGTGCCAGTTGTCTTTAGAATCGTCCTTGGTTTTATAATTCGTGGCAAAAACTGAATGTAAGTGAAAGGTAGTCTACAAAATGTTTGAATTTCTTATAGATTGGAAATGGAATTTACACAAAATAATTTAGTGGATTGAAAGTGTGTCAGTTTCAATTATTGGATTAATTATGTGTAGAAGACATTTATTTAAAAAACGTGTGTAAATTATAATGAATTTATATATACTACATATAAAAATATTATACAAACTAAAATGAGCCTTGAAGTTGTCACGACTGGTCAGAATGCCTACTAATAATGATTTACACTACAATTCTACCTACAATATATTTAACTTCTAATTTTTTTAAATTCTCTTTAGACATTTATATTTTTTCTGAGGAAGATTTAACAGTTATTTAAGATAAATAAAAGTGAAATTAGAATAGTTTCTGGTATTTTATTTTGCCTAGTTCTAGCAATTTTACTACTCTATCGTTCAGTTGCATGTGGTTTAATGTACTTGTATTTATTTTGGTTGATGATGGAGAATTTTATGTGATAAAAGCACGAAAATAAAATCACAACCTACAGGTACTTTGTTCACGGCAACGTAATATGTTTCTACCGCATGTTTTTGAAATCTTTTCGCAGAGTGAGATTATGTTAAATGTTTCATTACAATATATTATGAAACAGTATCGTAAAAACACGGATATAAATTATTTTAAAGTAATATCCCTTTTCCGGAATTTAAAAATTATGAAAGAATATTAATAATTTAGGCTCGGCTGTAGGTAGTTGTATGCCATTTTTCAACAAAAATTAAATAATCCTACTAACATACTCGTCATATCAAATAATATACTTTTTCTACTCCCATTGTATAACACTGTCATGTAATGGCTGCAACCAGTTGCATAATGACATCCATTTCGATACAGTAGTCATTATGATACAGGTTCTTGACCAATCACAGAGAAACTTACAAACCAAGTATTGACACTTCGTTAATCATTGAGAATCTTTATAGTAAATGTTTCGTTCAATTGTGTCCATTAAAATTGTAATTAATATTATATTCTGCTTCTTAATTTTAATTTAGTTTATTAGTAGTAGTTTTTAACGAGAAATATTATTTAAAATAAATTGAATTGTTATTGCACTTTGATCCTATTTGACTAGCGCAGTGGTAGTTATGGAAGAGAATATTTGACTAAGGTTAAGATATGGATGCACGTCATTTTAGATTATTTGTTGCTGCCGTGTGTTTGCCCTTAAAAATTGTCTAATGTAAAATGTCTGGTGAATCAACGGTGGTCTTGAGACCTCCAGAAATCAGTGTAAAGGCAAAGACGGTGACGTTGAAGCAACTTCTGTACTCCCTGGCTGCCTTCTTGTGAAACAAAGCCACCTGCAGTGGGTAGGGAGCTGTCCGCTAAGTGGCTTTGACAGAATTCTACATGTCAACTATCACGAAATGAGTCGATGTAAAAGTTTAACTTGTACAATTACCATAAGTTGTAGAAAAAGTACCGTATGATATTCGATGTAATGGATATTACATCATCGTTTCATAATGTACTATTCTTCGAGTATTGTGGTGCCGATTCATGAATTAACGCTATAGTACGAAGGCATTTCTCCTTTACTCGGTGTCAAGGAATATCTTTGAAACTTTTATTCTCTTATTATTCAGAATGAACTTGATGTGGCATAACTGTATCTCGAACCTTCATAGATAATAAAAACTATATGTATTGTCAGTGCTTGATTTATAAAATGTTGTGCCCCGGAACGCGCCGCAAATCAATTATTACTTTTAGAGAAATAGTTGTACGATTGTAATATATTATTTAATAATTATTTCCGGGGTACCGGAACGCCGTTCCGGCACGTTCCGCCAGAAATTAAGCCATGTTTTGTGATAGCCAGAAAATCCCACTGTAGTTTGTATAGGAACATAGGTATCAAGTATGTAGTTACAATGGGACTGTTTGCATACAGAACTTTTAAACCCCAAAGAATAAACTTTGTTAAGGCAACCAGTCCACAAGTATAGGATTCCATGCTTGAGGTCACAGCGTTATTCTTTTCCGGAGCACGTCTCTGTTACATGCGAGAGGTATGGAAAGGGCATTGACAGCTGTGATTCTGTGGGATCGTTGAAATAACCACTCCCGAAAGCTTCCGAGCTGAACACATGTAAGCAATCGGTGCGATACGAATGTTTGTTTCAGTATAGACTGTGATATTAGTAAACGATAGTAAGGTGTATAACTGATGATTAGTTTTGATAGCGTAGCTTTGTGAAGAGTGACAGTTTCTAGGTGTTATTCGCATTGAATTATAATTGCGATTTTTGTTAATGTAATTTGGAATTTGAATTCAGACTCCATATTTCGAAGAGATTTATATTAGGATAGCTCTGTAGACGGGGTGTAATTGTTAATAAGTCGACTGGAAACAGGTAGTTGCGCGTCGGTGTTTCATCTGAATCACAGTCAGGGCTAGTCGCGTCCCTGAATTAATTTAATAAACATTATTGAGTTCTATGAAGTATTAATTAGTCGAGAACATTCTGGGAATATTTGTAATCTACTCTAACGAAAGGCAAGAGCGCGATAATAGGGGAATCGACAATATCTACCCCGAAGAGACCCAAGAAGAATATCTGAGAAGTCATTGTAGTAAGCTTACGTACTTTATTCAAAACCGTAAGGTTCTCTAATGTTTGTACTGTAATGTTTGTGGGGAAAGTTAATCATTTAATTCATGAGCTCAATACAATTTTGTAAGAATATCAATATAAATCTTAAATTTTATTTTTTCCAGAAAAGGCTTATTCAATTTATAGCAGTTGCCATCAATTCAATAGTTAGTTTTAATCCGTAGAACTTCCAAGAATCGTAATTCTGTATAGAAATCCAACGTCCACATGCAGCGGGTAAGGTAAGGAATGTTGTACGTCGGAACCCATGATCGGATTTAAAAATGAAGTTAATAAATTTTAACATTGAGAGAATTTATGAGCAAACCAGGGCAATGAAAGAAATAATAATATTAATAGCAGAAGGAGTAATCTCTTTACGATATCCATAAGACTAAATAGTATCAAGATTTGTTAATATTAATGTCAGTAGAAGTAAGTATATCTCAAATGGCTGCCTAAGTGCCAATGTAGATAAAAATAAGATTTTAAATAATAGCAGGAATATCACAAATGTTGCCCAACGCGGGGCACAAAAGAAGTTAATCATTTAGATAAGTGGAATATCACGATGCAATGAAAACAAAGAAAAAGAACAAAAACCTTCATTTCTCAAAGAATATAAACAATATTCTACTCTAATTCCATTTGTAAAAATCTCTTTTGTTGTCTCGGGCACTTCTCTGGTCAATAAAATTTTAAGTATGTGTTCAGAATCAATATTTATTAATTTCGTATGGGCGCAGAAATTGACAGAAAACTACGTAGCCTGTGGTAGTGATAGGTGTCGATGGCTTAGTTGGATATCCCAGGATTTCGGAAAAATACAAAAAAAAGATAGTATTTTCCAGAAAATGCCAATAAACGAAACCAATTTTCAGGATACAGCCCAGCATTGGGATGCGCTGCTATGACTGGCGGTTTGCAGCTCGTAGCACTGATTAAAATCCGTGTTTCTAATTTCGTACGCGCACAGAAATTGAGAGTTAACATAGCGACCTACGACCATGTGACGTGGCGAAGGTTTTGTTAGGTACCTAGGTCATCGAGAAAAATACAAAAACTTGGTATAAAAAACAAGAACGAAATTGAGAATTCTACGCACCACTCGAAGAAGCTTCTGCGTCTGACGGGTTGCAGCTCATGGCCCCAATGAACATCTGAAGGACCTATTTTATTTTCGTATGCGCGCAACAATTGAGAGAAAACCAAAAAGCCTATGTTCATGTGAGAGATATCGATGATTTCATTAGATGCACAAGATCTCTTGAAAAATACAACACAACAAAACACGTTAGCTTTTCAATGAACATTGTAATAAAAGAAACATCGTTCAGGACAATGCGCAGCGCTAAGCTAGGCTGGTGTGGCTGCAAGGTTGCATTGCACCGATTAGAATCTATATTACTAATTTAGAATGCGCGCAGAAATTGCATGAAATCTACCCAGCCTCCAATCATGTGAGAATTGTCAATTGTTAATGTCTTACTGTACGTGTCGAGACTCGGGCCACCAGGTCCGCACTTCCGTCTGACAACACAAATTTCGCTACGTTACTTTAACCTCTAGCGGAGAAAGGAACTATTACTCGGGCGACAACACAGGCAATTTTGAATTTAGCTCAGAAGTATCGTTTAGGCTTGAGGATCTTTTACATGCTGTAAATCTACAATATGGGACTGCCGGATATACTTCCCTTTCGAAGGAAGGCGTACAAAGGATTTTTTTCGCCCTGAAAGTATCCACTGTTTCAGTCGGGTTTGAACCCGCAAGCTTGGGGACAACAGCTCGATGCCCCAACAGCATACCACGGATAATATCGGATACTATCGGAAACCAAACGGTTACTACCGAATTCACTAATTGTTTTGTTAAGGAACTCTAAAAAATTATCAAAACATCTCTATTAAATATTTCCAATTCTCGCAGAAATTGAAAGAAAAGTATGCACACTTTGGTAATGTGAGAGATGACCAATCTAACAAAGTTTTGTTAGATTCCCAGGAACTCGGGAACAAAACAAAAACTAGTGGTACTCCAGAATTGCACAGACTTTTCCGTATTATTTTTCTATTTCTTTTGGTCTCGGCTAGCTATTCGGATTTGCCACGTGCTCTTGCCGGCTGTCATCTATCGCCGCCCAAAGTACATTTTTGGACATTTTCTTAATTTTTTCGGTTTCCTAATGGTAGAACGGAAATGTTATTTTAAGAGTATTAAATATTACTAAACCTCGTCCTAAGTGGCAATTTTCTTTAAAAATTTTGGAAGCGTTTTTAAGAAAATGGCGTTTGAGCACTATTGTCAATTCGAAATTTGAACCTCTTTTTCACAAAAAATTTTTGAGTTTTCGAAACCTTCATTTGAAGTGATTTGAAGCACTGTAACTCACAAATACAATAGTTGAAATGTTCTGGAAATGTGAATATTAACGGTGTGAGTGATCTTTAAAAAAATACATTTGTGTAATTTTGAAAAAGCAAAAAATAACCCTAAATGAACTTTACGCCATATTAAAAAGTGGAATTAGCACTATTCGTTCATTGAAGAAAACATTTGGAGTCATTTATGAGAAAATAGCGTTTGAGCGTTTCTGAAAATGCGAAATTTTGAGCTAGTTTTCACAGAAAATGGTTCAATATTCGAGAAACTTTATAGGGCATTATTTCAAGCATATGTACTGATATATAAAATAATGTGAACAAATCGCCGCTGATGTAAATATTAAGAGAGACAAGTCAAAAAAATAAGGATAAAATTTTTGTTTGGGAACCTATTTGCTACTTGTGTAAGAAGTTCATTCGTTAACAATGACTCATGTTGACCTCCTCCATATCGTGACTTGCACTACATGCAGAGGCCCCTTGCCCTTGTTGCTGATCACTGACCATATCATTATGGAGAGAGGATGTTTCACACATTTCTGCATAACATTCTTCAATATATTGCTAATTGGTGCGGCGTCGAACAAACTCAGTTTTATCGTAAAGGATTTATATTAACTATTCATCCGAGAATCAAACCTGTAAGGAAAATGCCGGAGAAATAACTCATATACGAATATCCGTATCCGTACTATTTCCTTTTTGGCACTATTTAATTTCAATATCCGTACCATATCCTTTTCGGTATCATTTATTTTTAAGAAAATTAATATAAATAGTTTCGAGCCTTACACTATTCGTTCTCTGATCAATTTCTATACTACTTTACCCACGGTTTTTTGTTTTATTGCAACTGTCATTTCTGATTTTTTCTTAAGACGCCGACCTTTGAAATCCATTTCTTTGAAACGTCGCTCTACAGTTCTCTGAGATATTTATATTCTTGAATTCTTTAACTTACCAACTAACATTTATACTGGTGCGCTGCTATTTCTGAGAGCATAATTCCTAATAATTCGGCCCGTACTAGGAGATGTTATCCGTTTTTGTCCGCATCGCCTGGCATGGCGCGATTCAAGAGACGTTTGATTTGACCTTTTTTTGACGAAATTTCTCACAGATGACTGTGAAACACCAACATTTGTTGCAATCTGACGCTGACTATTTTCAGTCAGCTAATAAAGTAAAACTTCTAGTCTTTCTCGTAGGGATTAAGTCAACTCCTTTTCCCATTTCAATTTTAAAGTTAAAATTTCTTGAAAGATGATAAAATTGGGTTAGGAGCTAAATAAATTAATGAACATGTTTGATAATTACTAAGTATTCCATATTTGTTATTGTTTGAGAAATGGTGAGATACACGTTAATAAATACATCATAACAGGAAATGACGCAACTACTCTTGATATAGACCTTGCATGCCATGTGAACCGAAGATCGAAGTCTATCATCTTTCAATTTTCTTTAGATTACTAACTCTTTGCAGTACATTTTATTAGGTTTAAGCATAAATAACTCAAGAAAATGCAAATTACCGCGATAACAGTTGACCAAAGTTGAAAGATTGTCTTAAAAAATTCTCTCTATTAGTGTACTCAATGCTAGGATAGCATTGAGCATGCTAATATGTCAGACCACTGTAACTTCTGGTGCGTGTTGCTCGATTAATGTTTGTACAATTGTTGCTTTCTGTTTGTTTAGCAGTAAATTTAACAACGTGAAAAGTGGCTGAATTTTATTTGTATGCTTTGTCAAGTGTATCCAAGGTGAATTAATTAATTTTTTGGATGTGTTGAATTAATTTTAATTTTTGCAATGCAACCTAATAGACATTTTCCAGCACATTTTAAGTTTTCACTGTCGGAACAAACTTCTCAACACTCCTTATTAAATAATTACAATGTCAATTTTTTAGTCTTGTTGTGTAAAACGTTTTATGTATTTCGCGGAAAGATGCAGGCTTTGGTGATGTTCAACTCTTTTAGAACCTGTCAAAACAATGCCTTGGCCTGAACCGAGTGTACGTTGCTCCACACATCCGAATAACGATCTCAAGACGAACGGCGGGGGCGCAGCCAGTTGCGCGTCGCAATCGCGAAATCGCACCGCGAACAGCGCCTGGGGGCGCAAGCAGTTCACTTCTACTCTCTCCGTCTCTCTCCCACACCCCGCCCTCGCCTTCGCTCTCCCTCGCTCTCTCCCGGGAGACCGCGCGGCGCGGCCTGTGGGTGGACGACCCCGGCGCGCGCCGGCTTTCGGGTGCGGCGCGCCGCCCACAGATGGCATCGCAGTCGCTTCCACGACCCACCGGGCTGCAGGGAAACGGCTGTCTCTGTACAAGCGAACGAGCGAACATTGCGTTCTTCCACGGGCTGGTTTGGCGTGGAGTCCGAAGGAAGCCCTGAGGTTTCTCGCAATTTCTCAATCGGGATTTCCTTTTAGTTTCCTTTCATTCGTAGAGTAAAATGCTGGGATGGTCCCTGGCTTTGCTCCTGAAATACAGATATTGTTTTTCTCGTCGGAAATGTCACATTTAAAATGATTTCGAGGTAAAGTGAATAATAAACCAAATACAAGCAAATAAAATAGTGATTAGTATTTTGGTCAGTTTTCAAATTCTCTCTGTTTTGATTATTTAAATCAGATGTTATTAAATAATATTTTCCGGCAATTAAATTCCTACAGTGAGTGTCTAGACTTTTTTCTAACTGATCCATTTAAGACATACTTATAGAGCACCAAAATTTCAATTTAAAATTATAAAAAATGGGTTGTAGAAGAAAGCTGTTGGATTATCTTCACTGAGATGAGAATGATTTGGAGAAACATAGAATGACAGACGTTGGCGAGACAAACCAGAAATGGTCTACCGTATTAACGATGATCACAATGATGATTATGAAAAGAAATTGGAACCCATCACCATACGCAATTGCTTCAAAAAAACTCCAAAGTTTGCTTACGGCCAGATGTGGCCAAAAACACGTTACAATCTCATTTTAGTATTTGTCAATGTAGATGACATTTGTGAAATGGAAGAATCGTAGTAAATGTTGATTCACTTAAAAAGAAAAAGGACTTTGCCATCTATCACCCCAGGAAAAGACTGCAAATAAAGAAAATGTGCAAGTTAAAGATCCCCTTCTCTTACCTAAACAACATGAAAACAAGTTAACACAAACTTACCTAACATTTAAAAATTAATTATTATCGAAGAGAGTGGTATACCCGTGCAACTCAATTGCGTAGAATATCAAGTATAGTGTATAATTTCACATAAAGTTGCAGAATATGCACATTTATGGGCAGGTGGTGAACTATCAAAAAGTATCGAACCAGCAAAAATGGAATGGAATGTCTCATTCTGCAGATTATGACCTGAGGAATGTCTTTTTGAGACATTAAGTCTCAAAATTCTAGGTTTGAAAGCTCTAGAATGCGCAGTTTTGAAGTTATATCATTCTACCTGACATTAATGTACTCGTATAAATAGGTTTTTTCAACTAATCCTCCATATGTGTAAAGTTAAAGTATAATCCGTCAAGTCTCCCCGAAATTATCTTTGTTTAGAAACCATTTATGAAGATGGGTTGCATGTATAGGCGGAAATTCATCTCTTCTTTTAAAAATAAAATAGGAGAGGGTAATTAGTTGTTAAATGTATGAATTACAATATATCATTTTGAGTCAAAGTAAACGTTGGCTGAAATTTGTTTCAAAATATTGCTGTAATATCGTTAATTTACATAATTTTACTGATTGTTAGTATTATCTCTGCTTTATGTAATGCTGATTCAATTTTATTTACGGAAATAGAAACATGCCATTGTTAATTTTTCACAAGAGTGAATTCTGTAATCTCTCGTTTGATCCAGGTTATTATCTTCTTGAATGAAGTTATGTTACAATGCCATATTGACTAGTTTTTATAGTTTGGAACTAATTTCGTTATTGCTTGAATTGTTGCGCTAAAAGATCATGTAAAATATAATTTTAACTTTTTTATCATCAAGTGTAAAGACATCGATCTTTTTACAATTCATTTTTAAAAATAACTTCTAAAGAAAATATATAACACACATTCGTTAGAAAACTATTATTTGGAAAAAAAATTGCATGGAACGAACGTCCCTATTTTCACTTTCTACGCACTTTTCAATGTGCTACGTTGTGAAATGCACAAAGCCTGACAGCGCTTTCACATGAAATTCTGCCTCTATATTCAGCTGCAGTGACGCTTCTCTGACTATGATTGACGGGACGTTTGGTAAAAATCATGTCAAGTTTTAAAATTCCCAAGTAATGTTTTACGTGGAAAAGCAAATTGATATTTCACTTAATTACACGAGATAGAATATCATGATGGGAATGATAGACATTTCTGAATTATTTGTATCATCGCATATTTTGTAAAATTCTTAAGTTTTTGCAAGATTAATTAAGAGAATGAACTGAATTTCATCAACCTACAATCATTATAAATTATTTGAAGATTTTACTCGTTTGTATTTATATCATGATTCTTTTTTAGTTTTATTACTATTTTTAATGAAGCAGTGAAATCAAAAATGCCTTACGCAATATATTTCTGAAGTCGGCGTTTGTAGAGTACTTTACATCTTCTTTATATTTGCGAGTTCTTTACTTATTTATTCCCTTTCTTTTTCTTATTTTGATGACCCAGCTCAGATCATTTCTGATTTGTGAGAGAAATTCACATTTCCGTTACTAACGCAGATAGATTATTTATTGATGTAAATTCTTCGTAAAGTTCAAAGTAGTTCTTCGTTGAATATTCTCATTGATCGTTCTTCCTCTTTATATCTCCCACAAAACGGCTCCGGGGACAGGGCATGTGTAACTTCCATACTCGTATTTATCATATTTTGGGTAAGGTTTTTATTTTATTATATTATTTCATATTTTATTCTTTCTTCATATTTTACTCATCCTATGTTTCTTTTATATATTCAGATTCGGAGTACGGACGATGAGAAAACATTCTCGAGACAAATTTGCTGTACATACTAAACATCGTGATGTAATTTTGAAAAATGGGACAATTTGTGTAGAAGATTACTTGTTTCCCCATCCATTAATGATAAAAATGATTATTACTATTATTATTACTACACGACAGTAAGAATTCGTGAAACATTTCGGACAATGCAAGATTAATTTTTATGTTGTGTGAAAACTTGGGGTAGGTTGCCAGATATGTATGGCATCTACTGTATTAGTTGCTGTAATACTGCGACGAGAAAGGTTTTTCGTGAGTGGTGAGTGAGAATAATGAGTATTGATAGGTGACACTTGGGGACCATATGCAAAACCATTCGCTGCGAAAGCTGTAATTTTGAAGTTTTAGTTACTGCCGCGGTTCATACTCCACGTGAACTTTGACAGCTATTGCGAAAACTTCTGCACGCATTGAAGTATATTTCTGAACATTCGTTATGACCACCGTCACTCAAAGGTGAATCCTCAGTTATTGTCGAGTTACACAGAGATGCTGTCGCGTAGTAAGCAGATCCCTCAACCAACTTTGTACATTTATAATTTGCATATTGTTATATGTAGGGTATTAAAAACTGAAATAATTTTCTTATAGCTTCATTAACGAATACAAAATGGTACATTATGAAACGATCATGTAATGATGGGTATTAATACACGAGTGTGATGTTAGGATACGAGAAAGGAACAAGAGAGTATTGTAAACTTCATACGAGTGTGTTAATACCCATTACATCCAGTTTCAGTGGTACTTTTTTACGACTTACGGTAACTTTTCCAAGTTAAACTTTTACATGGAATCGTTTCGTGGCAGTTGACATGCAGGATTCCGCAAGGCCTCTCAGTGGACAGCTCCCTATCCTACCCTACCCTACCGCAAGTGGTTTTGGTTAACTACCGCGCTAGTCAAATAGAATCAAAATAAAGTGCGATCAAATTTATTTTAAATAATATTCTACATAAAAATTACTACTAATAAAAGAAATTCTAACTGATAAGAAAAATATAATATTAAATGCAATTTTAACGTGTACAATCGAAAAAAAAACATATACTAGAACGATTCTCAAAGATTATTTAAATGTCTGTACTTGATTTGTAAACTTCTCTGTGATTGGTCAATAAACTGTATCAAAATGAAATCTCCATCGTAATTAGTGTAATTATTCAAGGGGTTGCAGCCATCAAATTACAGAATTATTCAATGTAAGTAGAAAAATTGGTTTGCATGAACATGATCTCCGGTTCAGAGACCTCAAGTAGTAATAGATAAGAATTTCATTAAAACCTGAAAAAGAAGTAACGATCAAGAATGTTCACTGATGAAAGAAAAATGTGATCGCTGATGGATTCCATGAAAGGTAATAATACGTACTACCTAAACGGAAGAACTACGTAGTGAAAAAGATGTTAAAGCAAAAGGTCACATCCTAAGAGATGGAATCGACGGAATCGACAGGGTGGGAGTAACTCTTCTCAGAATCAGCAAATGCAACACCACCATTCTGGGAACTTCCTGTGAGCCCCTCCTCACCCTCTGCCTTCCCAAGCACCGCCTCCCCCTCCCCGTCTCCTCCGTCGCCTTCGCCCTCGCCACATCCTCTTCTTGCTGCCTCCGTAACATTTGTCTCCAACCATCCATTCCACCGCCAGCATCGGCTGGCGGATCTAGATTAAAGAAGATTTTTTTCTCTTAATGTAATTTAATGTTTAATAAATCAGTCATTTTTATATTATTATTATTTTACCATTATTATTATTATTATTATTATTATTATTATTATTGTTATTACTATACATATTCTATAATTTGTTAGTTATATTACCTCATTATTAGTAGTATCAGTATTATACGTTACTGAGAGACGGCGTATTTGATATGTTTTTGTAATTAGCTGCCGCAGGATTATACCCAATTGCAGTGTAAGTACATTTATTTTTATCTTTATCTTATCACCATCCCCACCGCCATCTCATTCGCAAAAGTCTCCGCCTCCAAGATTGCCTTCGCCTACGTCATCACCTCTGCCTCCGTCTCTGTCACCGCCCGCGACCACCGCTGAGTCCGTCACTCCAAACCCTTCAGACTCCGTCGCCTTCATCGGCGTCACCGAATGATCCTCCACCGACACGCTCCCGCCGGGGCGACTGTAGTGGTGGAGGGCAGTAGCGGTTGCGAGGGTGAGAGTGAGAGTAAGAGAGGGGGTGGGAATGGAGGCGGGCACGGGGGCGAAGTGGGGTCCATGTTGGCGACGGTGGTTTAGTGCTGGTAGTGATGGAGACGGGCAGTAGCAATTGCGAGGATGAGGGTGAGAGTGAGTGTCAGAGTGGTGGCGGGGACGGGAACGGGCAGAGGGGCAAGCGAGGTCGAACCTGGCGCATGGTGGCAGTGTGAGAGAGGGTGGTATAGAGCTGATGGAGAGAGTGGAGGTGGACGCTGTGATGGTAGCATTGGAGACGGAGACGGAGGAGGCTGCGAGTGTGAGGAGGGGCGGCAACGGGAACAGGGGTGATCCTGGTCGAAGGGCCACTGGAATGGAATGGGCGGGGCTTGACCAAACGGGGTGACGACTGTGGTGGTGGCGGTTGCGAGAGTAAGGGCGGGGGTGGGCTCGAGGACAGAGGAGGTTCAAGCATGGGCCGTGCTGGCGACCTGAGTCACGGTGGTGCAGAGGGGGTGGCGAGACTGACTGAGGCGGTTGCGTTGCGAGGGTGAGGGGAAGGTGGATGCGGGAACGGGGGCGGGCAACTTCGAAGCAGGGACCGTGGCGGAGGCGTGGTCGGGGGGGTTAGGATTATAGAGCGGAGGTGGCGACTGCGGCAATGGCGTTTACGAGGGTGAGGCTGAACGGCGGAGAGATTCGAAATGTGGGGGTGGTGTGAGCGGGGAATTGGGCGGACGGGGTGGCGTTTTCAGGGGGAGTACGAGCCGCTTCAGCCTCGGGAGCTGTGTCCGTCTGACTCGATATTTTCCCTCCAACTCGATCCGACAGGGAGTGTCCAATGCGAGCTGCGTAATACTGAGCGCAGGGATGGCTCTCGCAGTACTCTTCCCAAGAACTCTCTGCCCCCCCCTCCGCGCTATCTGCTCTCTCCAGCAATGTGGCGCTTCCTGTGTTTCGGCGAGTGGTGGCGTGTTGTAGAGAGGGGGAGGGTGTCTTTCACTTCGATTTTTTCCAGTTTCGAATGGCAAGGGATTCGCATTTACGTTGCGTACCGCTGTATTGTTTCTCTGTTAAGGTGGAAAGTTTCCGTAAACAGAGCTTTGCGGAGGCGATTAGGGAATCGGAGGTGGAGCATAGGTGCAAAATGAAAGTAATATGCTATTCTTTCTTTTAACATCGCGTATTCTAGTTGTGTAACTAATTGGTCTCTTCTTTCTCCAAAACTCGACTAAATATTTCCTATTTTTAACGGTCTCCTGGTTCTGTAGAGCTAGACAGTCATATCTTCCTTGCGAATATGCGATTCTGAGTCATAACGATCACAAAAAGACGAAGACAGGTAAATAGCACTGTTTATTCATCTTCCTGCGTTTGGGGGCAATAATAGCTTGCCTTGAACAGTGATGACTAGAGTTTCTCATTTATTGATTGATTGTTAGTGATTTCGAGCGCGTCAACTAACCAGGTCATTTGTCCCGTAAGTATAGTACATGTTTTTTCATGGAGAGGTGACGGGGAATCTTCCGTCGCTGGTGACGAGGTCCGGTGCCGCCCTACCGTCGACTAGCGGGTATCTCCCACCAGCAGGGCATCGTCTCAGCCGGGACAAGCTGTAAGTCCTCGACCGGTCTTCCGGCAAGTGTGGCAGTGTAGTGCATGTTAGTGTGTCTGTGCAAGGAAAATCGTGATAGGACAAGGAAGAGAAAGAAAAGATCGCGCGCGGTCCGTGGCCCGTTTGTTAGGGCATTCGCCTTGGGTAGAGTTTCTCATCTTGCGTGGTACTATTTTCATTCATGGTTTAAAATATCCTCAACGTGTGTACTGTAGCTCTAAGTTTAGTTGGAAATAAAGTTCACTATTAGGAAGAAACATGCGGTAAAGAAAATATTATTGAAATTACAGGGAATAGATTAATGTTTTACGTTGTGTGGTCAAAGTGCAAATGCCCAATATGGGGCGGCGATAGTGTAGTGGTTGGCGTATCGGACTGCTATACCAAGTCCGCGGGTTCAAACCTGTGGATTTTTAAGGGCGAAAAAATCCTTCGTACGCCTTCCTTCGGAGGGGAAGTAAAGCCGGCTGTCCCATGTTAGTAGATTTACTGCATGTAAAAGATCCTCAAGCCTAAATGAAGCCTCTAAGCTAAATTCAAATCGCTAGTTTCGTCGCCCAAGTAATACTTTCTTTCCGCTAGTTAGTGAAAGGAGCGTAGCAAAATTTGCGTGCCAGACGGAGAGCATGGTCTGAGTCTCGTCACGTAAACGAAGGCATCAATTCAATATATCTTACAGAATTTTTAGATTAATTGTAATTGAAATGTATTAATGTTCCTTCAGCAGTATCAAAATCATTAAATATTTCACTCGCATGACGTGGAAAGTTTATTAACTTAATTGAATAGAGCGTAATTATACTTGTGTCCGCATCTTATTTTCTCATAATCTTCATTACATGCCCACGGTACTAACGGCCACTTTTCTCCAGAACCATGAGCGATTGCTTAAAATAAATTTCACTATATACCACAACCCTAGTCCACATTCACTCTCATTGTTTTTTTTATGAAAAAAATTGTATTATAATATTTTCCCTGTAATACATCGTTCACACGTCTAAGAGTGGGCAACACTTGGGCGCTTATAGAAACTGAAATAATGCTCATTCAGAAATATGAAAGTTAGAACGAAACGAGGGATTAATTAAGTAAACAAAGGCTATAAACTCACAAGAGAGCGAATGAGAATTACTCGCCACGATTTCCCGCGCGTCGCGTCGCGTCGCGTCGCGTCGCGTCGCTTGCCTTAGGAAACCGAAACTCTGAGCGTCGTAACACAAACGCACGCGAAGAAAATCAAACAGCGCAGCGAAACAGCGCTCCGGGCGAATGCGGATTTGGGAGTCGAATCCCTCTGCTGTTCCGTGTCCGCGGATTGGTCGGCCGGGCGCACGCCACGTCCCAGGGTGAGGGCGTGGTCGCCTATAGGGGAGTGGGAGGACTTTCCCGGCGTGGCGCCTTCCATCGCGCTGACGACAATACAATATTTATCCGCCCGCGGCGCAGACGGCGCGGGAGGACACCAGGTGGGATGGTGGTGTGGAAGAAGTGGTGACAGTGGATGCTGAAATCCCTGGATATAGTGGGGGGGGGGGAAAGCGAGGAAACGGTCCTTCCGGCTTTAGATAATCCCCGAAGAAAGCAATTATTTTTCTGCGCAAGTGCTAACATTTTGATAGACTACTGTACCTCTCCTCTCCGTGCAAATTGACTGGCGCCAACCAACTTTCATTCGTCGTTCAATGTGTGTACCAGGAGCGGTGGTTCAGGCATCAAAGATGTCAGTGCAGTCCCTCTAACCGGAGGATCCTGGGATTCCAGTCCAGACGCTGGCAGGTTTTCCCTTGTTTCTCCGATCAATACCAAGCGAATGCCGAAGCAGTACCCTATCAAACGTGCCAAGGATCACGCGCGATCTTTCTCTCCCATTCGTCCTACCTTAACCCCTTCCACAGCTGCCACTTACATGCACTACACTTCCATATATGCCGGGACACCTCCGGGAGTTAAGCGCTTGTCCCGGCTAGGAAGATGCCTTGCTGGTGAGATATAACTGGTTGGGGAAAATCCAACCAGTTATCTCCCACCAGCCGACGGTAGGTTGGCGCCGGTTCTCGCCATCTAGCGCAGCAAGATCATCGCCACCTCCCAAGCAAAATATTGCACTACACTACGGAACGAATGACCTTCGAGTTGAATCACTAGTAATCAATCCGCCCGGAAACATTAGTAATCAATAAATCAATCAATAAATCAATCAAACCATTGTGATGCCTCCGGTCGACTGTTGTTGCTCATCGAGCATGATTGCGTCATGCGGCATTTATAGGGCTCCAGATTGCTGATGTAAAGCTCCAACAAGTCACGCTCAAAGAATTCCAATAGGTCGAGAGCCAGGTGAGAGGGACTCACTTCCCCACAAGAACAAGCACCGCCCGCAAGTTTGTTTTCCAGGGTAAAGATGCTTGTTCGAACAAGCAAGCAATTTGTTACTTCACTGTATGCCCATCGTGTATTGGCCTAAGCTATTCGTTCGAATTTCCCATTACGAATTTATTCAACTGTGAAAAAGTTTGCAACGACTCGCAATTCTGAGAAGACTATATTCGCCTGGGCCGCCCGCATCGCTCATTCTCAAGAATCGCCAACAACGAATCTGAGTCCGCGCAATAATTCACTTACTAAAAGTTAACTATATAAAGTATACTGTAATCTCCCATACTTAAGTCTTACATTTTACATGATTTTTTAATTAACAAAGTAAGTTAGAACTTGTCATAACATATTACGCGCCGCCTGATTGGCCACCGCCAGCATTGGCGCCAGCGGGTTATCACGTGACTCCTGCGCGTCGCCTGCAGACCAGTCGAGCTCTGATTCTTGTCGCGCGCACTTTTTGTAGCGCAAAGGCTCACCTTACATCATCTTCACTTTGCAATATATTATATATACGCATGTGCAAGATTATTCTAGTATCTTTGTTAGTTCAATGTATTATACAACGAACTAGTCAGAGGTATTGACAATCATGTTCAGAAACATTATATTTGAAGGAACGCTTGTGCGCATGAAATAGAATTACGTTCTTCACGTGTTGTGCAATATTCTGTGCTTCCATATTTATGCTAACAACACTGACCTTTCATGCATTTAATACATCATGTTTTAACTGAATAATTGCAGCCATGAGTCAGAAATTACGTTCTTCACGTGCTACGCAGTACTGTCTGCTACAATTGTGTTCGAAACAGTGTAATATGAATATTCGGAACATTAAAATATGCATGTATTGTAGACAGGCAATTCCAAATAACTGGTATTATCGATAGGATATTTTAATCACTAAAATGTATTTAACACTGATGAATTTTTGCAAAAGTCAAGTGATAGGAGC
>JAHLJT010009419.1:21843303-21932232 GCA_031308135.1 Acheta domesticus | reverse complement strand
AAACGTTTCTTATTGAGCACCTTGACGAGCACAAGTGTGCTGCATCCGTCTCCTTGGCGAATGCGTTCACTAGTACCACAGCGGGGAGCTGGGTTTTTCCTAGTATTCTCATTCCGAATTGAACTTCTTTCGTGCAGCCTATCGTTCTCCTCAAAAACTATCATTGTAAAATGCTTTAAACACTATACTTCCCATATCCAAGAATGCAGAAATATCTCAGTGAAAAGATGATATCAGATTTGTGCGCCCCAATATGAACCTGGATTTCCGATAAGTCACTGGAGTCGTACATAATCCGTTTAATATTTTAATAGTGTAAATGTAAGAAATTATTTTCGCATTAATATTTCACCTTAGTATAAGTCCTCCAATAATCTTCACAGAAGAAAAGATACAAATCACTACTAGAATCAGGTAAAATCTAGTCTCCAGATTTATAATTCCCATTTTACCGTTGTAATCCACAGAATTTACGGCAATATCCCGTCTTCTCGACGGTTCGTTCACATCCATAAAATGTTTCAGAGAAAGATATAATAAAAAAATTGCCCTTTAGCGGCATTGGCTGCAATTTCCTTCGCTGCGGACCGGGAGAGGTGCATCAACTGATGTCACGACAGTGCGAGGCCCTAGGTTCGAGAACAGACAGTGGCAATATTTTTTATATTAGCATGTCAGCTGGTCGATTTCATCGTAGTCTGGAGGAGAATTCTTGACGCTGGCTCTCTGATCGGTAGTTTTCCGTGGTTTCTTCAATCAACACCACGCGAATGCCGGAGCAGTACCCTAAACAAATGAGCCACAGACCGCGCGTTACCTTCCTCTTCCTTTCCTATCCTCAACTCTTACTTACACACACTTACACCAATATGCTTTACACTAACACACATGCCGGAGACAGGTCGGGAGCTTAGAGCTGTCCCGGCTGGGGTGGTGCCCGCTGGTGAGAGATACTCGGTTGAGGGAAACCCCGCTAGTCGACGGCCATCTAGCGGGGGAAGATCACTGCCCCTCTCGAGGAAAATCATGCACTACACTTATATGACTAACAAACTCAGTAGTTGCGCCCGGAATCACTAACAACCAACCTTTCTGCGGCGTCTCCTTCGATGATGGCGCCCTCGGAAGCTGCTGTCGTTTTCGTCTGCCGCTCGTGGCCAAAAGCCCAGTTCTGATGATATTTTTACTTTTTCGCTACCGCGTAGGCAGTAATGAGAAATATATGTAATGCTGCGCGAAAATGGCAAATTTTCGGCCAAAAAACTCTTATTACAGGGCCCTGGTAACGAAAAAGTGGATAAATCCAGTTGCTAAATTTGGAACAAAATCTTCTATCACATGGTGTAACCAGAATCTGTTTTGTGGGTCCTTGGTACCAAAACATCAAATAATCAAAACGTCTGTTCGTCGGTCTGTGAACAACGCTAGCGGTTAAACCGTTCAGCCAATTTTCTCCAAAATTGATGTTTCGTGATGTCGCGACACCTTGAATTGTAACAATTTTTCGGTTTCTGGGGTGTCCCAAAACGTGTATTTCCGTTGAATCTCTAAATCAATTTTCCGCAGCATTACATAACTTTCTCTTTGCTGCGTATATTACTCCTCATATACGTACTACACAGGCAAGTATCAAGTGTGTGGAGATAAGTACATGGTCTCAAGTTTGGTTGTTCGCATTTCGTGGAAACAGATGAAAATTGACACAGTGTGAAGTTTTTACAAGTAAAACCCTTAAGGATAACCCTCACGAGATTTAAGCATTGAATGTGTCCGTTAAATTTAAGTTGTATATTACTTGAAATGACATCTTGGAAAAGGCACCTATTAGTCCTTAACTGAATTATTTTAGTTTCATACTTTATGAACAACAGATGGAATGAGCCAAAAATTATAGTATCAAGTCAACTAGAGTTTGGAGGATTACCAGCTTTTACGTCCAACCCCTTCATTTCATAAAAGTAGTTCACTAAATAGCAGGTACGTAGAGAAAAACCCTTCCAACTTGGAAGCAAAATAAACGGATTCGCGGAAAACTGTTTTCCTGAGAAATAACAATTTTTGGGATAAATGCGATTGCTTTCTTTTCCACAACGATTCCACTTCCTGCCACATTTCTCGCAACACATCCCTGAATATGACCTTGCAGCACTTGTGAAGCGCTGAACAGCAGCCATGTCCTCTATTCGAGTTTGTTTCCACTTTCAAAGTCGCAGCGGGTGAGTCCAAAACAATTCTTCAACACTAATGAAGCTTCCGGGTAGTTAAGAGTGCGATATCATCTCTATTCTCATCATTCCAGACTTTGAGAAGTCGGATGAAACTTTTTTCTAATATCTACTTGCAGTTTTATTACATAATAATTTGTAGATGTTAAAATGAATAAGTGTGAGCAGAACTTGTATAGCAGCAGAGTGAATAAGCGTACAAAACCATAATGTGGAATAATTGTGGTATCACTGGATAAATCAAATGTTCAAATAAACTATGATTCCAGTCAAGTTTCATAGGTATATATTGAAAGACTTTTCGACCTCATATGTGAGGTTTTCTTCAGTTTCTGGAAAGGCAATTTTACTAGATAATACTGTTAATGTGGAACTTCAATTTATACTACAGAGAAGTAATCGACTATGCTGAATTATATCTCACAAAATTTGTCCAATTGTAGTTGACCATCTTTACCACACACTACGAATTCGTCAATCACTAATTCCTGCCAGGTAGAAAAATATTTTTTGTAGCATTGCACACCAAAGTTTTCTTTAATCTGGTCTCTGAAACCAACTGGGTATTTTCTCACGTTTTTCGATAAATATCTTTATTTCAATAACCCCTTACAATTCCGCAGGACGACCGATACAAACCTTTAGCAAGTAAATTTCCGCATAATAACGTACAGAATGATACGGCGCACCGCAGCTGGGGCGAAATTCACTCCGACCCACCCGAAGAGACGGTTTCCGCTCTCGCGTGGCTTGTCAGATAACGCAAACTAAACACAAAAGAATAAACTGATAAAATAAGCAGTGTGCTCCAAAGAGATTATGTCGACCACACAAAATGGCCGCGCGAAACTTGCTCTTCCGTTTTCTGTGCGACGCAGTCACGCGCCACTAAAGAACTGGGTCGAGTGGCTTGTGAACATGCGTCGCATTTCCATACCTCTTTTGTGCTTTGTTTTCTCTTTGCCCAGTGTGCTACGAGCTCCGGAGCCCTCGTTGTTCCCTTTTAGCTCTTTTGCCTGTAATTTTGTGACGGGGTGCGGTGTCTTAAAGCGGGACCATTTAGGGCGTCAGTTTACCTCGTCGCACTGCAACATTATGAAATTTACGACAACCTGAATGCTCCATGCGGACCCCGGAAACTCATTTGAAACTTGAAACGCGTGCTCAATGACTTCCTTACAAGAAAAATAAATTATTTTATTCAACTGAGTGTGTATACACTAATGCTTAACTCCATGAAAAGATAATTGACTTGGGTGAAACAGCAGCAAAATCAAAAACGAGAGAATCGAGGGTAGTCGACTTAATATGGAAAAGAAGCTAATTCATTTTTTCACCGGTTATTTTTTATTTCCAATGTATTTTTTGCCTAATTGCAATTTCATTGCTACAAAAACTCGTTGCCGCGAGTTTTCAGGCTTCGACTTCTTTTCTACAAAATATTATTTTTTATTTCATCAGAACATAAACAAATAGAAAGCAAATCGTGATTAGCAATTAGCATTTGGGCTAATAGATACAGCATTTGCACAGTTACTAAACCCTAAAAGCCGAAATGAACATCGCTAGTTGCGAAAACGGCTGAATCAACCATTTTATTAGTGGACTAAGACATACGTAACTTCCTTCGCAAAGAATATCCGAATTAACGTGGAATTGGAAAAGAACTCAAAATGAATTGTAGAATACAGTACTAACTTTTCAACAAATAGTCTGAATGTTCGATCAGAATTTTTTTAACATTTGTTGCGTCTACAATTTGACACAACGCGTCTCTAAGCCCCTTTCGGGGCGTTTTTCTTAAGAAATATTTAAACATTTTACATCATTCCATTTCAGTAACCTTATTAAATTACGTATGAATTAAAAGGTAACAATAATTTCATTAATACTAAATTGCATTGAATTGCTTTTTGTAATATCGAACTTTCAAATTCACTCCTAACACTTGAAGTAAATAAACCAGCGAGTGCCAAATGGTTAATCGTATTTCTTATTGTTCAGATATAACAGTTGAAAAGTGAATGTAAAAAATTTGCGTATTGGGCCATCTGACCGTTCTTGTAGAAGTTGCTATGACTTTTTTCTAAATATGTAACTTAATAATTCATAAACAGACGGGTAGAGCAAATAATGAAAGTACGTAAAGGTGAATTCAACACTACGGGTATCTTTTATCTTATTACTTAGTTTTAAATAACATATTGCATTAAATTTATCGCAATATCAAATTAATTTTGCAAGTTATTGCAAGTTTAAACATATTGCATTTTTTTGTTGTTTTATACAATTATTCCTATTATAATCTTGATTATATTAATTTTACAGAATTAGGAACTGTGCTGTTATAAATTAATTTTCATATTGTTTAACGTGAAGTTGCAGCCGTTATTTGCTATCTGTGAATACCAAATATTTTATATATAAATCCAACAATTGCGTAATGTAGTTTTCTTTGGAATTAAATTTCAAATATATTGTGCATCAGCGTATTATAAGCAGGTAAATTGTTTGTTGAGTAAATTATTAAAAAGCAAATTACAATTAATATAAATATTATACAGTATTAGTATCATACTGTAATATAATATAAATATAAATGTGTATAATATAATATAAATATCTATAATATAATACAAATATCTGCAATATAATATAAATATTATATTGTATTAATATTACATAGAATAGAATTAGACTCTCTTAAAAATCTGGACAAAGGAATATTATTAAAACCCAAAGACAGACAGAAGATATTGGAATTAATATAAAAACCGTTTAATACAATTAATGATATTACAGGGACATGTTTGAGCAGTGTGTTTGCAAAACTAGTTTCACGTGCTATTATTAGTTCCTGGAATGTGTAACGGAGAGAAAATAATTTATTTCCCGAATTCTGAAACAAATCTTCGGCGCCGCTCGACGTGCTTCAAATACTTTTTAGATGGAGTTTTATACTAATTTTCCGTACGATTCGATATTAGTAATCATGTGAACATTTCTTCATTTGGGAGTCGCTACAAACAAGCTAGTTGCATAAATGGAGAGATATGTCAGAGCATTTGCTGCTACGTTTTTTGCAAAGATTAGTATTCGTTTTCACTCGTTCTTAATTTATACGAGAGTCACAGGAATTTCGAGGGAGCCACGAACATGATTCAACGTGGAGCTTCATCGACTTCTCTGACTTCACGGACTTCGATGCACATGGGCGGTTTTGCAAGCCAAGCTCCGAGGCTAGCTTCGCACCGGGTGTGAGCCTTGAGAGGCAACGCTGCCAAACGCGCTCCGCCAAAGGACGACGTTGCGCTACGCACATGCCAGCTACAGCGATTCAGGTACCTCTCCTCCCGCTCCCACCCACCTACTCACTTCCCCACCCTCGCCTTTTCATTCATCCTCGTGTTTAACCAGACTTTCCCCCGCTCGACCGCCCGCTCGACCGCCCGCTCGACCGCCCGCTCGACCGCCCGCTCGACCGCCCGCTCGACCGCCCGCTCGACCGCCCGCTCGACCGCCCGCTCGACCGCCCGCTCGACCGCCCGCTCGACCGCCCGCTCGACCGCCCGCTCGACCGCCCGCTCGACCGCCCGCTCGACCGCCCGCTCGACCGCCCGCTCGACCGCCCGCTCGACCGCCCGCTCGACCGCCCGCTCGACCGCCCGCTCGACCGCCCGCTCGACCGCCCGCTCGACCGCCCGCTCGACCGCCCGCTCGACCGCCCGCTCGACCGCCCGCTCGACCGCCCGCTCGACCGCCCGCTCGACCGCCCGCTCGACCGCCCGCTCGACCGCCCGCTCGACCGCCCGCTCGACCGCCCGCTCGACCGCCCGCTCGACCGCCCGCTCGACCGCCCGCTCGACCGCCCGCTCGACCGCCCGCTCGACCGCCCGCTCGACCGCCCGCTCGACCGCCCGCTCGACCGCCCGCTCGACCGCCCGCTCGACCGCCCGCTCGACCGCCCGCTCGACCGCCCGCTCGACCGCCCGCTCGACCGCCCGCTCGACCGCCCGCTCGACCGCCCGCTCGACCGCCCGCTCGACCGCCCGCTCGACCGCCCGCTCGACCGCCCGCTCGACCGCCCGCTCGACCGCCCGCTCGACCGCCCGCTCGACCGCCCGCTCGACCGCCCGCTCGACCGCCCACAAGGCCCTTCCATTTTTTAGCCTGTCAATGCAGTAATTCAACCATTTACCACGACCGCGTCTATCCATCTGCCAGTCCCCTATTAAGTTGTATCAGTCTGAAAATCCTATATGGATAGAGCAATGTTAAACTGTTCAATAAAAAGCGTGTCCTTCCCCTTTCACCTCGTCTTTACCCATCCGTTGTCGGTTGCCTCCAAACTTCCCTCTTCGACCTAACCCGTTCTTGTCCGTTCCCATTCGCCTCATCTTGAACCGCCTTTCTCTGTATATCCTAATGGCTCTCGTCCGTCCTCGTCCGATCCAGCCAGTCTGCGTTCTTCCATGTCTGTCTCCGCCGTCCATCCTCTCCCACCCTCAACTGCGCTCGTCCGTCCAAGCTTTTTTTCTGCCCGACTTCAACCTTCCCCCAGCGCGCCTCTCTGACCCGCTCCCCCACCCTCCGCCGCCGCCGCCACCCGCGGGCGGCGTGGCGCGCGCCGCAGTGCGCGATCGTCGCCCAGACGGGATGAGACGCGGGCGAGCACACATTAGAGCGACCGCAAGCGCGCTACCGCAGTGGCTCCACTCCGCGCGACGCTCGTCCTGCTTCGCTGGCAACGGCGGCTTGTGCGAACGCCCGGAAGGACGGCAGCGCCGAGGGCAAAAGCCTCCGCAGTGACCAGGATGGAGCAGAGCAGGCCGGAGCAGAGCAGGGCGGACAGAGTAGAATAGACAGGGCAGGATGGGCAGATCAGGATGTGCAAGAGGGCAGGCAGGGCAGGGTAGAGCAGTTCAAGGCAGGGTGGGGAGAAACAGTTCAAGGCAGGGTGGGGCGAAGCTGTGCAAGGCAGGGTGGGGCAGAGCAGAGCAAGGCAGGGCTGGGCAGGGCGGGGCAGAGCAGAGCCGAGCAGAGCAAGGCAGGGTTGGACAGGGAGGGGCAGAGCAGAGCATGACAGGGCTGAACAGGGCGGGGCAAAGCAGAGCAAGGCAGGGCTGTGCAGGGTGGGGCTATGCTATACCGGGATGTAACGGTGAAGAGGGGGACGCGGCGGGACGCGATGGAACGGGACGAGGCGGTGCGAAGCGGGAGGGGGCAGGACGGGATAGGACCAGTTGATTGATTGGTTGATTTTTGCGAGCACATCAAGTGTTGTAGTCATTAGATTCTTTAGAATAGTGAATGTTTCATACCGAGAGGTGGCGGTGTTCCTCCTCTGCTGGATGGTGAGATCAGGAGACGGGACGGAACCGGGCGGTACGGGACCGGATGAGTTGCTACGGGACGGAATGGCACAGGATCGGATGGGTTGGTACAGGACGGGGCGGGGCGGTGCGATGCGAGGAACGTCAGAGAAGGGCGGGGTGGAGGCGGGGTTGAGCAAAGGCATTAAAGCAGGGGTTGAAGTCCGCCTTAGTGAAAAGAAAGATTAGTTTTCAGGCTCTCGGAAAAACGGTAGTGGATTACGTAAGGTGTTGGAAGCGGGAATGGAGGCACGTATGGAGTTAGTATGAAGCCGAGTGGAGGCGGAGTGAAGAAGGTGTGGATGGAGAAGGAAGTAGAGAGGAACCCGCGATGTCTATCGGAACCTGCAGCTCCAGGACGCGCTCAGTGCTGACGACTTATGCAGATGAAACCCACTTCGCCGAGCGCTGGTGGCGCTGCAGTGGCGGTGGTTGCGGCGACTGCGGTGCTCAAGGAAACAGCGACGGTAATTGTCCCGTTGTGTGTGGGAAGCTTTAATAAAGCCCTAGGAGAGCCAATGCTCATGCGTGCTCGAGTTCAATGCGAAGTGCGCGAGAACTGTATGTGCCGGAGGTCAAATGTGACTGACGAGTGGCGATAATGAGTGTTTAGATGTGAAGCCATGTTACAACTGAAGGGTAACAATTATTAAAGAATGAAAAATGAAAAGTGGGATGTAAAACGTGAGATAGAAGAGTGAGACCAGTAAGGAACGTTGCATCAAGAACGTATGACGATTTTGAAGATCCCGGTTAACTGCAAAATCTCTTGTATCTTTCCACTATTTACTCGTGTTGAATAAAAATATTAAATTTCATAAAAGTATTGAAATGCTATCTCGTAAAATTACCACTGATACAATTTTGAAATTAACAAAGAATTTTATAAAGTTAAATTTAATAGGATCTATTTATCTCAATAATGTGAATGCAGTGCATCATTATATTCTGTATTTTTAATGCTATACAAGACCAATGCAGAAATCATTACTTACCAAATTGGATAAGTAGATATTACGAAACAAAAGATTGAACAGAAACTTACACAGAACAAATCCCTCGACATGAAAAAAAAATCATTTGACTGAGTTCGATCAGACATATTTTCTATCATATTTTTTAATATTATCACCAATCTTAGCTTTATTTTGTGAACTGTAAATTCAACAAGTTTGTGTCCCCTCTAGAAATCATAATTTGTTACTTTTTAACTTTAATATTTCTCGTTTCTAAGTTTCTAGAATAGACGTTATATTTTCTTAGAATGAAACAAATTTCATTATTATTATTATTATTATTATTATTATTATTATTATCAATATCAAAATAATCATATATCATTGTTTTTCATTCATACAAGAAACCTCAAATATTTTCTTTCTCTTTATTCATTTTACACTGCACATTTCAGTCAATAGCAAGATAAACTACAACACCAAACAAAGCCAATCGAAAAATTACATCTCAAAAATATAAATAAATAAACTGCGTATACAATTTTCCCGTCGCGTTAAAAAGCGCCATCCAAAGTAAAGTTAAAAAATACATGTCTACATTGTTTAAAAGGAGACAAAATTACAAGTGCCTTGGTCAGCTGCTGGCATCGCCACGCCCATTTCGTGATAAGCTTATTCTCCACTTGTGAGGGACGATTTCGAAAACAGGGTATGCTTATTTGAGATAGAGTCGGTTTCATGGCAGCGGTTGCCGCCGCGAAGAACATAGGAAACCACTCGCTTCCACCAAGGCAATGACACCCCTACCAGCCGCAAGTCGGCGACGGCCGCACACCGCTTCAGAGACGCCTCCACGGGCTCGAGGGCAAACCGCACCTTCTTTGGACCAGTCCGGCTCTTGAAAGAGCTCTCGTTCGTCTTAAGGATACCCTTGAGAAGTGCTTCTTCCGTAAAATCCAAAAGATTCTTATTCAGAATTGTGTATTCCTCTTCATTGTAACTAGAGTTAAGATACTTTCTGTTCTGTAACTTCTCGCAGAAATCTAGTATATTGAGTAAAGACGCAGATGTAAAATTTTGTTTGATTGGAACGATAGCCGATTTCGTCCTCGTTCTGATGTTCTTATCGCTTTGCCAGATATCCAAGGCAGACGTTAAGTTCAGCACAATAAATTCTTCTTCGAACAAAGCTAAAATTGCGTACGCTTGGAGGATGTCAAGAGGCCAGCAGTGGTCGAAGTAAAGAAAGTGGATTCTTACTTCACCGCTCCTGAGATTTGACTTCAGACTCATCTTGCTCCAGTATCCACTGATATTACTTTGTTGGATAGTATTAGCCTTCTTGGTGGTTGTCGTGATGAACAGTGGCAACATTGGATTAGTATCTACAATAATGTTATTAAGATTATTACTCTGTTAAAGTTTGTAAGGTAATAAAAACTAAAATGTCGATATACTAATAATTCATTCTTTAGATCATACAAATGTCTTATCACCATCATTAAAATAGTTATTAATAAATAGTAATAATTTCACTTGCCTTGAAATGTAGCAGTGTCTTTTGTTCATGAAATTTTAGTTTGTTTTATCAAGATGAAATAATTTTGTGCTACACATCGTAGAGGCTAGCTGGCTACTGATCTTTGCCATTACTGCCATATCTTTATTATATTATTCGTGATGAGGTACTAATTTGTCATTCCGTTTCCCTCGATACGGCTACAATGTTAACGTAAGAAATTCAAAGTTTATTGTTTTAATAAATTTTCACTCTAAAGGCAAATTTTCACAGATACATTCGTATTGTGAAAATATTTTACAATTCAATAGTTTTATTCGGATATATTAGGAATATCTTTCATCGAATTCCCAACAATTCAGCTAATTTTTGTAACACATAACCACAAAGAAACACTCGCTTGCATGATTCAATAATGTCAGACAACCAAAAGATTAGGCATAGCTCAACCAAGTTGAGAATGATGTTTACAGGAGCGCGCCACCGTCTGTGTTTACAACCGAAACGACAGAGACGTAGATACAGGGATAGTCAATTCAAAATTAAAATAGGACCGTGCCAAACTATTGCGAAAGAAAGCGTGATTTATTTCGTTACAAATCTAGTATCTTCCCAATTAATATTTTAACTATATCTGCGCCTCCTATTGGAAGAAATAAAAGTATACTTTTCTCTGCAAAACTAATTTTTTCGATGAGCAGTAACATTCATATAAATAATTTATTTTAACTTAATTAGTTTCTCAGAATATATAACAAATTAATGTCAACAATTAATGTCATAATTAAAATTAATGTTTGGGTACTTTATTGCATAACTAACAAAACGACTAAAGCTTATGGAAAAAAGATGAATGAAGGAGAATACAAAATGTTTAAATTCAATGAATAAGTATTAAAAATTCAATATAAATAGAACTTTTTATTATAGTATTGTACTAGAACGGCGAAAAGCAAAAAAGCAACTTAAAGGGACAAACATAAAACAGTCAGTGCGAATCTTGCATGATATGTCTCTGAAGTTATATTTTATCACCTGATTGACCTCTACGAAGGAGGCCATGGTGGTTCCGTAGAAGCAGTCTCTGAACTCCCTTCAAGCTCCTGCCGACTTTTTTTTAGCTAAACTGACTGTACAGATCCGTGTTTATTTACGTTAAAATATTTTTTACTTCAATCGCAAAGATCAAGTAGTAGTTTCTCAAATCAGAGTGAACACAAGAAACTAACTCAATCATATCTACTAAATTTTTAAGTGTGAATCATGTGACGAACAATTGTCACTTGTCCATATCTTTCAGTCTTATACCAAACATGTCTATAAACGTCAATCAATCCTCTAAAATGACACCCTTGAAATTATTTTATACTCTTGTGTTTTTCAGGAAAATATTAAAATGATGTAAAATATTAAAATGTTAATGAGTTGTACGACTGAATATAATCTAACATTTGTATTATACTAAATTAACTCCAAGAAGGAGGCGCACTAGGAAGTATTAACCATAAATCATTCATTGTGAGTGCATTGCATAAGTCAAACGTTGTAATGACTATGTATCATATATGTCTCAAGCCCCTAATATCATTGTTATTGATGCGACTATAAAAAAATAAAATAAAATGAAATAAACGTTGATTTGATACTCACGAAAGCAAAGTGACAATCTTTTTGAATAAACAAACTAAAATTTATTTTTAAATACATTGTGTTAATATACACAATTACTAAACTACATGCCTTTCTCGTAATATAAAAAAAATTATTTCTGAATTCTTGTTCTTCAAAAACAATTCATATTATTTCCTCCATAAGTTCCATTGTTGATTACAGCACAGCTCCTGCACTTCCAATAAAAGAAATATATTTTTATTGAAAACACATTCCAAAGAAAGTTCGTTCTTCCATCCATTCTTATTCTAATCTTACCTTGTCTCCCGTGCACCGTGCAGCCGTCGCAATTTCATTTCCGTCGTTCACCACTAACACTATCACTTAGAATCTTTACATCAATCTCTGCCGTCCGAGTTCCATTCATAAACGTCAGATTACACAATTCACTGTTTCTTTGTCTTACTATTCGCTACAAGACGGGAAACATTCATCGCTCAACCGGCTTCTAACACGCCTTTACTTCAACTAAGCTACAGAGTTTTCAAGTTCAAATTTCAAGCGACGGGAGTGCACTCAAGCGGAGATTCTAGTGACCAGAGGTTGAAACATAAAAGTCATGCGGATAAGTGTGAGCGCTGAAGACTCTTAAGACATTGAAGATTCGAAGATGAATTAATTAAAAACTGCTCAATTCACTGACCTTCACTGACATTGATTGCGCGTTAGGAAAGTCTCTTCACAGTGGCACCTTGCTGCAGTGAGAGTGCTTGCAACAAAAATTATGCCGGTAGCAAGAGCCGCAGCTTGTAACAAAGGAAAACGCAAACTAGTGGTGCTACAGAATGGCACAGACTTTCCCGTATTAGTTTTCTATTTTCTTGGGTCTTCGCTAGCTATTCGGAATTGCCACATACTCTTTCTTGCCTTACCTTATCATCGCCAAAAGTACATTTTTTGTCATTTTCTTAATTTTTCGGTTTCCTATTGGTAGAAACAGAAACATTAATTTTAGAATATTAAAGAACACAAAAAGCTAGCCCTAAATGGCAATTTTCTTTTAAAAATTATGTGCCGTTTAAGAGAAAATGGCGTTTTAGCACTACTAAAAATGCGAAATTTGAAGCTCATTTTCACAGAAAATTTTTGAGTTTTCAAAATACTTTATTTGAAGTTATTTGAAGCACTTACACTCACAAATATAATCATCTTTACAAATTGCGGATAATGTGCATATTAAAGATGTGAGAGATCTTTCAAAAAATTTACATTTATATAATTTTTGAAAAAAACAAAAAAACTCAAAATAAACTTCACGCTATACTAATGAGTGTAATTAGCACTATCCGTTACAAAAGTTTCAAGAAAAAATTGCAGCCATATACGAGAAAATGACGTTTGAGCATTTCTGAAAATGCCGAAATTTGAGCTACTTTTCACAGAAAACGGTAGTGTTTTCGAGAAACTTTACTTGACATTATTTAAAGCATATATACTCGTAAATATAATAATGTGAAAAAAATCGCCGATAATGTAAATATTAACGACGTGAGAGACAAGTAAAAAAATTTACATTTTTGTAATTTTTGAAAAAAACAACCGATAGACCAAAATGGTTTTATGTCATTGATAGAGTTCATTTACCACTATCCCTACCAAAAGTTAAAAAAAAAAATTGGAGCCGTTTTTGAGAAAATCTTGTTTACGTAATTTTTTTAAATTGCATATATTGCACGCAATATTGCACGAAAACTTCCAAAATTTTGAAAAACATTTATATCACCTTTATTAAAGAACTCAATATGCAGAACAAATTTTATTTGAAGAAAAAATCTCTATCTTCAATTTTGTACTTGGAGAAAGACGCCGAAAAAAATTCAAACTTTCAAAATTTTCGAAAATTCAGAGCTGTACGTGAAAATCGGACATATGCCATGTTAAAAAGTGTATTTTCCTCTATTCATACAAGAAATTTGAAGAAAAAATTTGGAGCCGTTTTTGAGAAAATTTTGAAAATTCCCGAGGGGCTTCATATAAAGTACCCCCAAATTTTGAAGAATCTTTTTCAAAATCTCAAAGCTTCGACTAGAATCAGATCGACCGGGGAATATCCATTTTGGAAGAAATCGTACGTATGGTTTAGGCGCTAGCAGTGTTCACAGACGGACAGACAGACGGACGGACAGACGGACGTTTTCCTTTCAATTGGTTTTCGGTATCAAGGACCTAGAAAACAGGGTTTCTAGCTACACCACGTGTTAGGGGATTTTTTTTCTTAATTTAGCAACTGGTTTTATCCACTTATTTGTTTTCACGGCCCGGCAATTAATTTTTTTTCCGCCGAAAATTGGCCATTTTTTCGCGCAGCATTACATAATTTTCCCTATACTACGTATATCACTCCGTGTATACGTACGTATACGGGAAAGTAATATCACACTTTCTACAATCAAAACAGATGCTGAAGTGTTGTCCCATTCATTTGTTTCCCAACAATCTGTTTGTTACCAACATAAATGCAATTTTAATTGGAGGTCTTGACTCAGTCCAATGCGGAAAGATTTTCCTGGCGCACTACACTCCAAATCCCCCCTGAATCACAGGTGTCTCTCAGAAACTGCAGAGAGTTTTACTGAACTGAAAGTTGTGGTACATATACTAAATTGAGGGGCTCCAGTACACACAGAACTTTGGTGCCAATTACTGTGGTTCCAAGTACTGTTTAACTGATAAGAGTTCACCAAATGTTTACTTTCCCGTATAGGTAATACACGGAGTGATATATGTAGAAAGGGAAAGTTATGTATTGCCGCGCGAAAAAATGGCCAATTTTTGGCGGAAAAAATTCATTGTCGAGCCGTGATAAAGAAAAAGTGGATTAAATTAAGAATTATTATTAAAATTTTTAAATTAAGAAAAAATTCCCCTAACACGTGGTGTAGCCAGAAATCCTGTTTTGTGGGTCCTTGATACCGAAAAAACAATAGAAAGAAAAACGTCCGTCTGCCCGTCTGTCCGTCTGTGAACACTGCTAGCGCCTAAACCATACGTACGATATCTTTCAAAATTGATATTCCCCGGTCGATCTGGTTCTAGTCAAAGCTTTGAGATTTTGAAAAAGATTCTGTAAAATTTGGGGGTACTTTACATGAAGGCCCCCGGCAATTTTCAAAACTTTCTCAAAAACGGCTCCAACTTTTTTCTTTAAATTTCTTGTAAGAATAGAATAAAATACACTTATTAAGGTGGCATAGGTCCGATTTTCACAAATAACTCTGAATTTTCGAAAACCAAAAGTTTAAAATTTTTTCGACGTCTTTCTGGAACTACAAAATTGGTGATAGAGATTTTTCTTTCAAATAATATTTGTTGTCCTTCTTTCATTAAGGTTATATACATTTTTTGAAAATTTTAGTTTTCGCGCTATATTGCGTCCAATATGTGCAATTTTATATAATTAGAAAAACAATATTTTCTCAAAAACGGCTCCAAATTTTATCTTTAAACTTTTAATAGGTATAGTGCCTGATGTATTTTATTAGATGACAAAAACGCCATATTGCTCTATACTTTTGTTTTTTCAAAAACTAGAAAAATTTAATTTTTGACTTGTCTCTTACTAGGTACTTTTGGCGGTGATAGATGACGTTTGGCAAGAAAGAGTATGTGGCAATTCCCAATAGCTAGCGAAGACCCAAGGAAATAGAAAACTAATACGGGAAAGTCTGTGCCATTCTGTAGCACCACTAGTTAGTTCTACAAGAAGAGAGATATATTTAACCAACAATTCCAGAAAACTATCATACGCATGTCATTTGAAATTGCTATCTCATGCCTGTAGTAGCTGTCGAGGCATTGCTCTAGACTAGTGGGGATTCTTAAGCGAGAAATAATATTCCAATCTCATGATTTATGTGAAAATGGAGCACACAGTGTTGGGCTAAGACAACATATTTCTTCAGAAACGAAATGAGAGAATATCAGAAAGAGCAAAGTAGATATCAAAGGAAATAGGAATATACGGTCTTAAATGGAAAAGTTCACAATAGTAAACGTACGAGAGTAAGTTAGAGGAAGGAAATTAGAAGTTACAGGATGAAGGAAGGGTGACTATAATAGGATCATAATGGAAAGAAGCACGTTGAGAATGAAGTATTACGAAACAGAAGCGGTTAACACGAGTAAAGGCAGGTGGGAGTATAATGAAATGAAAAGTGTTGCAGAGAACCTAAGGAAGAGAAATGAAAGGACGAAGAAGGAAGGTCAGAGGAGAAGTAGAGTGGGGTAGAAAAAATTTATCAACAGATAGGAGCGAAGGGAAGACAGCCGAAAGAGTTTGTTTCGATGTTTTCGCAGCACTCGCCTTGTTTCTGGATTTCCGGCGACGTGAACGCACTGTCTGGGAGGTGGGCCCAAGTTTTAAGGGTCTCCAGAGTGTCCCCCACTCCTCCCATCTCCCCGCTCCCCTCCCCCATACCTTTCTGCGCGCCCATTAATCGTTGATGAGGGACTCCAGTGTGTGGAGTTTTCATTTCTACTTCTGAACTAAGTTGCGGCTTCTCGACCAAGTTTCATTTGATTTCAAGAATTTTAGTAGTAGATAGAATTCATATATGTTGTCATGAAAGTTAACAATTTTCATTTCATATGTTCAAGTAGTTGCGCTTCCTCCCAACATGTATAAACTTTTTTATGCCACATTGTGGACAATTTTCAAACACTAGTAATTTGCATGGTTCTACGTGTAAAGCTTAAGCACATTTTACAATATTATGGTTTTATAGAGTAATAATAATCCTGTGATGGAAATCCAGATATTTTTACCTTAAAGAGATTCTAGATTCAAATCCCGACTGTAAGCAGATTTTTGAGAACAGCTAAATTTCTCTGGAAGGCATCAGTGCTTGATGACAATTCCAGTGGTTGACTGATCTGATCGGTGTGTTCAAAATTTTAAGGGTTTTTGCTAAGAAAGGAAATTAAACTTTCTTTTCAACCAAATTTTGTTATTTTTTCTTTAAGTGAAAGCTACAGGACCTCTGTTGTCTTTTGCTCTTATTAACAGGTTCTTTAGTAAAAAATAATTTAATATATTAAAATTAACAGAATAAGCATTTATCTGCCATAATTTGTTTATTCCTTCGTTTTCAAAAACCAACTACAATAGAATTTATTTGGTGTTGCTCGTTTTGTTATGTCTTGGTCCCAATTGATTGGCAACTGTTATAACATACAGGATACAAACGCTACATTAGTAAATAAATTCTCTAGATAAGCAATTTACAAGTTGGTGGTGAATTAACACACATTTTTCATAAGTTAGAGCAATGATTTTAAGACATTATGCAACACATTAGAAAGTTTTGTCACAGTAATTTGTAACTATTCAGAATCTCATAGAGAGTACTGAATGGATAAAGAACAGCATTTAATAGGTCTTGCACACACGTACACAAAACATTGTGGCACAGATAAAAGAAATAAAACAGATACGGTTGAGTGCGAGCCAGAAAGACTCGCAGTGGTGTTAGAGCTCAACTGAATTCTGTTCGACGCTTCGTCGTCGAGACAATGCGTCGTTTGCGGTAGTTCGACGTTCAGCCAATAAGAATTGAGAGCTTTGCAATTAAAAGATTTTAAGCTGTGCTTAGATTATAATATATACAAGTTCTATAATTAAGGGTCGTGGCAGCGTAGTGGTTAGGACACACGCTTGCTAACCTGAGGGACCCGGGTTCAAATCCAAGCATGGCTGGGATTTTTATCCGATGATGTTCTATTCAGGGCGATCCTAAGGTTCACTCAGCCTTCTTTCCAAATGAGTACCAATATTTACTGGCTTTATTAACAGTAAATATTGGGGAAAAAGGTGTCCGGTTGAAGCATGACGCTTGCCACACCATCTTCACCACTTCCATCCACTTCCACACCACTTCCATCCACTAGAACGAACATCTACGAATACCCGTTACATTCTTCTGTACAGAGGGCCTTGGAAGTGGGGATAAACCGGAAAAAATGGCTGAAAGAGGAGTCCTAACCTCCTCTAACCCTAAGCAGGATAATCCTGCAGCACTTAAGTGCAAAGGGTGAATTAATTAATTAAGTTCTATAATTATTTTTTGATTATATTATTTGATAAGTGTTATGAAGCTAACATATCAAGTTAAATGTATGGTGCAATGATTCCGCGAAGCGTAGCGTGATCGCGGGCTGGCGACCGGTTGCGACCTGCGTGGGTAGGTTCTGAGAATTAGCGAGTAGGCGACCGCCAATAGCGATAGCGCATCGTGGCGTAATCGGGGCGTTGAGTATTGAGGCATAAAATACAGAATGTAGTACAACACAATTAGAATACTATGTAATATAATTAGAATTATGCCTATACGATACTCAATTACTTCTCAATGGCAAGTCATGGATGTTACAATAGTCATAATATGTTGATTAGTAATGTATTAAATGTGAGCTTGTTCCAACAATTATTATTATTATTATTATCATCAATATTATTATTATTATTCCATTACATCACGACTAAAGATCTTATGAGTCGGCTGAATATCAAATCTACTCCAGGTTGCAACCAGCTACCTAAGGAGCAGATCCGGTGACTGTCAGTGCCTCTACAATACTTTACGCAAAATGTGGGCTGTTCCAAATAAAGCAATTTCTTGCACTTCCCAGTCTTTTGAATTACCTGGGAGTTTAGACAAGTTCTTACTCAAATTTTGCGGAACAAATCCCAGAGCTCCGATAACTATCGGGACGACCTGTGCTTTTACGCCCCACATTCGGCTGATCTCGATTTCCAAACTCTTGTATTTAAGACGTTTCTCTGCCTCCTTGGTAACGACGTTTTGATCGCATGGTACAGCAACATCGATAAGTAAACACGATTTTTTCGCCAAATCCCGGATAACTATATCCGGTTTGTTTGCCGCTATCGTGCGATCAGTTTGAATTTGTTGGTCGTACAATATCGTACACAATCCAACAGACGTCACCGGTTTTGGTGAGTGTTCGTACCACTTGGGGCATGTGTTTGGAACTTCGAGGGCGGTACAGATCTGCCAGTGGAGGTAGCTACACACCCTGTCATGTCTTTTCAGGTATTCGGTCTTTGCTAGGATTGGACAAGCTGAGACAATATGATCAATATGATTATTATTATTATTATTATTATTATTATTATTATTATTCATAAACATGTTTAAATCTGTGTTCACAGTGATTGGTGATTTTAATGTTCCAGAATTTTTAAACCTGCTTCATTTCATCAGTTTTGGAGAACTGAACGGCATAAAACAAAATTTTACGGCTTTTCTATTTTTCATATAGTGTACCCTTAGTACTTTTCTGCGGTAACTTTTTTGCAGTTCTTCCTTTTGTGCGATGTGATTGCAAGGATTCCACTATTGAGGAATTATCTAATTGATTTCAGTCGGAACAGTGCCGTAAAGAAAGGGCCACGGAATGCGCTTGATCGTTCCTCACTATTCTGTCACCACTTGCAACCTAATGACCGCTTGATTTCCCATGAACATAGTTTAGAAAATCTGATGCACTACTGCAAATAGGATGTGGAGACAAAGTCCGATCTAGAAGATAGCGCTGTCGGAGAGAAATAGAAGGGGAGGGAGAGGGAGAAAGAAAAGAAAAGAGAAAAAACAAAATGGATCAAATAAACTGTTACAATGCCTTCCCTATGTAGTGTGTGGGTTAATGCAGTGATTATATACCGATGACATTGGTTTGGATTCCGCCTGGCATTGTTATAATGTTGTGAGGTTGAGATAGTGGCATCTAGACAATATCTGGTTAGCGTGGGTTCGAATCTCGTCTAAGACATAGGAGTTTTGATTGTGTTGGTTTCATTGTATCCATTTCATTCCTCCTCTCCAACTATTACATACGATCTATGACTAACATATACCAAACATACCATCACCTGTACTCCAAATAAATCACCTGTACTCCAAATAAATTAATTATTATTATTGCATTATTTCATTATAGTACTATTACTGACTTTAATTGATTGAGTTAAACGCACTGCAGCCAAAGAGGCTCCAGAGACCAATCTCAGAGCTATCCCCGGCAGGCGGCAGCCACGAGAGGGGAGTCGGTTAGTCCGCCGAACGCAAGCGCCACGCCCTCCCCGCGCGGTGGTCGCACCGGCAGGTGGCGCCACGGGCGATAAATGCGATCTAACAAGCCGAAACAAAATCGCCGGCGCGCCCTATTCGCCATGCGGATATCGGTGGCAGCTGCCTTTTTTGCGCGCGCCGCGCCGCAATTTTTCGCAGGGTTTTCAAACGGCTAGGGCGTCGGTGTGTGCGGTGCATTTGAATAAGGGAGGCTTTGATCTCGTGGTCTCCCTTCCACCAACCCTCACGTTCGCTACACTACGTGATGGCAGTAGCCATGGCTGTGTCAAGGCTGAGAGGACAGCGCCGGTGGGCTTGTGCAAGGCGCATATGCGACGCAGCGTGTTTAATCAACGGGCAATCAATTTTCCACATCAGTTCTCTCCTGAGTACATTGGTTTGTTATTTATAGCGGTCCTAAATATATTCAAACTCTTATTAAAAGTTTCTCTCTTATAGAAAATTTAAGGTTAAGTAAATCATACAATACCTACTATTCGCAATATTATTGATGGAGTTCCACAGGGTTCTGTTCGGATTAAAATTTAAATAGTAACAAAGCGTACAAAAGAGTCCATATTAGATGTAATAATCTAACGCAATGGACCAAAAATTAAGAATCACAATAAATTCGCAAAGTATCAGATCTAAAATATTCACCATTAGAAAACTGCACAGCCCTCTTTATCTAAAAGTATATGACAATAAAATATGGAAAAATAGACATATATCAAAGTATTGCTAGACAAAAATGTTCCAGAAAATTTCATGTTTACGCAGCAATCAATAAATTCTATGCGAAAATTTTAAAGTCATTAATCAACCTTAACGCAATAAGAGAAATGAAAAGTCATAGAAAAAATGATTATTCTACCTACATTAACTTATACATACCTAAAATGAGGAAAAACACATCTACCATAATATAAAAAGTTCAGTTTGTCCAAACAAAGAGACAATAAAACTACAGCAGGGATGTGCACCGATTTGAATTTGGGTTCCAGTCCGCAGACCAAAATTCTACCGTGCAAAACGGTCCAAGCTCCTACCTCGGACCGTTTACACGAAGACATTTCGGTACGGGAAGAAGCCTCTGAATCAGTAATCTCTACTGATTACGGTTCACTCAGCTGTTTGTGATGTCCCTTTTTGGTATGGAATTGAACTCCACTGCGGGTTCTTGAGAGTGGTCACTACACATTCACACGAGGGGGGAATTCCTAGAGAAATTACGACTACAATTTACACCAAGAAACAGCAGGGTAAGTCGTCGACTTGCTCCGGGTGGCGTGCGACGCCTGGCTGGTTACCCTGAAGCAAGGCAGTTGACCCTTGAATCTGAGAGGATTGCCAGGAGACAAGCAAACGAAAAAAAATTAAATGTTTTACAAGTCAATGCATTCCAACATCCAATTTAAGTGTAATTATATGAAATACAAAGATATTAATAATCTATTAACCTAAAGAAATACAACAATAAAACGAACATTCATTCTAGTAAGCAGTAAATAAAATGGAAGCTCTATAATGGTAATGAATACTTTCTGTTTTAGCTACACTTTAATTTTTTTGCCAATTAAAAATGTAACATTTTGTTATCAGTTTTACTTTTCGAATGTAAAATTCCGCCATTATAACTTTATTTTCGCGAACACGTTTTATAAAGCTAGCGGCTATAGCAGTCTCACTAGCATCCTTACTAGGAAGTAACAACAGTGCATTCATATAGTATTAGTATTGAAGTGTGGTGACGTGTTGTGAAGTGTAGTGCAATACAGAAGTAGAAAGAGAAGTGAAGTGAAGTGGAGTGCAGTGTATTAAAAGTCGTATATGTTATTATAAATGATCTGTACAGAACCATCATAATGTAGAATTAATGCCTTTATTGTTGTTAATGCATTTATTGTTAACATTGTTAACAATAAATGCATACATGTTGTTAACATATTATTATTATTGTCTTAAAATAATTTTAAGTTACATTGTATTTAATTCCTAATTATAATATGTAAATTTTAATGTTCCGCCACCAGGTTGCATAAACCTACTTGCGGAAATAATAAATATCTATCTATCTATAAACATGGAGTCCGAGTGTGGAGGTGTTTCTGTGCTGGTGCTCCTTTTGCCATGTGTTGGATGATTGGTACTACGGTCTTTAATACTCAACCTTAGCAAAGTGGGTTTCAATTATATATATATATAAATATATATATATATATATATATTTATATATATATTTGTATTTTAATTACAATTAATCAGTAATTTTATATTTGTATTTTTAATATCTCCGTTTATGTACTATACACTTTGTATGTTATGTATCAAACTTGGAGATAGTAACGTGAATATGTGTCCCACAGCCCTGACGAGGGAACAAGAATCCGTTCCGAAACAGGTGAACTGAGAAATTTTGTAATTATTGACCAAAAAAAACATGCATTCCTACAAAAGCTATCGAGCACCCACGGGTTGGAAACTGCTGCCCTGAGGAACCCCGCGATCGAACATCATTCTGGTCGATTTCAACCCCCGTAGAACACGGATATTATTGTGATTGTATGCGTGTCCAGGTGAAGAGATCGCAAAGGAGCGAAACTATCTAAAAATACTCCGTATCTCTTTCAGCAGCCTCGCGGATAAAACGTTGCGAAAAGGTCCTTTCAGGTAGTTCAAAATTGTTAAAATAAAGGGGTTTCAAAAGCGTCCAAATCACCGAGTACTCCTGTCGAAACTTCAGATGGGACCTCGATGAAGGCCACGTTTGTTTCGTTTCCGGTGTCGTTGCAGAAAAATAAAAAGGGCTTTCTGATATCTGATAAAACACTTGCATTGCACCAAGGAAAGGAATCATTTCCTTGAAATGAGCAGCTCCAGGAAAGTGTGTAATTAGTCTCTTATAATATGTAAAAAGTTTTCTAATGAAACTAGACGTTTAAAATTAAAACGCAAATTGTGAATTTAAGAAAGGTGGGAGAAGGACTCTCCGTGCTTGCGCAGGAACTAATATGTTGTTCCTTGCTTGGTGTGCCTGATTCGGTAGCCGAACTTTTTAATCAAGCTCCATGAAGTCACGAAATTTTAGCAAGTGAGACATCGCGTGTCCCTGGATAAGTGACCGTCTGGAAACATCAGGTACTAACATGTTTCCACCGCCTCAGGCCGAAAAAGGACAATGACTTACAACTTGACTTGAGGAGATGTATGTCTAAATTCAAAGAGAATTAATTACTCCATGTTAATTCCATTCTTATAATTACAATTCTTCAATTCAACATTTGAATTCTTCTTATGGAAATAATTACTAGTAAGAGCGAGAGCCACTCATAGCAATTCAAACCTGACGATCTAGTCGCTTAGTAAGTCCACTTGCAATAAGCAGGTGACCGAATGTGTGTAAAAGATCTGAGAAAGGGATACGTGTTTTTCGCGACCAACAAAACCCTCTGTATCGTGGCAGCTGGAAGACGCTCAAGACTGGGAGGACAAGCATTGAACATCGAGTTGTCTGAACATGAAAACCACGTAACAACTTAGTACCCAAGAAAAAAGTTGCAATTAGATTGATAATACATAGTTATAATGAGGAAACTTTAGAACGAAGGGAAGGGAGACACACGAAGGACCGAGGCCACACCCTCTTCGAGGCATAGGTACCACTGGGAGTGGTAGGTAATGTGCTGAAATGACAATTGCATGGAGGTCTGAGAGAGATTTAGATTACCAAACAGATAAATCAATATTTTTATAATAATGAAATATTAAGTTTGTGAACCTGGAATTCATCCAGAAATTCAACTAAAGTGAATTTATTAAATTTAATCAATTTTTCTTAGAAATGAATTTCATTTAGATTATTCTTGAAGTGCTAAATTGTTAAGACAGTTGTTGAGAAAATCGTAATTAGAACATTGTAAAGGTACTACGAATTGTGAAGAATTGACAGTGAAAATTTATAAGAGTGGTTGGGTTTATTTGAACCAAGTGTAAAAGTATTTGTCTCGTAATTAAGAGAAGAAAATTAATGTATTTTTTAGAAGTGTGTGTTATTTTGCATTCAGAATCAGGAAGGTGCTTTGCATTTTTGTTAGTCTGATAAAGAGGAATAAGTGTTTATTATACAGTTAACATTTCTTTTATACTTTTTTTATATTTTTTAATTTAGATTACAGTTGTATTTTATTGTATTTCGAGCATTTTGTTTGTCTCGAGAAAGAACCCATGATCATAGAGCTAATTAAATATGCCTGGATCCATGTTAAATCAGAGATAGATAATAACACAGAGTACTAATCACTTCTCCTCCTGCTTTTAGCAACTCGTTCACGCAATCCCATCCCATTTAGCAGGCGCGGAATTCCATGGGGGCAATGAAGACAGTCATGGGCACCCACTACTATTCGAGAGCGGGTGATGTCCCACGACGCCTTCCCCCCCCCCCCCACCATCTTCCCTGAGTCTCCCTTGCGAACCTTCTGCCGCCGCTGCGCCCACGTAATTAGCGACCGTAATTACGGGCGAGTTAATTGTGCCGCGGCAGTAAATTGGGTCGCGGGAATAAGGCCCACCTTTAACTCAGCGGCGCCTTTGATTAAACTAATTAAACAGGGCTTTCTTCGAAGACCCCTCGAGGACCTCGCCGCCGCCTGCGTGACGGTAATGCGCGTGATGAGCCGCTTCTGTTTATCGACAGTCAACATGACGGCGGAGTGCGGTGGGCGTTAGGGGGAACGGCAGGGGCGGAGGGGATAACTGAGATGGCAGCGCGGCGGGGACGTTGGATGGACAAGTCTTAGGGGTGGCAGGGTTGGTATGGCTGTGGGAATGGCAGCGGTGAAGGGGATGACCGAGATGGTGGCGGGGGCGTTGGACGGCCAAGACTTAACAGTGGTATCACTGTAGGTTAACAGTGGTATCACTGTGGGATGGCAGCGGTGGTTTATCTGTGAGAATGGCAGGAGTGGCGGGGGTGATAGAGATGGCGACGGTTGGGTGGACGACCGAGGTTTAGGGAGGGCAGGTGTGGGATGAGGGTGTGGCTGGTGTGGGATGAGGGTGCGGAGTGGAAGGGAATGTCTGAAATGGCGACGGGGGAGTCGGATGATCGAGGTTTATACTTCGGTTATTCTTCCTTGAGAGTCGCATGATCGCTAGCACTGCTCGGTACAGTCACGATTATGCGACTTCTAGCGGCACAACCGAGAACGACGCGAAAAACCGTGAGATATTCCATTTTGATGGCACCCCCCCCCACGCGCCAAGAAATAAAAACCGAAATATAGGGATGACAGAGATGATGCGAAGGTAGGAACGGTACGGGTGACATAAGCTCCGAGAGCGGCGGGTACTGTTTGAATGGCAATGGGAATGGCGAAGGAGGCGGAGTTGTGGGGTCGGAGATGGTGGTATAACGACGGGGACAGCGAGGGTGGCGTGAACGTCAAGGGCGGGAGGGATGTTTTGATAGGGGGGACGGAGGCGACCGAGGCGACGTGTGTGGCAGGGTTGGAGAAGGTAGTGAGGGTGGTAGCAACCCGAGGTGCAGTCAATAATAGCTCCTAGGCCACATGATCTGTGTGGAACCAGAGTGAGAGAGGAACTAAAAAGCGCTAAGAGGGAGCAAATGCTAGACGTACGGACCGAATAAACGGCACAGGAAACAGTTTTTTCAAATTATGTATTTTCGATAAAGATCAATGTCACCTCGTCTGAAATGCAAATGTGAATTTGTATTTATATCAGATTTCAACAGCGTGCAACAAGTTGATAAAAATACAAAGTTAAAGTTTTTAAAATTACCAAATAATTTCAGAAGTAAATGTAATTATTAAAAAAAACAGCTATAGAAAAATTTAGATCAATGCGGATGTTCTTTTTTTTATCAATACATATGAAAATGTGTCTATTAAGATTTCTTATTTTCTTCGATACCATGCGATATCATAAATATCATTTCAATTTTTTTATGAATAGTCCTTGAATAAAAAAAGCTCAACAAGACACAATCAAATGTAGAGGAAAGTTAAACCGTTTCGTGAAAATAAACATTTCATTTTTGGAACGGGAAGTAGAGTGTGTATCCGTATCCATTGAGTTATGAGGCCCATGAAAAGAAAAATGCTTCTGAGATAAAATAGTGAAACGGAGATCTAAAGAGATTTTACACGAGGAAATACTGGGAGATTTCGAGATTACCAAGAAAGACGTTCTGCGAGAAGAAGAATGAAATTACGTACGCCTTTTATGTAAATGTCCATGCAATTACCTTTTCCTGGCACGCTCACATTGAGATTGCGAAAAAAATATCCTAATTCGTAAGAGCTAACATAAATTCTTTAAACGTAGGACACATGCATATTAAAGCTACGAAACAAAGCATACTTTGTACTGAAAAAAAAGTTTAAAGACAACGAGTTATTTTGATTAATATTTGTTCTAAATTCATATTGTAGACTAAATATATACTGATACTCTGTTTACCATATACTCAACATTTAAGCGTCTTTCCTATTGTTATCTCATTCCTTTCTTGTTTCTTGTCTCGCATTCCTCTTATCACTATCAATTTTTGACATAATTAGAGATAACATGTCACTATTTCTTTTATTACAACATGTTAATTTTCTGTTCATGTCGCAGTGATTTTGCGTCTTTGTAATGGTAATAATGAAGTGCAAAACTTCACATTTAAATCATCATAACTCATGGCACCTTTCTTAAAAAAACACAAACAAAATAATTATATCCCAAGCTATAATTGATCAGGAAAATAAAGTCATCGACTTCGTTATTGCTGTTAATATTATCATTATTATTTTTATTATTATTAATATTATTATTATTATAATTATTACTAATACTAATTATTACGTATTAACTGAGTATGTTACATCCTCGCTACAAATGGGTGAATTATGAATTAAAATGTTGACAAAAGAGTTTTCAGTATTCATTTTATAATCTCTTCGTACAAATCGTTTCCTAAATTATCTTACAGTTGCCCACAGGTTGTTGAGAAACTTTCGAAATCTTTCAATTTAGATTCAGAATTACATTAAATGATTTCATTCAACAAACCATTAGAGTTTTCAAATAAAAGTAAAATGCAGAATTAATACAAATCAATATGTGTCTGTGCAGAAATTTTTATTGAAATCGGGTTACTGAATGCAAAATATTTGCACACCGGAGACAATGGTAGTTGGTTTTTAAAGAAATGAGACAATATGTTCTCCAGGTCTGTCACCTAATCAATCTGGGCACCCTACTTCTGATTTCTATTTCAAGCCTAAATTGACTCTCAGCTTGTCATACTTCTAAGGGGAATCACTTAACTATGGCCCGATTAAAATAAGTTGATGATTGACAGTTGCGAATGGAAGGAAGCGACGTTGACAGGTTGTGTACCACTGAGCACGGGACACGAAAATCAACACCTGAAATAAATACTTCTAAAAGTAACCACACTCATACACTCATATTGTATACACTCTTATTGTATGAAGCTATAGCTTCAGAAGCACAACTGTCAATCACCAACTTATTTTAATCGAACCATACCTCTTTGTGAATGGTGCGGACGTGTGATCGGCGGCGCTTCCTCAGCGTTGGAGCTCATCGTCGCGTGCGCCGTTTTCTAGCCTGACCGGCCCTCGAACACGGAGCATTCTCCGTCTCTCTTCATCACCCGGCCAACCAGAGATCCAGAGACCTCATTAGCAACTCGCCACAACAGCCTCCCGATACGGTGCATATCCCCTTCCTACTACAATTCCCTCTCTCTCCGACGCTCATCTCATAATAGCAATCATCTCATCAGCCTCATCATAGCAATAATTCGAGTTTGCCCATGTACATGTGAAAAATCGCTCAATGATGATTGGTTGAAATTAAATGTAACTAAAACTTTGACGTTTCAATGCCTTGGTATCTTTTCCCCCAAAATATTTCATTTCATGGCATTATTAATACATCAATCAATTTAACAAACAAATTCCTTTGGTGAATAAGCATTAACCTATTCCTTGGATAAATAGTCGCATTATCCACATTGTTAATGCATGTTGCTGTCCTAGATTTACCAACTATAAGCCGTTAGAATTTTTCTGGTCGCCATTTTAAAAAATCTAAATTTTTGTTTTAATCATTTTCACACTAATAACTTTCATTAATGTTTAATTTCCATGAAAATAGTTTTATTAATAAAAAAATTAACATCAATGACAGATATTGTAGGGTTCGAGTCCCGACAGTGAATATTTGTCACAAGTTGCACAGCTGAGTCGAGTGCTGCTCCTGTCTAGAGGAGAATTAAAGGGACCGATTGCTCTGATCGGTATTTGTCCGTAATTTCTCCGGTCATTACCAGCTGAATGTAGGAGAATACTTTAACAAACGGGCCAAGGACCGCACGCGAACTGTACTTCCTTGTTCCCCCTCTCCCCTTACTCCCTCCCTCACTCTCTCTCTCTCTCTCCTTCTCTTTCACATACACTCACACACACTTACATGCACTGCCTACCATCCATTTAGGGAGGCTAGATGCTAGATGCAATACAAGACAAGCGATTAATTGTAATTAAAAAATCGTAAAAGCTGAAATTGTGAACCATTGGCTTCTGTGGAGTAGTATTGAAGCTCCACCAGATCCCCTTCCTTTGGGTGAACTACTGTGAACAGCGTGGCAGGAAGCGCTAGCAAAGTTTGGGCGAAGTGTCTCGGTGGCCCCCACGCAGCGCGGCATCGCCTTTGCGACAAAATTTCCAGGAAAGGACGGAAGCAGTAGAAAGAGAAGGGTCGAGATATGTGCACAAAGCTTTCCTCGAAAGATATTGAGAAGCTCGCAAGATTATAAATAAAACTAAAAGTTCAATGAGCTCAAAACAATGCTGAGGTGACTGAGGCACCCGCGCGCCTACTGCCGGGTTAAGAAACTAAGACCTGCGTCTCAGATGCCTGATAATTACAACAACACCAACAACAAAAAATATTTGGAAAAAGCCAAAAAAAAAAAATACAAAATTCGAAAGGAAAGGTACTAATATATTTCATTGCTCTTGCATCTAAATTTAGCAGAGCATTTATATTTACACCATATAAAATGAAGGAAAATTAATGATTTTATGTTCATTAGAATAAAATAGGCAATTTCCGAAACATACGATGCCTAGTCATTACAAAGAACGGAATTTATCTCTAAAACGTTTGAATGCCTTTTCTTTGAAGTCACAGGCAGAACCGCAATATATCCACTGAGATTCTCCAGTGCGTCCATGGAGTCGATTTTTAAAGCTTTTTATTCTTTTTATATTAAAATGTATTATTTGAAAATTAATATTAAAATTCGTTTATATATTAAATTTTGAAAAAACGAAATTATTGGTCAATTATTTTAAAAACCATCCAACTCCTTTCTTTTCCTGAAACTTGGCATTATATATTTACTCCGATGTGTCGGCCGATTGTTACGTGGCGCAGTTCGGGATCCGCCGGCTGTCAACAACCGGCCCAGTCTCGGTCGGCCGCCGGCTCCCGGGAGTCCGCAACCGGCTGCGAAAGACAGTGAAGCGCGGTGGTCTCGAGAGAAGAGAGGCGAGCGAAAGCTTGTCGGTAAAAATCGCGGAGAATGCAGACCTCTCCTCTAAACATCTTGATGATCAGGATTAACTTTCTATACATAGTATTTATGAGTACTTTGTGCGGACCCGACACACTCGCGTCTCAGAGACATCAAAAGACTGTAAGGCCATTGTCCATGACTGTAAGGCCAAGGAGACGTCAAAAGACGCGAATGGGTTAATACGTCACTTTCGTGCATTTCCTGTGATAAATTCCAGGCGAATGCCGGAGAAATGCCTTAAACCACGGATCGTAGACTGCGCGCGATTGCCCCTGCCACCACGCCCAGCCTACGGTCGAGACATAGGCTTTTCCCCGTCATACGAAAGCTCATTTCCTGCACAGTCGAAAAACTTCAGTCGTCGACGAACGAAAGTGTAGCTAAAACCTGCGAGATCTCCAAGATACTATTTGTGATTGGATTGATAGTTTAACAGAATAAAGTGAAAAATGTGTTCAATAAAGTAAGAAGTTGGATATTGATTTTCATATTTATTAAGAACAGTTAGTTCCTAACCCTAAAATTTGATTATATGAACACGGATACAACGATAAATGAAGTGGAGCGCAATGATATGAGACAATAATATCTGTTATATCACATGAAGGCCAAGGCTAACACAACAATTCTTATGCATTCATTAGTATCAGTCACTTCCTCTTTTTGTACGTAAAATCCCCGGAGACTATAATAATGAGAGAAAATGTAGTAGTTATTTATGTAGCTAGCACAGAAAATGAGTATTTTACAATTTAATGTTGACGGAAGAGGCGACGATAGAACGGAGTCCGACATTTTAAAGTGAATACGAAGAGACACTTTCATACTAGTTGCGTACATTATAATTAGTCCAAATCCATGGAAACTAACAAGTACATACAAGTACCTACTTGAGATTATTCTCATTATGTGAAGTGGTAGCCATGTTGATTCATCGCCTCCGTGTTTTTCTTTAGTTCGCAGAACAGTTGTTTTATGGTCATGTCTTCTTTACGGTACATGTACGGCAAAGTCGACTTTATCATATGCGTACTGCAAAGTAACGCTTTCCAGATAATAAACATGGAAGGTAATCTGCAAGGAAGGTAGTTTCATGCATGAGTACTGAAAAATAAATAAAAATGTAATACTGAATAAAGTTAAAATTAAAATAAATGTGGAAGATTAGAAAATTAAAAAATCCAAAGCTTATGCACACAGATTCGAGAAGTTTATTTTCGCATTTTAATAATTCTTAGTGTTTATACACATTTCCTAGGATAAATATACTTGACGTAATTCAGTCTTTAATTAATACTTTTAGTATATGCCTCTGTACATAATTCTGATTGCCATAATCATCATACTGAGGGAGTGAGGAAGCTTACATCATTATGACCTCCCTTTTCGTGATAGATGCCAGTTAATTTCCCGCTGCCTTCCATTGTATGTGGGATGGAAATACTGATAGTGGACGAGCGTGAATGATTCTGACGATGACGTTCCAGAAGGGATACATGATGATGCGAAAAGCTTTATACTTAGTACGTGTGCGCTGTAATACCGTTGTCACCCTATTAGTGAGAGCCTATCCACGTGTAATAAAACTTCCTCCGAGGGTTTTCAGCTTCGAGGAGCGAAGGCGCGCTCGCGGCCCACTCATCACGGAGGGAAGGCGAGTGGAAACACAGGAAGATGGAAGAACGAGAAAACTCAAAATTGCGAGGGCGGAGGGCGGGAGAACATGGATTGGGAAGGTGAGAGGTCAGGAAAAGGGGATAGTGAGAAGGCGAGAGGATTGAAGAAAGGATAGAAAATGGAAAATCTGGATGGCGAGAGTGATGGCAATAGTGCTTCCGGAGGGCGAGCGGGGGTGGGCGATAGAATTGATTGATTGTTCGTGATATCGGGGGAGTCAACTACAGAGGTCATTAGTTCCGTAATTTTAGTGCGTGTTTTTTTTCATCGCGAGGTGGCGGTGATCTTTTCCCTGCTAGATGGCGAGATCCGGCGCCGACTTACCGTCGACTATCGGGGTTTTACCCTCAACCCGGTATCTTCCACCAGCGGAGCACCGCCCCTACCGAGACAAGCTCTAAGCTCCAGACCGGTCTCCCGCCATGTGTGGTAGTGTAGTACACGTTAGTGTAAGTGTATTTCTGTAAGGGGTGAGGATAGGACAAGGAAGAAGAAGGAAAGATCGCGCGCGGTCCGTGGCGCGTTTGTTAGGGTACTGCTTCGGCATTCATCTGATGTTGATCGGAGTAACCATGGAAAACTACCGATCAGAGCAGCTGGCCGCTAGAATTCTCCTCCAGACAGCGACTGAATTTGATCTAGCTGACAAGCTAGTGGGCGCTAGAGGGAGGCCACGTTCTCCGGGGGTAGGCAGATGAACAGCGGTTAGGACATTGCTGGGTAGCGTGGAGCGCGGAGGGCGATCCGGGGGTGTCGTGCGGACAGGGCGCGGGGAGTGAGAACGAGAGGTGGCACGCAGGAGAATGCGGGATTTTCTTGCTCTAAATGGGATGGGAAGGAACGGGAAGCAGGCGGGACCGGGCTCGGGGAACGGGCAGGATAGAGCAGAAGCAGGCGAAATTGGGCGAGAACGTGCGGGAAAGGGCAGGTTAGGTGAAGACTTAAGGAGCCAATATGAGTGGCGGGAGACTGGAGAGGAGTGGATTAGAGTGGGTGGGTTAGAATGGAGATAGAGTAGGGTGGGATGGAGCGCGCTGAGCGGTAGCGAGTAGTGCAGACGAGGGCGGATGAGAACGGGCGGGACGGGAGGGGCGCGGGCGAGGGGCGGGGCGAGGGGCGGGCCAGGGCGGGACGAGGGGCGGGGCGGGGCGGAGCGAGGGGCGGGGTGGGGTAGGGCAGATTGAGCAGGCGGGGGATTGATGGAGTGGGCCGGTGGTTTGCACGGAGCGAGTAATACAGGCCGAGGGCGGATGAGAATTGGCGGAGCAGTTGGGGATTGGAGGGAGATGGGTTAGAGTGGGTGGGTTTAGAGTGGAGTGGAGTGGTGTGGAGTGGGGGTGGGGCGGGGAGGGAAGGGGCGGGGAACACCTAGCGATGATTGGTGAAGGAGTGGGTGGTGCAGGCGAGGACGGTTGGGGCAGGCGGAGTGGAATGGGTGGAATGGGGCGGGGCCGGGTGGGGGGGGGGAGGGCTGGGGCAGGCGAGGATTGGTAAAGGAGTGGGTCGGTGGGGCGCGCGGAGTGGGTAGTGCAGGCGAGGGCGGATGGAGGTAGGCGGAGTGGAATGGGGTGGAATGGGGCGGGGCGGGGCGGGGGAGGGGGAGGAGGGGCGGATGGTGCCAGGCGGGGTGGGTGGGGTAGGGCGGGGCGGGGCGGGACGGGCGGAGCAGGCGAGGATTGGTGAAGGAGTGGGTCGGTGGGGCGCGCGGAGCGGGTAGCGCAGGCAAGGGCGGGCGGAGTCGGTTGGGGTGCCGCGGGCGGGCGTGGGCGAGGGCGAGGGCAAGGGCAAGGGGGGCGTGTGGCGAGGTGGGCGCTAGGACGTGGGCGGGGCAGGCGGTGACGAGGTCGCGTGAGGCGCTCGGCTCCGCCACGCAGCCGCTTCCCTCGCGTATTATTTTTTTAACAATGGAATATCGTTACTTATGTTTTCTTTCGCCTAATGTATTTTAATGTATGCCATGAATAATGAATGCGCCGATCGCGGGGCACTGCGCATGAGGGGGCCGGCCCCTCGCGGCGGACGATGGTGGCGCGCGCAGTGGGCCGAGATGGCACTAAAATGCGTTGCGCACTTTTTTGTGTAACTTCCAAACTGTTTTAAAAATTTAATCTACAGAATAAAATAAATGTACAAAAAATATAGTTTTAATGGCATCCTTCAATCATTGAATCATTTACTGTAATAATTTCGTACTAATCAAATGTCCAAATATTACGTGTATAAGTGTTTCCTACTTGCTCAATCTTTTCTAAAAGTGGTTCGACTGAAGAGATTTTTATAATTCTTTAATATTTGGTGACATGAACGAATGTAATTAACCAAATGTTGGTATCATTGTACAAACGTGATGAACACCCCTTCCAGGTTTTCACAAGCAAAAAATCCGAACTTTGCCGCGTCGCGATTGCGACACATTAAAGAACCCTTGATTATCCCTTTTACATTCTCAACAAATTAATTTAGGGAAGATAAGTGGTATTTCAGAAATTGTTGTAGACCTAACTCAACCCATGCTTGTTGAGCATTCCATTTCAAACGTCGAACACTTGGGCCACAGAATCGAATTCGCATCCTTTTAGATCGGAAATACATCGTTTATAAGAATGTTGACTGTTTTGATTTTTTTTGTAGTTGATTTATTTTCTTTATTGTTTTATTTTATATTAGTTTTTATATAATTAATTTTCATTTGAATTCGTGGGACTTTACCTGGTTTTCGTTATAATAAGTTAATTATTTGGCTTGAAGGGTATTATTTGCATGTTTCTTTAATTATTTAATTTTTTTGTTGTTTTTCATTTTGGATTAGTAATAGGACTGATTGAGTCATTTTAGAAAATTAAGTTAATAGAATATTTAGTTCTATCTTTTGTTTTAAAAACATGCTTTTAATCTTATTAACTTAACTTAGTTAATAAATTGATCTCATAATTTAGAGATAGCGGGAAAATGAGGAAATATAAGAAGTATCTAACAGTTAAAATTTGCCCTCTTAAATATATAGTTCTTCAACTGATCGAGTTCCAATCCATGTTAATAGAATAACAATTGAGGTGTGGATTCAGAATAATAATTGCTTAATAGGATAATATTGTATACTTCGGAATTTGTTGTTGGATGTGTAGGGTAAGATAAATAAAATGACAATTGATGCGACTAAGGCAATAAGTCCTCCTAATTTATTAGGAATTGATCGTTAAAATGGCATATGCAAATCGAAAATATCATTCGGATGGATATGGACGGGGGTTACCCATCCTAGTCACAATTCAAATAACAAACAAAAAATAAATAAATACAAAGTAAATAAGACAAACAGAGGGACAGTAAATGTATAGGTGGAATGATGGACAGAGAGATTGACGAATGTCGGAGGGAGAGATGGGTAGAGAGATAAAACCACTTTTCAGTAATCATGGGATCCTCAAACTTCTGTTGCATAACTTCTTTATACTACGTGCATTTTCCGTATGCACTAGCTTATACGAAAGTAAAAATGACTCACGTTGGAGTTCTTTTCTTCTTCTCTGAGTATGCGATTTGGCCTCTTTGCCAATCAGATTGCGATGTCGGCCTAAGAAATGGAACCGTAGCTCTGACGATGGTTGGGATGAGAGTAACACATAAATTACGATAATTATGATGGGTAACGGCGTCACCGCTCTAATGACAAGTCTGACTGATGGATGCGATGCGACAGTGAAAACGTTATAGAAATAGATATGAGATGTTGTTTTGTCGTAGGTGTTTATTTTGTCAGAAAGCTTTTCGATCGCACTGCGACCATCTCAGTGCCACAAATATAATAAGTTATCGAACTACAAATAAAATGTTATTTATGACATAATATTATTATGAATTTAATAAAAACGGAATTAAAGCAAAATAGAAAAATGGAAATATAAAATGCGAAATTAGAAACATTATTTTGAAGAAAGAATATGTTCGGACAATTAAGCTGTTTACTTGCATTATTTATTTACTTGCATATACGCATCGCGTTATGACTAAGCTATTTGTACAATTATTTTTATTATGTATTTTATTCGTAATTACGAAATACGTTCGGGCACATACGACTAGTGATTCTCAGAAAACCTGTCCGGCGGCACGACTGCCTGATCGCGCTTCCAGGTAACGCCGTCCACAGCAGTTAAGAATGTTCTGGACTATTTTGCGACCTCACAAATTTAATTGCTTAATATATCCCATAAATCTTACAATTTAAAATTGCCTTATTAAAACATAGTTTTTAACCGTTACCTGGTGACCTGCCTTCAAACTTCTCTTACCGATGACGTGCGGTGTGTGTGACCCCCAAAGTTTTAGGCAGATTATTTTCGGTGTTCCATTTCATGTTGACTTGACAATTTTTTTCACGTTAACAAAGTCATAATAAACAGGAAAATAAAAGGATTTGTTGTTAATACGTAAAATGAAAATAATACTATAATTGAGATGCGGATTTTTGCTTGTTTGCCGATTTTTATTCTCCAATAAAAAATGCAGTATTTAGGTTACTTATTCATTTTGAGGCATATGTAGTATTATATTTTAATACACCAAATGCTTCAAAATGAATAAGTAAACTAAAATACTTGCGTGTTTAATTGAAGGATAAAATCAGCAAATAGGCAAAAATTCACAGCTTAACTTTAATTATTACTTGCCGAGTAAATTTCGGGTTATAACTTGTTCCCTACTGTTTCTTTACAATTAATTATCTTAAGAATTCGTAGAAGAGTAAAAATATTATTCACTACATTAAAATCCTTCATTTAAAAACGATAATGCATTGTCACACGAAAATTATCCATTAATAAAAAAATTGCAATGAACATTCACAAAGGGCAGAAAAGTCCCACCACTCGTGATGTGAGGTCTGCGAGACCGCTCCAAAACTTTAACTGGCGCTCAAAGGCGAACGGGTCTCACTGGATCCGCTGCCTTGCGTGGAGGTGTAGTTTAGAAAGAGGTAGAAAGGTACTGAAAAAAAACTAATTGCGATATACCAGAAAGGAGGGCTACGCGTTTATTTTTCCTGAACGGTCTCAGAGACCGCACGTCACCAGTTAAGGGTTAATCTGTTATTTTGTAACTTAATTAAACTCTATTTAAGAATTCATATCTACACGTGCCCTGATTGACACTGCGCGTTTCCTGGCGCCAGCTGGATCGCCTCAACCGATCAGCGAGCGAGGGAGTCAGTCGAGTTGAAATTTTCAACATGAGCGGACGTGCTGTTGCATGGCACCCGGCTCCTTGCATCATTAATTCCACATTACAATTTTAAATGTATGGATGCAAGTTTTCTGTCTTTTGAAGTGTTAACTAGTGCATTGTTCAATGTGTGTCACAACTAGTCACTGTCACTCAATTGTTCGTCATGAACGTTTTCAACAACTTACACTTTCTAACAGCGATGGCTAGTATGATTTAATGCTCGCTGCCTTTATACCACGTATTCCCACGACAGTTAATTACGTGCGTAAAACTAACTGCAATTCCAATATTAATTTTGATACGGCTGAGTGATATGTCAGAACAGTTTCTGTACAGCCTGCCTCTCGGGTTGCGCAATGTGGTGCAATTCAGCAGTTCCCGCCTCTGCCGCGCGAGCGCATCTTTACCTGCGTGTGTGTGGTCCGAATTGTGCGAGTCCTACCAACTGTGTACCAAGAAACTGCATTGTGCTCTTGCAGCTCTGCCTGGGCATCCCAACAGGTGGTAAAATCTTCGACCTTGTGACCTAATAATAACCAGCGGTCGCGCTCTCTCGTTCTCCAAGAACTGTTTTCGTTGCCCATGACAAGGCACATCAAATGATGTAATGTTTTCTTTCAACTCTAGCTCAATCACTAAAAGTATTCTCAATTCTCCTTTGTATTCATTTAGCAATTTCATTATATGAGTTCACTTCACATGTTTGTTGATTTCTTTCTGAGTGATGATGACAGCACCTTAGTAATTAATTTCAGGAACGCAAGTCTGGAGACTTGCGAATATTTAACTCATCGCCAGTGGACCTCCAAGGTAAGTTGGCTTTCCAGAGGATATCAGAGTGGGATGTAAATGAGTCACGCCCTAACGAATTCACGGTCCACTAATTACAAACACACACCTCCCCCTAACAGAATACATGAAATAAAATATGTACTGCGATAAGCCAGAATGCTCCCGTGTTTATTAACCCACCTTTACTCGCGCTGTTAGAAAAAATCTAACAATTCTGGATTTGTTTCAATAACATTGACATCTTTCAACGCACGGAGATAACGCTTGAGCAATGCATTCCCGTATTATCCAACTCTGCATCTGCAAAGGGAAGCAATATGAAAAGGTGCTGATTAGCCCGGCGCGTCGTGTTAGATATTTTCTCACGTGGAAGACACTGCTTTATATTTTGATACGATTATCACTTCCACTCTTCTGTCATATATACACTGTTTTTTTGTGTCTTGAATGCTCGCTGTGAAGAAAAGCTTAGTGTTTCACTTTGATCTTGTTTTTTATACCTTAAATATAAAGTAACATTCATGGATGTAGCAATAATATCGTCCGCCATCCCTTCGCTGTAGTTTCTGTTAGCTTTGTTTCTTTTTAGAGAAATGACATGACAGGGAGCAGCAAAGAGAGAAAAGAAGATGTGCTTTTTGTACAAAGAGGCAAACCAGGTTTACACAGCTGTTTTGTTGTAAGATTTGCTCCAACCTCTCGGAAAAGAACCCACAAGAAAGACTTTTTGTTCGCAATGAGTGTAGTTCTGAGGAAGCTTATTTTAGTTCATAAATGTCCCTGTATATTTCAATATTGTGAAAATATATTGTTTATTGCATTAATTGTATTCTATAATTTACCTTTCTTAAATTAATTTGCTTTATATAACACTTCACTTCATGACTGTGATATTGATTCGATTGCTTATTATAAGCAAAAATTATGAGTTTGCATATCATATTTATGCATTATTTCATCTATACAAGTTTAAGAAGTCAATAACAAATGTCTGGGAATATTAATGTAAAAATTTTATTCATAAGAAAACAATAAATACAACATAAACAGTTGTGAGATAAAATCTAACATGCGAGTAATCGTGTTACAAAAATAAGCGCGAGTAATGGCGAGTGAATATGAATGGTATCGTGATATTTGTAAATTGCATGTTAATGCATACAATTGACGCATACACAATATAGACTTGTTCAAGGAACACAGGTTGTTAGAGCGACGGGTAAATAACCGCCGACGAAGTCACATCGGCTGATAAGGTACGATCGCTCTTAGTTAGGGTGCGCAATGTTACGATCGTTAATATTATTTCAATCAGAGGGAAGTGGGTAATACGTAATTGGGTCCGATATTTTCAGAGTTTGAATATCAATAATCTTAAGATGTTAAAAGTATTTTAAATGTTAATATAAATTTGAAATAGATTTTATATTCGGAACGAAATTTATGATACGGAAGAATTGCAGACGTATCTTGTATCCAAAAATTGGTTTTGAACGTAGGTGGTCGCGAATAGATACCCACACGTGGTATATGAAAGTTCGCGGAAGCATGATAATTTATTATAATTATTTGTCGCACCGGCAAAGAACAGACAATACTCCGGGTGATATTTTAACCAGAATTTGACATTGGGAATGAATACGGTTGGCGGGACAGTAATATTAACATCAAATAGGCAGCATCAAGAAAGACGTGATGGACGTTCCAATCGGCGTACAACCGAGAAGTCACCGATGCGCGTGAAGGTCTTGGTGAGTCACGAACATTGATTTTTGACCTACATAGGAAGATAATTCTTGTATAAAAGAGAAATAACATAATTTTTAATTAATGAGCTCATTTGAGGGTGTAAAACAAATTGGTAATAAATGCTAATTTGTTTCAGTGAAACAAGGCTGATAATTTATAGTTGGTTGCAATCAATTAGAAAAATCAATTTAATTAACAAAACTTTCAGAGATAGCAATTCTACAGATTGCACGTCCGCATGTAACAGATAAGAAGCTAGCTTGTTGTATGTCGATACCCATAAATAAATGGAAATAGAATCAACGTAATAAATATTTCAGTATAGGTTACATGCATGAGCATAGCAGAGCAAATCAATTACAGAAATATTCATAAATTAATATCATGTGAGTTTCGATTGCATGCTCAAGCGGAAAGTAGTAATAATCGAATATTAATTAAAAATTAATTGAGAGAGATTTATATTATACGAGACTCATCTGTATTTTACAATTTATATTAAATGAGATTTATCGGTATTTTACGGTACAAAGTAAGCTAATTCTTATAGAAGGTATAACTTGAAATAACTGTTAAAGTAAAAGCGTTGATTTGGAATCACATCAATTATTATTTGAAAGTGAAGAAAAAATTAAATTAAAAATAGTGTAGACAGATAAATAAATAAATAAGTAAAAATAAATTCAGATGAGCAAACTGACGTACCGAATCTGATGCTGCTGAAGGTTTCGGTTCAGACAAGACAGTGAGGGTCATGGTCATTGCACTACTATTTAAAACTCAGCTCTCATTGGAGAGGGGAGAACGCAGGGTTTTTCTAAGAAATGACCATTAGAGCAAAGTGTTAGGGAGCAGTGATCTATGCCATGGATCAAGGAATGTTGATAGCTAATGGTTTCTTCGGAGGTGAAAATGTTAAAAAAGAAAAAAATGCTACGAACAAGGATTAACTAAAGATTTTAAACAGGGCTCTTGGAGTATAAGACTGTTAAAGAAATAAATTCAAAGAAGCAATTTTATACAAAGACAAGATTAGAATTTGGTACTTGTATCCCCAAGTGGAGGAGGGAATTTCGTTCCAGAGAGTAAATTTAAAAGGAATTTTAAAAAATATATTTTAACATTTTTATTTTCAAACCGTACACCAAACAATGTATTTTGTGTAAAAAAAGTAAACAAAGATGACAACAAATACAATTTTTTAAAGATTTAATAACCCTAAATCAAGTATTTTGGCTTGTTTGAACCCTAAAAATAGAAATATATTTAAATTATTATGTTTTAAAAAATTTATAATATTAGTGAAAAAGGTCTTTTGAAAACACATAATGGGTTTTTTTAAAATATTAAATCCATATAGATACTAAAAATAATCAATTTGTCAATAACTAATTAATACATTTTCTGAAATGTAAGAAATTAAATTACTGATATTGGTAGTTTTGGAAACACCAGCCTAAGGGAAATGTGCAACAAAATACTTAATGTTCAAGGGCTTCATTCAGACAAGTCTCCTGGGCATTCTCTCCATATTTTGTTCCTCAACTTTCCGTCGCCAACTTAAAAAGATTGATAAATTTGTTGTTTTTTAATGTAAACAACAAAATGGAGCTAAATATAAAGTTATTTTATGTTATTAAAAATAATTACATTATTAATGTGTTTATAATTAGAGGCTTGCTGCAAAAGTCAAGGCAACTAATTTTTATGAAGATAATGTGGTTGAAGTAAGAAATTTCAAAATACTCGTATATAATTGAAAGGTCTCGATACCTTCACGTATGAATTTTCAAACCATATGATATCTGCAAAAAGACAAAAAATATAAATAACAGACTTATCATCTTGTAGACCTGAAATTAGTAAAATTAATGGGAAATGTATGATAAATGAACAACTCATTGAAAATATACAACTCTTACTTTTTCAGATTATCATTTCCAAAAATGAAGCCAAGTGTAATAATACAATGGTGTATGTGAAAATTGCAACACCAAGAAGGAGATACTTTACAATGAAATTTATACCACAGATTAGGAATATCACAATATACAAATGGTTAGAATTACAGAAATGTACCTACATTTTGACTTTGAAAATTTAGTACGATGTGAAACTGCCATGCGCTGCCATCAGAGCCTATACAGTCGTGGCACGGATTCAAAGAGTGCCTGAATATGTTTCTGGTGAACACACTGCCACATAGTTTCTATGCGTGACCACAAATCATCGACAGTGACTCCAGGAGGACTAGAAGTAACAAGTCGTCGACCGATCATGTCCCAGACATGTTCGATGGGCGACATGTCAGGCGAATGTATAGGCCACGGAAGCGGTGGTACCTGTGGTTCTTCGCAAAAAGCTTGCATCTTCTTCACCACATGCAGTCGGGAATTGTCCTGCTGAAATTTTTCACGTGTAGTTGCTTGCAGGAGGGGCAGTACTTCGGGCTCTAAGACCTCCTAGTGGTTGCTGTTCAGATTGCCCTCAATGCATATGAGGTGAGATCGCACAGTTTAGCCAATGGCGCCCTAAACCATCACACTTGGCATTTGTCCACTATGGTGCGGAATAATGGAGGCTGGCAGATTGCGATCACCAAGGTGCGGTCGAATACGTATGCAGCCATCGCTTTAGCACAAATTGAACTTGTGCAAAATTTTGCCACTCAGAACACCAGTGAACACGTTCACGTGGCCATTCCTGTCTGAGGCGTTGGTGGTTTCTGGTCAACGGAATTCGACGCAGTGGTATGCGTGCTACCAGTTCAGCCCTCAGCAGACGGCGTCAAACCCAGCGCAGACATGACCACACCCGTTGCAGTGCTCCAAAGTCGAGCCAATACTGTGTTCTATCGGTTACGGACATGCGGACATGACGGCGGTCATTTCTCGCTGCGGTCTTATTGTGTGGTCCAGTACCTGCTCGTCGCTGTGTACGGCACACCTCAATCCACTGGTTCCACACACGGATCGCTGTCGGAGCAGTGCGCCCCGTTCGAGCCGCAATATCACGGTGCGACCGGTAAACCCGCTTCCCGGAGACCGATCATTCTGTCCCGTTCGAACTCACTCAGATGTGCTCCTTGGCGCCTCTTGGCGTCGGCGAGGGATACCGGCACTTGCTTGAACGTTTCCACTTCATATGACGGCTCTACATCGACTGAGTGTGACGTGATTTGTACCCTGCCTGTCACAAAGGACGGCGCTGCTAGGCCAAAGTGCACGCTATCTCTGAATTTCATGACTACTTATGTGTACACTATTCTCACATCCTCCCATTTTTAAGTTACCACCATTATTTCTGGGCAATTTTCACAAACATAAACGTATTTCGTGTATTTGAAACATAACGACATATTATGCAATATGTTGCAGTTAACAAAATGCTCTTATTGTTTCAATTTATCCCTTTATACTTACTACTATATTTTCCTAATTGGATAATCTGTGAGAATAAATTTTTCATGAGACATGCAAAATATTTCTTCACTCATTTTTAAATTCTCATTGTGTATGCCAGGTCAACTCTGATAATATCACTTCCTGTTGTTGATATTAAGTACATGGTAAACGTACGATTCCGCAGACTGAAAAAATTATCCGCAATCGACTCCTCTTATTCTGAAAAAGGTTGACCAACGTTTGTTTTCTTTGCGATCATTTTCATTAGAATTGTTTAGACTTATTAGCAGATCAACTACGCGAAAATCAAGATTTGATAGATGATTTCTGCGCGTTGGATTTCATGACAATGGCTGTCATCAAAAACTGCTAATCTAATGAGAAAAACTGTAGAATACGATCGCTACTTGTAAAAACAATGCTAATGACGTCTCCTCAGTATATCAATACCTTTTTAAACTTCATTTTATTACTAACTTCAGTCCTGCACACCCCACTTACTCCCTTTCCTCTTTTCCACTTTCAGTAAGTCAGAAATTCTCTCTTCTTAATACCCATTTCATTCCCTCATCTCTCCTTCACTTCTCTCTGTCACGTTTTTTTCGCCTCGACTCTCCACTTTGTAACTCTTCACGTTTTTATAGCGACAATTTGTTCTTAATTTCTCTCTTTTCTTCCCGCCGACTCACCCCTCCATTTCTATCGCCTGCATACTTTACACCCCGCACTCCTGGATTTGTTTCCTTCTTCTCATCCTCAATCAACGTATTATCGCTTTCTTTCTGATACTAGTTTTCCGCCAACCTCTTCCTCTCCTTGTACCCCGTCCCCCTTCTTCTCATCCCCTCGCTTTGCTCCTCCCCTTCCCTAGCGGGTCCCCGAGTGACGGTACTCTACGGGCCAAACGCGCCTTCCCCCCCCCCCGGCTCCGCGGCCGAGCGGACCCGTGCGACCGGGCGCCGTAATCCGACGCCGTTTCCGGAAAATTGTTCCAGCGCGAGCAACTAGGTCACGAGAATATTGACCGTAAACTTATACAGACGGGAATATTAAAAAGCACCGCCCCCGAACCACGACCCCCCTCACCCCCGGCCCCCCGGGAGCGCACAATAAAAAGAACACGGGTGGATTGCCCCGCAAGTGGTGCCCTCCAACGCCGCCGCCTGAGATCAGTTGCCAGTCTGGGTGCTTGTCGTATGCGACTATCGTCTCTGGTGCTGGGTGTTCACAATAAAAGAACAAGGGCGGATTGCCCCGCAAGTGGTGCCCTCCATCGCTGCTGCCTGGGTCAGTTGCCCGTTTGGTTGCCAGGCACATGCGACTGTCGTCCCAACCGCCCGGTGTTCACAAAACGGACTTAGGAGAACTGCTCTGCAGGTCGGTGCCCTACATCGTCACCGCTTGGGGTCATTTGCCAGTCTAGTTACCAGTCGCATGCGACAGTTGTCCCGGCCGCCAAGTGCTCACAATAAAAAGGACTTCGGAGAACTTCCCACTAATTGGTTCTCTATCGCCGTTGCCTGGGATTAATTGCCAGTCTGGTTGCCTTGCGCATGCGACTGTTGTCTCGGCTGCGTGGAGCTCACAATAAAATGAACTTGGGATAATTGATCTGCAAGCAGTACCCGCCAGAATCACCGACTGGCGTCAGTGGCCGGTCTCGTTTGTCGCCGGCCGCCCAGTCCCCGTAACATAAAGAGCACAGGCATATTGTTCTGCAAGTATGTTATTATCCGCCGAAGCCCAAGCTCAGTTGCCGATCTGATTCGGAATCGCGTCTTCGATTCACCGGGCGTTCACACTCAAAAACCTCTGGTAGATAGCTTTGCAAGCAGTGTGCGCCACCGCTGCTCGTGGTCATTTGTCGATCTGGCTGTCAATCGCATGCGACGATGACCCCGCACCGCGAGCCGTGCAGGTCGATGGAAGGAGGGAGCCACATTTTGCGATAAAAACTGTTCCATTCCAAAGGCCAAATTTTCACGGTAGCACATAATTTTACTTCAGGTGAGCAAATATTGCAGTTGATTCACATTTAGAATTCACTAGTAGCAGCGAATGCGTTCAACTCAGAACTGTTTACGCTTACGTTCAATGAAATTCTGATTTCTTTCAGAATGTTCTCTTCCTGTTAAGGTCAATAATGTTGCTACAAATAAATTTCAGTTAAAATGAAATGCTCTTTAATTCAGGATTTTCCCAGATTGTTTTTTTATTTCTTCAATTTTTAGAAATTCATATTCGACATTAACTTGTATGATACACTTATTTTTTACAAAATCATGAACCAAGGAGTAGTGGAATCCACATGAAACTTGCTGGTTTCAATGCTGGTTCCAATTTAAGTTCAAATTCTTGTTCACGATACCCCTCCAAATGATTACGTATGTAGAATGGTAACTGGACTCAATTTTCTTCAGCCAAATACTTGGATTGGTACACACTCATACACAGATCTGTAATAATGCAACCTTCTGGAAGGAAGAAAACGAAACACTTTTGTCTGCGGAGTGTTCTAGGAGCATTCCCTTTTTCTAAATAACCGTGAGTGCTAAAACTTCAAAAATATTTGTTAGGGTTAAAATCGCTTTTGTAAGTTCCATCACAATAATTGTTCTTTTGCCCATCTTCACTAATTATTCTTTTGCCCATCAATGAAACTAACCGTGAGCAATGGATCCCAAGTCACATTACATTTTTGCACTCCTAATGTTTCAATGTTGAAAGTCCAAGAACGCAAATAAAATTCACAGAGTTTCATAAATATACTTGTAGTTCGATTGAAATATTATAGTAAATTTAAAAATTATCTTGCTGACATTGCTCTTTGCTACATCCTTTTGGTATCGATGAATTAAAACTGCATTATCGTTATAATATCGCATGTATTAGATATACTGAAATCATAAAATGTTTCTCACTGTCTGTTTTAGTTGCGTAATAAGCGCAAAATACTTATTTTAGAGAGATTTCATAAAATCTTCTGGATCAGTCCGCAAAAAATTATCAGTTTTCCACCTCATGTTCAATTCCCGTCGAATGTCGCCTGTGACTGACGGGCAGATGGACGAATGGACTGACGTAGATTATTCGATAACTACATAAGGATTAAATTTCAAAATACGAAATACGAATAATGCAGAAAGTAATAAATACTAGCACATTTTCATCTGAGCATTCTTAGGCCAAACAAATCTCACTGTATGTTACACAATAAATTGTAAATAACTTGCCTTCAAAGATACGAAATGAGTATATTTTACTTAAATGTGACGTTTCTGAAATAAAATTTAAAATTTTCTTCCTAGAGTAATAAATATTAGTAGACATTGTGAATAAAGACCTTCCATCCATCACAGTCATTATCAATGAAAAAGGAGCGGTTACAAGGCAGAAATGAAGATAACTAGATCTGCACATTATTTTGACAATAGAAGTGGAGAAAAATGACGTTAATTTTCATTCCAAACAGCAAAATGCAAGGGACAAATATCAACATAACATCTCGTATGAAATCTTGCATGTAATTTACCAGCGTGCAAATTCTGATTGACGTAAACGAAAGGTTGAAAGCGCGCGCGCAGCTAATTCAGTTAGTTGAAGTTCCAGACCGTCGTCTGCCCTGCTTCTACCTCTGCCAAGCCATCTCCACTTCCATCTACACTTCTTCCAATTCTAGCTGCGCCTCCACTTCCTCCTCCCCTACACCTAGGACACACATGTCCCATTCACCAAGCCACCTCCGCCATATTCTTCATTTCCGCCTCAGTGTTCGCACTGGCCTCCTGTGAAGCCTCTATTTTCACACAAGGTCCCTTCACCTCTTCTGCTTTTCCCGTCGCCTGTATCTACTCGATTCGGCGCTGCTCCATTGGTCACTCCCACCTTCGCCTACGCTTCACCTCCTTCTCCACCATCGCCTCCGCCTACATCACTTACTCCGCCAACTCATCTACTCCACGTCAACTCCCCAACGTCTCTGCAGCCGCCTACGTCATTCACGTGACCGTCGTCTCCTCCGCAACTTCCACCACCGCCACCTCCTCCTCCTCCTCCGACGCCGCCGCGCCCGACCGCCGAAACCAAAGCCACGGCCGCAGCCGCGGGCGTGAATAATAAATTTAATTAGCTCGTCCCAATTTCCAAAGCGTGCACATTTCAATTTTAATGACGACGTTTCCCGGCCCGGCCGGTGGCATAAAGCAGCGAGGGCGGTGGGGGAAGGGCGTACTGCGGTCGGAAAGGGCCCCCGACGCCCCCTCTGCAATCCGCCTCCATTTGCGCCCTTGGGGAACCCCAGCAGCGCCCATAGCGGCAGGCGGACGCCACATGCCCAGGCGAATGCCGGAGTGCCCAGATTACTGCTTCCTTGACGATGGGATCACGTCTCGCGAGTAGAATTCTGGAAGATAAAGTGGTGGCCGGGCTCTTTTATTGCCACTATAGAAAAAAAAAAACAAATAAAGCGTTTTCGGTAATACTGTTGGGAATGCCTCCAATCTTACATTTCACGATTTCACGATGTGTTCCAGGCATCGCAGCTGGCAATTATAAGAAAGAGAAGAATGTCGTTATTTGGACATTCTAGTAAAGAAAGAGGAAATTTATATTACTGTTAAAATCTAAAATTAATGAAACTCATTTATTTACTACCCTTTCTTGAGTAGTAGTAATTAATCAAAGCGAGAGTTCCCCAAAATAAAAAAAGAATCAGGAAAGTTTACTGAAGAAATTGCTCTTTTTAAAAATATTTATAGCTTTTACTGAGTAAAAATAAGATTCACTTTAAATATACCGTTTATACAGATTGTTCGTAAATAACTAATGTCACTGCATATAAAATATCTGTGGATAATATTGCTGTTTTAAGGTATTTTGTCCAAATTGTATGAAGTTATCATTAATTCTTGTTCAGTTCGAACAAATTCAGAACGAATGGAGAAGTATCTCTGACAACAAAACCTTATCATTACAGAGCACCTAGGCTCGAGAATTCTTATGCACTCAGTGGCGTGTCTGGATCCATTTACATTTCGCATTGATGGTGTGGTAATGGAATAATGTAGTGCGAGTTTGATGAAACCAACTGTGTAGATCACGATTTCTGAAAAAAATTAAAGAAAACGTTTATACAAATAATATTTTTTCTAAGGAGTTAAATATATTTTACCTTACATTATGTCAAAGTCTTCATTTTTATAACTATTACTAATTTCCTTGCTTTTGATTAAAACTGGTTTACACCGTTGTGCGAAAATGTGTGTGTGTGATCAGTTCCTATGTCATACAAAATTGAAGATTCGAATCAAAATCATCTTTATTAATAAACAAACAGCTTATGTAAATTCAAACTTGGTATAAAATTTTACCCCTCTGCACATACAGCTACACGTTGGCAGAAATTGAAAAAGAAATAAGAAAACATGGTACTAGTGGCCGGTGCGAATATTCCGCACTTTTTCAAGCATTATTTTAAAAGTAAAAAGTGGTGCTACAACAGAACATATTTTCTCACATTTATTGTAATGGCTAAGCAATATTGTAATATTACATGCACCTGCCAAAGTGTTTCTAACCAACATTTTTTTTTTCATAGCGCTGAGATTTGAAATAGAAATCTTTAGAATTAACACGCTATTCACGTTACCTCTAAACCACCAGGCTCACAACAAAAAACAACCTTCCCAACAATTAAAAAGATTTTCATTTGCAATTTTCAAAAAATTAGCAATTTTCACTCACATTATTTCAAGATCTATTTTTAAAGAATAGATTTGATTAAAGAAAAATCTGTCATCAATACTGTTATTTTTGCAGTGTTCAATTTTTGTTTACAATTATTCAAAATACAGATAGTTCGCTGAAATTATCGATTCTATGCCATTTTTCCAACTCGGTTCCTCGTCAAAGCGTCCTTTGAAAATCCAAGGAAAAGATTTGAAGAACACGTTTTGAGAATATTTTGAGATTTTTATTTGCATTAACTTCAAACAAAAAGCACGAAAACTATTCAAAAAAATTAAACTTGTCCGCATTAAAAGATCTAATTTTTGAAATGATGTCATTAAGGAAATTATTATCAATATTCTACTTTTGCAAGGTTAATTTTCAAAAATATGCAGAATTCATCCAAAGTGGGACCTGCGCCACTTTTAAGCTTCCTTTCTTCTATTCGTGGAAAAAAATGGAATCGTTATGGGGAAAATTGTTTAAATGTGCATTTATTTCGCCAAAAATTAAATGAAACGTACATATATTTTCAAAAAATTGTGCATGGCCATATTTGAAATTTTTTCTTTCAAGTGCAGATTTGATTAAGAAAATAATCTCTATCTTCAAAACTGTAGTTGAAGAAAAACGTAGGAAAAATTGTGAAATTCCGCGATTTTCAAAAATTTAGAGATATCAACGAAAATTAAACGTGCGCTATTTTTAGGTGTTCTTTGAGCCATCCGAGGAAAGAATTCAATAACAAAATTGGAGATATTTTGAGAAAATTTTGAGTATGTTTTTAGGCTTTGTGTAATGTTGACAATTGATTAAGCCGGCAGTCTTTAGAATTCTGCTCCAGCAGCTACTGGATTCAATTTACCTATCCACCTAGTGTCGAAAATCTTATCACTGTCGGATTCAAATCCTAGAACACCCTGGTCAGAGGCAGTGCAGTGACATCAATTCATGCCCTGAGCCACCTTAGCTGGAGTATTACGGCATAACCCGTGTATCACGACGATCACAAAAAACCTGCAATTAATGGGCTAGTTTGCATTGTTACCAAATTATACAGGCTTGTAAACTAGAATAATGTTTGTTGCGGGTTGTTTTGGCGCCTGCTCGTCCCTTATACTATCATACTCCGCGAACTTCTAATTTGCTCGTGCTCGGGATAGCGCTCCCTAACCAGAAGTAACACGCCGGGTTTTATATGGAGAATTTAATACAGCGGACATACGTGATAAATCTGGCTTAAAAATTGGACAAAATCATCTTTCCTTCACTTCCGTATTTAGGAGGAAATGGTCATTCATGATATAACATATGCATTACAATCAAGTACTTTTTTTTTAATTCTCGCCCTCAAGAAAATGTGCGCAGGTAAATCTCTTTCCCCGCACGTCATATACAGTTTTTACTGGTTTTTGACAAATAAATAAATAAATAAATAAATAAAAGCCATATGTCTACTAATAATGAACCGCGAAGTTATCTTCTAGAGTACTGATTTATGTTTATTGGTCGAGACTCACGCCTTCTGGCAATACTCAGTGACGTATCTAACTGGCAAAAACTAGAACACAACACATTTATATGATACAAATGTGGTTCAAATTTCATTTGTTTATTAAATTCAGACTACCTACTGTAACAATCACCACTCCAGAGCGTCATAATTCACGTCGTCACACACACACACGTGTCCTCTCGATCCTAATCTGAGGAATGTCCTTTAGTCTTCGACGCTCCTTCGACGACCCCTTGTCGCCCCCTTCAGAAGCAGAAGGGGTGGAATGCCATTGACTGGCGTGGAAGGGGCGGACGAGCCAACTTAATAGGAGGTTAATCAGACGGCCATTACGGGGACTACGGGCGGATCACGTGTGACCTACGGAATTGACCGCACCGAGGCAGGGGACTCTGCGAAGTGGCGAGGTACGCAAAATCTCAGGAGGGCAGGAAAACTTCGGAGTTACACTGGAAGCACTAAACGGTGGAAAGTCCATGCCGAACACACGGTTAATGCAAATGCCAAGGAAAGTATTTGTTTCCTCGTAGTTGCCGAAAGGAAAGAAACTTTAAAATATAAAATAGTAAGGTATCAGTTTATACAAACTTATACAACTTATACAAAATTAATGTTGTCCAAAAAACGTTTTGTATTAGAACAGAGAGAAAACGGACTAAGGATGTTCCATCAATTGTCCATGGAAAGTATGTTTATTTGGTTAATTACACATAAAACACCTACACAAATGCAGGGGTACGTGGCATCTCCAATCCGAAGGACAGAATCTGGTGGTGATCAGCGTAGTACGTGCGATACAGTTTCGAACGTTGGCAACATTGATATAACGAGGGGATGAGACCGTACGATTATCTTATGACGAAGTTTGAGGTTACGTCATACAGTTCATACAATCGGCAACGTATGATGAATTCTTTGGAAGACAACTTCACAGAACTGTTTATGTTTTTATTTTATAATTTTTATCTCTTCATAAATGGTTCACCATTGTGTTCAAAATGCATACATTAAATGTGTATTATGAGCTTCCTATATTTTCAATTGCGTATACGTGCAGAATTCAACAGTTTGGTACGAAAATTATAAAAAAAAACAATAATATGTCAGGTTTAAGTAATTTTTGACGCAGTGTATGAAACGAACTTATTGCTTTTGTTCCTCCAGTGATTTTACACTTTTCAAACTCAAACAAGTAGTGCAGTAGAACCAGATTATCTCGTTTTTCATACCCACGCCATCAGACGATCAACAAGTGGGCAATGTCAAAATACGTCATGTAATCTCTATGTCGTTCGTCTCCAAGAGAAAATTTATCAACATTATTTTAACGGTCATTTTAGTTTGGTGTGATCTCTTATAAACTCGTAGATTTGTTGGTATTATTTCTCCGTATGTCACATGCTCTCGATTTCCAGGCTTTCTTTCCGAGAAGGATTTCAGAAGTAGCAGAGAAGATGCGAGTGCGCATAGCGGCTTGTGGGATGGCAGAGGCGTGCAATCCCTTCGCATCTTTAAAATTGTGTAGTTGTAGAGTGACAGAAATGGAATATAATAATAATAATAATAATAATAATAATAATAATAATAATAATAATCCTAGCAAAGACCGAATACCTTAAAAGACACGACAGGGTGTGTAGCTACCTCCACTGGCAGATCTGTACCGCCCTCGAAGTTCCAAACACATGCCCCGTGGTACGAACACTCACCAAAACCGGTGACGTCTGTTGGATTGTGTACGATATTGTACGACCAACAAATTCAAACTGATCGCACGATAGCGGCAAACAAACCGGATATAGTTATCCGGGATTTGGCGAAAAAATTGTGTTTACTTATCGATGTTGCTGTACCTTGCAATCAAAACGTCGTTACCAAGGAGGCAGAGAAACGTCTTAAATACAAGAGTTTGGAAATCGAGATCAGCCGAATGTGGGAAGTAAAAGCACAGGTCGTCCCGATAGTTATCGGAGCTCTGGGATTTGTTCCGCAAAATTTGAGTAAGAACTTGTCTAAACTCCCCGGTAATTCAAAAGACTGGGAAGTGCAAGAAATTGCTTTATTTGGAACAGCCCACATTTTGCGTAAAGTACCGTAGAGGCACTGATAGTCACCGGATCTGCTCCTTAGGTAGCTGGTTGTAACCTGGAGTAGATTTGATATTCAGCCGACTCATAAGATCTTTAGTCGTGGTGTAATGGAAAAATAATAATAATAATAATAATAATAATAATAATAATAATAATAATAATAATAATAATAATAATAATAATAATGTCTTTATTAATGGCGAGGCTCAGGCCATAGGGCCTGCTCTTCCGCCTAACCACTCAATCTACATTAATACAGAGTAGTAATATTTTAAGAGGGGGAAGGCCAGCTGTACATTTACATCTGGGAGAGCAAAACTAGGGACCACCCCGGCATACGCCTAATAGAGTGTTCAACCACACCAATGGATTTTGTTACAATTAGTTCCTTTGACAATCCGCGAAGAGAGAAAAAAGTGGCTATTTCATAATAAAAATTCATATTTAAATCTCTCTTTCAACGTAACGCATCCTGTGTGGTATGTTCTACGCCTTTCGTCATTGTGAGTACATAGATACCTTTTACGAGCGTTTTATTGCAGAAATTAGCTCCTGAAATCCACGGAGTCTCTCGTTAGCCGAAGCGTTCACGTGCCATTCATGTGTCAAAAAATTAATTTACATTTCATGAAATAGCCTGTAAATATATGTGTAATTAATAATTTTGCCTGCCTGTCATTGCGTCTTCACTGAAGAGACAGCGAAAGTTTGTGAGGTCGACGAAACTTGTCAACCTTACAAGAACAGAGAGATTGAAAACTTTCAGTCCTAGTCGTCTAATACGAATATGATCTCAACATTTTGACCTGCGATTGAGGCAGAACGGATGTAAATTTCCAAGGAGTTGGATTGTTGCTGTGCCTCCCTGCATAGTTCCAACCCTACCCTCTGCACATCACCCGACTGTTGCTGGTTTGCTACATAAACGTGTCTTAGTGTTCAGAAAACGCGGGTAGAAAGTATGACAAGCATTATGATTTATTCTTATGTATGCATAGCTTTGTGAATCGGTTTATTCAAAAGTTAACTCTCCTCAACTAATACCTTTATTTATAACACAAAAATATCCATGTTTCGTTGTTTCAGCGATTGCTCTCTTCAGAGTTTCAGTTTGAAAACAACAAGTAGTGGTTCTATTTCCTGATAGTATAGAAATAAATACAGAATATTTTATTTTTAATGCACTATATCTTCAGAATATATCATTGAAGAAAGTTTGTCAGTGAAGAAAGTTATGACCTCTGTAACACCGGCGCAGCTAATCAGTGTATCAACTGATGTCAATTCAGGTGCCTATGACTGGAAGGTCTTCGGGTACGCGTCAAGATGGCGACAGGATTTTCGACAATTGCTAGATAGCTAGGTCGAATTCAGCTATCTGGAGAAAACTTCTGGAGGGTCATCCGATCGGTGGTTTTCCGTGGTTTTCTCCGATCAACACCAGGCGAATGTCGGAGAAGTACCGTAACAAACGTGCCAAGAATCGCGCAACATTTTTCTTTCCCCGCCCTTGCCCTCTTCTCGCCCTTACTTAAAAACACTTGCACTTTACATGCACTAAACTACCACAAATGTCGGGAGACCAGTCGGGAGCTTAGAGCTTGTCCCGGCCGGGGCGGTGCCTCGCTACAGGGAAATACCTTGTTGAGGAAAATCCCAGTAGCCGATGTAGGTCGGTGCTGGATGTCACCATTGAGCAGACGAAGATCACCGTCACCTCTCGCAATGCAAAAACATGCACTACACTTACAGGAGTAATGACCTTTACTCTCGACGTGCCCAGAATCACTAATTCATCAACAATCTTTTTTGTGATAAGTGCAGAATTATAATATCAGATTTTAAATTAACCCAGCAAGATATGTCAAGCCAATCATTCAACTTAAGAAATGTTAGCGTATTGTGATTAATACAGATACTGAGTGCCCTGAGTTAGTTTTAGATTAAATCGATCTGTTAGGTCATACTTCAAAATAATGTTCACTATTATTGAATCAATCAGCACAAATCATCATATAATAATCAACAGGACGGTGTATATGCGGGGACTCAAAATTTTTTTTGGCGAAATAAAGTATAATTGATTTCTTACAAAAAATGTGAGGTATGCAATGTTCGATAATTACCTTCTCCTCTTTTTCTGAAGGTGTCCAGTCCCTCTTCAACACCACATCCTCTCTCTGGCGTGGACTCCCACTACCAAACGAGCTCTCTGCTCCCGTCCACACAGCATAGAGTCACGCGGACAGAAAGACACTTGCCCAGTAATTAGTGGGCTTAGGACCCGCGCTGCAGTGGCCCGCGTCAAAATTAGGAGTAATCCACCGCCCCCACCCCCACCACCATCCCCAGCAATGACCGGCGCGCGAGCACCCGCCTCCGCGACGCAGGCGGCCCCGCTGCGCGCGACAGTGGAATAACCTTAAACGCTCGTATACGCGCCCGCCGGGAGAAACGCCACACCGCTAATTAGTCTGATCATTAATTGATGATTACGCGTTCAAAAAGCCTTTACATGTGTCGACTGCCGTAGAAGCACGTACGCTCCATTTCCCCCGCAGACAGACACACACACACACACACACACACACACACACACACACACATACATGGTCGCACGAGCATTCACTAGACGGGTGCATCGCGACGGAATCGCCCGATGTAACCGAAGTGCCGAAAGCGGGATAACCTGAGACGCGGCGGGCTGCTTAGCAGCCGCTTAGACCGCACAGTTTTCCCGCTCATTAATCACGTGATTTTTCCCTGGAGTGCGTTCGGGGAATCCCCGCGCTCTCCGGGGCGCGCCAACGTCGCGAAGCGCGTTGGGTGCGCGAACGAGGCGGCGAAGCGCGGGCTCGCTCGCTTGCTCGCGCGCGCGCGCGCGCACGCGTGTGTATTCAGTAATTGAATGCGACGCAAATTACGTTTTGGGTCCGACGGACGCTCAGGGTAATCCCGGCATTGATAACGTGGAATTTGAGTGGCTCAAACGGGATTAGCCAGCCTTCAATACAAGTTACATTCACGACGGTAATCCGCGGGCGGCGGGCGCGGGCGATGCGGGGCGCGGGTGGAGCGGGGCGCGGCGCATGGGGGAGGGGGTCGGGGCGAAGGTGAGAGAGGGGCTCGAGAGGTGAGGGGGTGGGGCGAGGCATTCAGGGGGAAAGCGAGCGGGCGAGCGCACGCTCTGCGACTTGGGCGTTGAATGTTTTATTAGCGGCGGCAATTAGCTGGCAGCTTCAATCCCGACTCTCAATCCCGGGCCCCGAGCGGCCGACTCTCAATCCCAGGCCCGGGCGGCACAGGGTCACGGGGGGCGATGAAGTGGGCCGAGAGTAACACGTGGCGAGAAATGAAGTGAAATGATGGAATCGATAGGGAAGGTCGTTTACCTAGAAATCTAGAACCTCCTGAAAGTAAAGAGAGGGGCCATAAATGCCTAAGAAGATGAAGTTATGTATGTCATCGAATAATTACGTATTTCAAATGAAGACATTTGCAGAACGTGTAATGATTTGGACACTAAGATTATGCGTGCACAAAAAATATCTTTTAAATAATTTAATGATGAAATTACTTACAATAATCGTCCAGAAGTTGATTAAATATTTTCTAATACATGCTCTCAGGCTCGGTAACGCATTGGTTTGCAGAAGTGACCACCTCCGTGAAGTTGAAGGCTGCAGATAAGTCCCGCGTAAGGCTTGTCTCCCCATGTGATTGTGGCCCGGTTGACGTCTCAAACCATCATATATGACATCCCCATCATCAACCCATATGTAATGACTTATCTTTCATCATTCACATCTCATCACCCTACAATCAATTATCTTGTGGAAGATTCGCCCGACCAAGATAAGGGACGGCATTCAAACGTAAGTTTCCCCCTACGATCGGAAACTCAGTTTGACACATCATTATCGATACTCTCTGCTTCAGAAGTGGCGGGAACAAGCTCTAAGCACGACGGGTCTCCCGACAAGTGTGGTAGTGTAATGCAGTGTAAGTTTGTGTAAGTGAAGAGTGCAGATAGGACAACCCCGGGGCCGACCTATCTGTCTGCAGGCGGGATTTTCCCTCAACCAGGTATTTCCCATCAGCGGGCTCTAAGGTCCCGACCGGTCACCTGGGATGTGTGGTGGTGTAATGCAAGTAACTGTATGTATAAGTAAGTGGTGAGGATAGGGCAAGAAAGAGGAAGGAAATATCGCGCGCGGTTCGTGACCCGTTTTTTAGGGTACTGCTCTGGCTTTCGCCTGGTGTTGATCGAAATAAAACGAAAAACTACTGATCAGAGCAGTCGTCGGCTACAATTCTCCTCCAGACAGCGACTGAATTCGACCTAGCTGTCTAGCTTGGGTCGAAAACCGTGCCACAGTTGGGGACGACTCCTAGGACCTCCCGATCAGCGGTTCTGCAATGACATCAGTTGATGTCATGAGCCTATTCATCCTGAAGCTGAGTAAGGACTAGACGTGGGCAATGTCTAACAAAGCCCGAAAGAGACGCCAAGGGTTGTGTGGGTGACAAGCGAACAACACACGGATGCGCGCATGAAAAACCCCTCCCGCCACCCCTGGCTGAAACAGGTAGATGTTCAGAAATTCTCTCGATTTGCGTTTTGGTCACAGCAATCTGCGCAGCGACATGACGTTGCGGTCAACTCCACCGCGCCGAGATATGTCCCAACCTAATTAAGCCACGAGGGGATGCGAAACATTCCTTTCAGTGTGGGTGATCTAATCTCGCGAGATGCGCCCACTGCACACGATCTGAATCGCACAACGCGTCGGGTCGGAAGCTGTAAGGGTAGGAAAAGATAACCTCATCATATGGGCCGCTTTTAGCAAGAGGCCAATCGAGGAATGAAGTGGATGGGTGGGTATTGAAGCTAATCAGAAGCTGGAAAGATGACGTTACAGGTGAACCTGTTAATGCGTTTCCGTGATTTGGGGGCAACATTGTGTGGAAAAAATTCTGGCAAACAGTGCTTTTATGTTACATTCACTGGGCGAGATAATCAGCTAAAGCTTCGAAAAAACATCAAAATGCAACCTGAAAGCGTAAATGTGAAAAGTCGCTGAAAAAAATCTCTTTGAATTGGACTCTGTTGTTTAATAAACCTACGACTCAATTACATGTACATGTTTAATAAACCTACGACTCAATTACATCTCTTTACCTGAATAATTGCTTGATTCTAAAAATGTTTAAATTTGACAAGCAGGTATGCTGAAATTGAGAAAAACATGACGGCACATTTTCGAGCCCTCAACTCCTGAGGGAAGGTGTGTCAACGGGCGACTGCTCAAGGGATCAGGAGGATCACTGAAAGAGCAACGCAAGTGTTCTCTCAGTGAAAACATGGAGTTTTCCAAAATTTTGAATTGAAGAACCTGCGCCAGTAAGTCACACCAGCCACAAAAATCCTCCTGCTAGTCGTAAATGTTAAAATAACGTTGCTGGAAGATCATCTCATGCAATTTTCACCCTAAGTTCATTAACATAAATAAGACAAATGTAGTAACAAGATACGCCACACTCACCGAAATCGATATTTTTGCATTTAAGAATAGCGAGAAGATTTCTGTAACTGGTGTGGTATATCTCATTATTGTCCCAACCCCTTAAATTCACAACAACCAAACATTCTAGAAATTAATTTAATGTTGAAAAACTGAGGCATGGAAACAGTCTTCTCGGTCTTACTCTAGAGCTCGCCAGATGGGCCAGCAAGCGTCGGTTGACAGTTTTCACAAAATGCACAGGTCTTCCCTTCAACCCTCCTCTTGCTCTGCCCTCGACAAACGGTTCGTGGAACGACCCTTTGCTGGGCAGTAGCAGCGTCCGCATAAGTCAAGCTTCCCAACTGGCAAAGACGGCTCAGGGCATCAACTCCATCACTGCAGTGCCTCAGTTCGGAAGGTTTAGAGTTCGCATTCCGACAGGGACAAGATTTTCGACACTAGCTTTATAACTAAGTCGAATTCAGTCGCAGTCTGGAGGAGAATTCTAGCGGCCGACTTCTCTGATCGGTATTTCTGATGGTTCCTCCGATCAACACCAAGCGAATGGCGAAGCAGTACACTAACAAACGGGTCACGGACCGCGCGCGGTCTTTCCTTCCTCTTCACCTATAGTCACCCCTTACTTACATACCCTTGCGCTTACATTTACTACAATATCACACGCCGAGAGGGAGCTCAGAACTTGTCCCGGCAGGAGCAATGCCTCTGGGGAAAGAACCCGTAAGCCGACGTAGGTCGACGCCGGATCTCGCCAGCAAGATCCGGGAAGACCAGCGCCACTTCCCACGACAAAACTATGCACCACACTTATGGGACAACATACTTTGGCAGTTGACACGCACGGAATCACTACTCAATAAATTGTACATTTCTTGTTGGAGGGCGGCTTGACTTCTCAAGGACGCAGAATGCCATGCGCTCAAATTCTGTCTTCCACACGCCTTCCGTGACGGCGCCGTTTACCTACCTTGGAGAGACTTCAGTAACATTGTGGTCCTGCGTTTCCGTTTGTATTGGCGTCTGACCAGGACCTCATTCTGTTGGTCTCTGTACTGGTAGAAAACCTACGAAGCACTTCTGAAATTTTGTAAGCGTGATATTCCAAACTAGAAAAATATTACCGACTACTTGATATTTCGTAAACACGTATCCCCAGTCTCCTTTCCAACCCCTCAAAGCAAAATTCAAAACCCGATTTGCACCTTTCATTTTTACGAACGATTCCAAAGTTTTAGCAATGCGCGCATGGGCAATGTCTCTTCCCTAAACTCATTAAATGAAAGCCATCAGGTTAATAAAGATGTTTCCAGCCCAGTGAGCATCAATGAAGCACCCAGGAAGATGACAATTATGTGATTTGTGGTAAAGTTTACGATTGGCAGAAAAGTCACAACAGTGATAACATTTTACTGATTAAAGAAATACAATGAATTAATAATATCGCAGTGAAAACTAGAAGAGAAAAATAATTCAAATAATTTCATATTAAGACAATAAAAAATCTGCAAAATTATACAGATATTACAGACAGAGAGGGACAAAGATAGGAAGAGATAAACAGTGAGAGCGAAGGACAGACGGAGATACAAAGATACAAAGACGAAAATAACAGGGAGAGAGAGAGAGAGAGAAAGAGAGAGAGAAATAAGAGAGAGAAATCGAGTGATTAATTTTATCCTTAAATGAATGTCTAAAATTGACTTAAAAATCGAACGCATGTTAACAAACCCTTTCATTCCCTTCTAAAACGCCAATTATTCAATTATTCTTCCGCGAACCAGTGCGACGAGTTTCGCGAAAAAGGCGCGGGGCACTTCGCGCGTCGCCGACGACTCATTATCGCCCAGCGCTCCGCGCGGCGCTTCCACAAACGACGCGACGCGGCGCGGTGCGGCGCAGCTTTCCCGTGGCGCAAACGAGATTTTTCCCTCGCAGAAAGTTACTTGCCCAGGCAGAATAGAGCTCCGAACACACGCGCCCAAATTATTACGCCGCCGCCGTTGCCGCGACAACGAAAAAAAAAAGGAGAATCGCCGAGCGCAATTACTGGTCGCGTTTGTTCGGAAACAAAGCACAGTCGCGCCCGCAGGCGGCCAAGTTTTAACGAAGGGCCTCTGCCTCGCCGTGCGGTCGCCCGCCGCGCTGCGCACCTGCTGCCATCGGCCGGCGGTTTTCGCCCCGAGCACTTCGCAAGAATCGGAAACAGCGCTGGATGCGGCTGTTTTGTTGTATCCTGTTGCATGCAAAACAAGAACAGTGCTACCGGGGAGATAGATTTCATAGTGTAACGACCATGTGACTGGGACTAGGGCTGTTAGATTTGTGAATTGAGAATCTGTTAATATTCTGTTCACATTTTTTTTAATATAATTGGTAGATGACGTGCGCAATAAACCTTCACATTGAAGGAACCTCTGTGCAACTCTTCCTTTTACGCTGGTACCAAAGAAAACACACATAAATATTTGCACTAAAGTGTATACAACTTTTTGTTCATAGGAATATTGATTTCTGCAATTCTGCAAATTGCAGCGATGTACCAGTCTGCACCGCAAATTAATGAATAAATATTCTGTACTCACGACTTTCTAAGCCAGTTCCGTTGTGGCAGGTTGGAAGAATACTGGCTATGGCTGCCATGTGATCCCAACTGTTTTAACCCGCCTTCGAGAATCACGGTCTTGCAGCTTGAAATGAAGTGATTACGCTGTTGACGTTTTGCGATTTCAATTTTAATGAAACTAGCGTGTGTTGTCGGCTTAGAGTTTCGCTTATTCTCATGTCTCACTCTTGTTACGGAGTACGTATCGCACTAACTGAGTTACGCTGTCACGAGGCTGACCCGGAAATTTCCTGTTTCGAGAATGGAAGGGGAAAGTAGGGAAAAAGCAGAGGATGAACATAGTGGGTATCTAGGAGCTCACAAGATAAAGTGGCGCATTTTTTTATTTCATTTGTTTTCAACTGAATCCAACAGTAGCATATCAAAGGAATACACCAAGGGTCTCCTGCAGGTCGCAGCCAGTCTCCGACGAGGTTTGATAGGCCTTCACTTCCTGACCAAGGTCTCCTGAAGCGGGCGGTGGAAAAAATGGGAAGTGGCCATGCCAAAGGGACTTGATGGAAAGATTTCTGGGACTCTCAGAAAAACGGGACATGTTACTGTACTAACTAGTGGTGCTTCAACAGCATATATTTTCTCGTATTATTGAAAACAGTTACAATAGTGCTTTATATCATAAGGCAAGAAAGTCGACCTATTCATGACGAGAGAGGAGGGTTCACCCGCAGGCCGAGGCGGGGAATCCGATCGAGTCATGAAATGGGTCTTTTGCCGTGCAATATTTTATTCCGAAACTTTTATATGTTTGTTTTCGGTGTAATTAATAATATCACTGGCATGAAATGTAGAGTCAATGCCACCTAGACACTAGTATAAGGCCTGGCGATTGACACTGTTACGTGACATGGGTAGGGCTTTTGCCAAGATGTAATGTTATGACTAAGTAATGACGTCAGAGGCAAGATGGTCGCCTGCCAATAGGCCTGATGTTTTTAGGTGGCATTGGTAGAGTGGTTATAATCGCGCAACTTTTCTTGACCGATGACCCTTGCTTCCCCCTCTCTGGTATCAATAAACAATTGACGGCAGAAGCTCGCAGCGCGCACTGATGACAACTTTCCAATACATCTTCACTGGCGCAAAATAGAAACGTTTTTTCTGTTGAAGACAAAACTTCTTTCCGTGATTTTCTCCAAAACTTCTAAAGAAATGACCGGAGCAGGTGAAGATCCATCACTGGAGATACCTTGAACTCCTGAGAAAATTAGAATGCAAATTATTGAGAAAGTAGCAAAGACGACTGATTCTCCAAAGATTGGCATTGCTTCGTAAAATTTAGTGGCCGATTTCGTAACTAATACCCCCACTCCACCCGCCTTTCTTCAACCTACCGGGTCAAGAAAAGTTGCGCGAGTAATATCACTCGATCATTTGTTCTGTTAGCATGGCCACATACTAGTTGATCGTAGTTCGTTTGTTTTCTTTAATGTCGAGAATGTCAGGTTCTATCTATGTACGATGTTTGAAATGGAGGTTAATGTGGAAATAATGGAAAACTCCGCCCGATATATTAGAAACTAGTGGTGCTAAAACAGGACGTACTTTCTAGCCCGTATTTCCATGCAAAATTAAGCGAAAAGTACTCAAATTTTCGAAAAATTGTATATTTTATTTCAAAGTCTATCTTTCAGAAACAGATTACATTAAGGGAAATATCTCTATCTAATATTTTACTTGTAGGAAAACTCAAATAAATTCAACTTAAGCAGTTTTCAGTTTTCACACCATTCTCTTAAACATCCTTCACATAATCCAACAAAAATTTAATCACAAACGATGGAGCCATTTTTTATTTGAAAAATGTCCCAGGGGCTTCATACAATGTAGCCTCCAAAATTAAAATTTCGTTTTCAAATTCAAGGGGCCGCGACATCAGCCAAATCGATTGGAGAATATTAATTCTGAAGAAAATCGACTGAACGGTTTAGCCCTAGCGTTGTTCACGGACGGACAGACATGCAGACAGACGGACAGACAGACGTTTTGCCGTCATTCGATTTTTCCGGCATCAAGGACCCACAAAACATGTATTCTGGCTACATGACGTGTTAGAGGTTTTTTCAGCAACTGATTTATTCACTTTTTCGTTAATATAATCGACCATATAATAAGAGTTTTTCTGCAGAAAATTGGCTTTTTCGCGCAGCATTACATAACTTTCTCTCTACTATTTAAGTAGAAAGTAAAAGCAAGAGCCGCAACTGTTGGCATGTTTCCATTAAAATTAAAAGATAGATATGTGTAAGAATACAGGAAATTTTGTAAGTGGTGAGATGTGAGAGTGGTAAGAAGTGTCACAAAAAAAGTGCTTCTCCCATTATTTTCCGAAATTAGTGGAAAGTACCGTCGAACAGCGAATAGATTATTTAATTAGAGTTGAGTTAATGTAATTAGTTGCAAAAGAAATTTCAATTGATAAGTACATATTTGAATGTATTGATAGTTAACTCAAAATACTTTGATATGGAACCTTTGCTAAGTGGCTTGCTGATTATAGTTTGGTGTTTGTTTTTTTGCTAGATAATGGCGTGACTTGTGCTAAAAGTGCTGTATGTGTTGATAAACGAGATCTGTAACAGGTTGACCAACATTGTCACAAAATTTTAAAATAATGTAAGGCACCTTGGTTCTTCGTGGACAGCAGTTTCATAGAAAAAATATTGTATCAGTAGAGTCGGGAAATTGTTTATTACAGTCTTTACCAGAATCGTGCTGTAATGAAGAACTTTTTGCCGCAAAACAGTACACCAATGAGCTACTTTCCTTACAGCCTGGAATAAAATATTATAATTATAGAGGTATCCCACCAAAAATGACGGAACGAAATCAAACTCTCATATTAATAATTAATTATAATGAATAGTAGAACATCATTTATTCAATTTCATTAAATCTAAATTTAAATTGTTTCCATTTCAAACTTTCGTTTAATATCAAACCGTGGTTCTGCAGGAGACCGCGAAGCAAATTCAAGGGTAAACTTTACATGGGCAAATGTACAATTTTTTATTTTGTACTTTTGCGATTGCTGTCACTGGTCGGAAGTTGGTAGTTGCCCATGAATAAATCGAATGCCACTGGTTGTTACCCATGAAGGAATTCTCTGCTATTTGTTTTATGGACACACTGCATCCTAGGAACTCAAAAAATATATATTAAAAAATAACAAAATATATGTATATTAAAAAATAACAAAATGTACGTATATGAAAAAAGAACAAAAACAAAATTTTCACGAAAACGGCTCCAATTTTTTTTCTTTCAAATTTTGGTAGGGATAGTGTTGAACGTACCGTAGCAAGTGATATAAACGCCATAAAGCTCTATTCTTTGATTGTTTTTTATGTATTTTTTTTTTACTTGTCTCTCACGTCGTTAATATTTACTTTAGTGGGCGATTTGATCACATTATTGTATTAATGAGTATATGTGCTTTAAATGGTGTAAAATTGTTTATCGAAATTCCACATTTTCAGAAACGCTCTCACCGGAAGAGGTGACTCAGTGCATGAACTGATGTCACTGCAGTGCCTCTGACTGAGAAGTTGAGTCCCGACGGCGGCAGGACTTTTCGACACCAGCTTTTCAGCTAGGTCGAATTCTGTCGTTGTCTGGAGGAGAATTCTAGCGGCCGGCTGCTCTGATAGTTTTCCGAGGTTTCTCTGATCAACACCAGGCGAATGCCGGAGTAGTACCCTAACAAACGGGGTCAAGGACGGCACACGATATATCCTTTCTCTTTCTTGTCCTATCCTCACTCCTTACACACACACACATGCACTACACTATGACACACGCCGGGAGACACGTCGGGAGCTTAGAGCTTGTCCCGACTGAGGCGGTATTCCGTTGGTGGGAGATACCTGGTTGGAGAAAACCCCGCTAGACGGTAGATCGACGTCGGATCTCGCCATCTAGCATTCAATCAGAAACGCTCCAATGCCATTTTCCTCAAAACGGATCTAAATTTTTTCTTGAAACTTTTCTAACGAATATTGCTAATTTTCCTGTTTAAGATGCCATCAAATAATTTTGCTATTTCTTTTGTTGTTTTTTTAAATTACGCAAATGAATTATCTCACGCCATTAGTATAACATTTCGAGCAATTCATACACATCATTGCATTTGGGATTGGAAGTGTCTCAGATTACTTCCAATTTAGTTCAATTTAGTGCATAAACTCAACTTCTGTAAAAAACAGCTACAATTTTGCATTTGCAGTAACGCATAAATGTCATTTTCTTAAATCACCTTTCCCTCCTCTTCCTTGTCCTATTCTCACCCCCTACTCACATACTTACAAGCACTACACTACCAACATAGTGTATCAGGAGACCAGTCGGGAGCTTAAAGCATGTTCTGCTGAAGGGAGTAACCTGGATGAAGAAAACCCGCAAGCCGATATGGAGATCGACGCCGGACCTCATCATTCAACGGGGAAGAACACCACCTCCCGTGGTAAAACATGCACTACACTTACGGAACTAATGACCATCCCGTAATGACGTAACGCGTCTGGTAACGCAAACTAATCACTCAATCCGAGAGAGTATTTATCACTTATACTCTCTGGTATTTACTGTTCGGAGCTCATCAACTGTAAAGTGAAGTGCATATTAGATCCCGGCACACTGCGGTGTTCCTCTCCCGCTAGAACGAGAGGGAGAGGGGGAGGTGGGAGAGAGAGAAAGGGAGAGGGGGGGAGAGAGAAAGGGAGAGGGAGGGAGAGAGAAAGGGAGAGGGAGGGAGAGAGGAGAAAGAAGAATAATAATAAAGAATAGTCGCGCGCGGTCCATGGACAGTTTGTTATGGTTCTGCAATGACATTCATCTTTTATTGATTGTTGAAACCACAGAAAATTACCAATTAGAGCAGTCCGTAGAACTACTTCACATTCAGACCTAATAGAAAGACAAGATGGCGTTGATTCAGATAATGGTTTCATTCCACCCAGCAATAGTACATTCATCGCGCAACTTTTCTTGAACGACCTTGCTTCCCCCTCTCTGGCACAATAAACAGTAGAAGGCAACAGCTCCCAGCGAGCACTGATGGCATTCCAAAAACATCTTCACTGGCGCAAAATAGAAACTATGTTCTGTTGAAGATGAAAACTTCGTGATTTTCTCCAAAAAATCTAAGGAAATGACCAAAGCAGGTGAAGATCCATCATAGGAGATACCTCGAATTCCTGAGAAAGTTTAGAACGCAAATTATTGAGGAAGTTGAGAAGGCATGATTGATTCTCCATAAGATTGGCATTGCTTCATAAAATGTAGTGGCCGATTTGGTAACTAATACGCCCATTCTACCCGCATTTCTTCAATACATCTTTCAAGAAAAGTTGCGCGAGTACCACGAGATGAAAATTTGCACCCTCAGGACTTGAATCCTGAGACCTCCCTATCGACGGAGCTGCAGAGGTCACTGTGTTGCCGAATGTTTTGGAAGCTCGTATCACCCCTTTGAAAGCGTTTCTGAATAAGTTCGTAATGATATAGTATCTAAAAGAAGTAAAATTACAAAATTTATCATGTATATGAATCGAAATTGTTTTACAATTAATACAAATTGTGCATGTATTTATCCCCCAAAATAAACCAATTTGTTATATCTTTATAAATAAAAGGCATTTCCATAATAATTTTGTTTAGTTTTGGTTCAAATATCAGTTTCTCGTCTTACTGCGAATGTAGTAAAAAGAAAGTAGGGCCATTGTAATTCTGCAGCGGAAATCGGTGAATTTTTCGACAGAAAAACATTGTCGGGCCCTGGTAACAAAAAAAGTGGATAAATATTGTTCCCATACGTAGTAAATTACTTCCTCTAACGCGTTGTGCAGTCAGAATCAACGTTTATTGGGTCCTTTTTATGATACAGAAAAATCGAGTGACGGCAGAACGTCTGTCGGTCTGAATATTTTCTACAAAATGGATGTTCTCCGATAGATCCAAAAGAACTCAAGGCCTTGGAAGTTTGAAACGGATATTTCGATTTTTGGGGGTACTTTACTGTTAGCCTCAACGTTCTAAATTTTTTTCAAAAATGGCTCCAAATTTTTTATTAAACTTTGTCCTTGGATGGTGTTATGGATGCTTAAATTCGCATAAGTGTTCCCAAGACAAATGTAGTCCTCTGTCAGTTTTGATCAAAACTACAGTATCTGTTTGGCAGTTCTATGTTAATCCTATCATCTTCCTTGTTGAGCCATTGTTCTGTTTTCAATATTCATTAGTTAGGCACACATTAAAATTTTGTAAATACTTTCAAATCTGTTTAGAAATTTAATCTGCTCCGGTGTATCTCCTGGTGTAATATTGGAGAAACATAACATCCATCTTTCTGTCTAAATTTCTAATACATACTACAGCAATATCGTCATCACTACACTAAATCTTAATAAAGGCTCCTTAGATGCTTTCTTTTAAATGGCCTACCTATTGTGCCATATAAACCTTGGAATTGATGGAGTTTATTATGTATGTTATTGAATGTATATGAGAGATATTACAGCCAAAATATCTAAAAATATACCTTTCAGTATAACCTACTTATTCTCTATTACAAGTTTAATGCAAGATGGATATTTACCTGTGAAAGCCATTGCTTTAACATTCTTCAGTGATATTTTTATGTTATATTCTGGACATAACGTGTGTAATTTAAATAATGATTTTTGCAACTCAAGTTCAGTTTCATTTAAAATCACCAGACCCTTTGAAAATGTTCAAGTATTGATGTAAATATTTGGCTGTATTTGTATTCCCGAGTGAATCACATCAGCAGCACAATGATAAGTGTCGGGACATGCTACACCTAGTCTCACTTCTTGATTAGTATGAAGGTCCTATCTCATTTGATAGTTAATCTCTCTTATCTGTGACAATTTTAGTGCCACCTTTTTAATAAACTCAGTAATATGTTCAGAATGTCTTTTTTTATTCCTTATCTCCCATAACTTAAATCTTATTATTACTTTGTCAGAAATCTCTTCATAATATATAAATACCATATGCATATCTAGATTGAACTCTCTCCTCTTGTATGTTCTAATATTTAAGAGCAAATACAACATCACTATGTATCTTCCAGAACCAATCCCCACTTGACCTTTCAAAAAAAGAACCTCAGTTATAGATTAAACTCTTTTATTTGCAATTTGCTATTCATTTTAAACATTGCATTTAAACTACTTATACCTTTGTAATTTTCACTGTTATTCTTATCTCTTTTCTAGAAAATGTATTTACACTTTTATATTTTTCTAATCTACAGGTAGACCCTACATTTTGTTTTCTTCAGCAAAGATTTATTAAACTGAAGAACCTATATTAATATTTACATCCATCTTTTACTATTAATTTTTAATTTAATTCATTCACCCCAGTTTCTTTTCAGGTTTCTGTCATTGCCAATGCTGAATCTAATTCATACAAGCATAATACAAGCATAAGGGTTCTACAGGCATAATATTTAATTATTTTTATTGATGTCTTTTCTGAGGACAATACCAAAGATTTTGTAGTGATTTCTCCATCTTCCATTTAGTTTATTAAATGATTATTGTGGTAGAAACTCTAGATTTTAGGTAAGTTTTCTTATATTGTATATATCTTAGATTGTCTACTATAGGTCTACATAGGTCTCCCTTTATCACATTGGTAACTGCTACTTTGCAAATTTTCACTCAATCTTCCAATATGGAATAATAATCTGAGGTCAAGTATCAGAGGCAAAGCAAAGCTTTCATAATATATTATGAAACAATAAAGTAATGATTAGTATTAATGTCCATTACATTGTCTTTCATATAATGATACTTTTTCTATAACCAATGATAACTATAACAAGTTAAACTTTTACCTTGATTTGATTATGTGGCAGCTGGCATGCAGTATTCAGCCAATGCCAACTAGCAGACAGCCATCTAGTTGTCTCAGGTGGCACTGGTTTGGCAAAAGCACAATTCGACTTCAAATAAGCAGTACAAGAGTCTAGTTAGGATTCAATTTTTAAAAAGAAATGTTGTCAAAGTTCAGTATCTGTCCTTACTGCTTTTGGCTTAATCCTCATAGGGAGCTTTGGTATTCTGATTTTCTTCTGAGCATAGTCATGTGCTGCCTAAAACAAGACAGAGGGCCAAATTCAGTTCTGGGTCCCCTATCCATTATACCTTTTTATTTACTTATGGCATAAATGTACAAAACTTTTCATTCAGTTTTTGAATTTTTGAATGGTTGTTGGAGTGATCAACTCTGACTTAGCTGAATTTTTTCAGGGTATTTTTGTACATATTTCAATACTTTCAGCTGAGTAATTTTGGAAAATTTGAAGTACTTTTTTTAAACATTTTTCTATAGGATTTCTATGGGAGATCCATTCAAAATTGGCCATCTTGTGTGGGTAGATTCAAAAGTGTTTTGCCTCACATTTGGCCATTGCACTAAAGGAACAAAATATACTTCATTCAATTTTTTTCATAATTTTTAAAATTTTTGAAATTTTCACACATTTATCCCATCACTTTATGAAATATATTTCATATGATTTATTGTTATTAATATGATTATGTGATTAATATGGCTTATAAAATGGCTTGTCAAAACATGCTCATGTAACAAGTTGATAATTATTTGGGAATCTATCTACACTCGAAATTACAATTGCCAAGATAGAATTTCAAGTAACACCATTCCAAATGTAAAATTGAAAATGTTCAAAATATAAAGTACATTGAAAATATGGAATTATTTTGCAATTTTAGCATACATAATTGTACTATTTTTTGCAAAATATTAAAATGTCATCAATAACAAAACAAAATTAATTATTGAACAATATTGAGTCAACACGTTAATGATTGCAAGCACAACAAGTATTAACTTTTGAAACTACGCAAAAACAGAGATTTTTTATATTTAATATCTCCAGAGATAAGAAAATATGCAGTACTACTTCAGTCAACTGTTGATTCCGAAATAATATCTGGATAGACTAATGTGTTCATCGTTTATCATCTCTGTAAATTTTAAAATGTCCTCTGTACATTATAATTATACATAATTTTATTAGGGATTTAAGTTATTTATAAGAATGAAAAGGTTTTTTATGTAAGACAATGGGACAAGCCTTTCAAAATTTTCAAGGAATTTTCATTTTTTCTTTTTCTTTTTTTTTAGGAATTCCTCAATGACTAGCATGTGCAATCTCATTACAGATCCTACAGTAGGATTTGGTGTAGAAGTAGGAAACCTAGCTAAAATCCTCCCTCATCTGGAACTGTTCAGTCCTGCCCCTTATTACATTGGTCTGCCGTTTTCTAAAAAGTTAATGTTTAAATTTTTCCACGTTTTTTATAGAAATGATGAATATAGCATAGATATATATACTTAGTATATATATCTATGGAATATAGACCATGTTGAACTCGAAAGTAATATTAGTTATTCTCAATCACATCTAGGTTTTGTGCTATGGATCCTATGACTACTACACATTCTGTTTTTACCATTAGGTGATTTTCTGCTTGTAGAGGGTCAATAACTTGATAACAGCAACAACATCAGATTATGTGAAGATAACTATTAAGAGAATTAAACACAAAGTTCCAGTACAACCTTTCAATATAGAAAATTACGTTAAAAAAACAAAAATATTGTGGAAAAAATTGCTACTACTCATTTCTATATACATCCCTCACAAGTAATAAATATGAATGATTGAATTATATGTTACAATTATACTTCGGTTTTTACGTTATTCGGCAAAATACCGTGAGATATTCCATTTTATTGACACCCCCGTGCGCCAAGAAAGAAAAACCTAGGTAATATTTCACGTTTCCTGTATTATAGTTTAAAGATTTTCTATTCAAGACAATTTATTTTATGGAAATGATTATTTAAGAGCCTGTGTATGGCTCACGGTTCATCTCTTTTCAGACACTAACAAAAGTCAGCCATCGTATTGATGTCCCAGCAATCTTAATATCCCTCTACCTCTGAAATAAAGTCTCCCAACATAAAGTTCCTTGAAATTCCATCATCCAAAAGTAGCAGTATGTTAAATGATCCTTTCCTTTTCTGCACACTACGGGTATAACAAAGGGTAATTGCCTTTGGATTCCCTTGCTCCAACACCTAAGCCTACCTAACATACATTTGACACCATAGCTGTGGAGCAAAGGTCTTGTCCTGATCTCTCAATTTCATATTAAAATAAGCATAATAGCTATTATGCATTATGGCTAGCTGGCCTTCACAAATTGCTCCTACTCATAATGATTGATTTTTTGCCCTGGCAACATCACTATGCCATATGTAGCAAAACATATTTGGGTCATTTTTAAATTTTCTATTCATGTTAATTGATGAAATTTAGTTATCTTTAACATGTACTATACTTAAGTAATTATAACAATTGGTCTAAAAAAAATAACTATTTTTTATTAGCATTAACATCTAATAAGACCGCAAATGTCAAAAACATATTTTGGATTGTAGAGAAAAAACTGGGAGCCCATGCAGAAATACTGCTATTTAGGGAAATAACAACTATTCTTAATATATAAAATAATATCTGGACATTTGTAATTTGCATGTATAGTCATCAAATTAATCTCAGTTTTTTCCAAAACAATAATAGACTTATAAGATGGAGTGCATTCTGGCATGCCATTTTATAAATTTTATGAAATAATATTAATGTATTAAACAAAAAAATACAGCATGAAATATGTGAAAAATTCTTAGTTTCCAAAAACTTAGAACAAATTGGGAATTGTACAAAGACAGGACAATGGTTAAGAAACATTAAGAAACTTTCAAATCTACCCTCGAAAGATGGGCAATTTAGACCAGATCCACCATAGAAACACTGAAAAAGTGGCCCCTCCCCAAAAATAAAATCAGCCAAAAACATTTAAAAATGTGAAAAAATGAACTAAATATTCAGAAAAAATGTGTCCAAGTTGGAGTTGATCTCTTCTACAGCCGCTCAATAACGCATTTCAAACATAACTGAAAATTGAATAAGTGGGCCCAGCAATGTACTGGTAGTTGCGTCCCTCTTGTTTAGACTGTGCACACCTGTACAGACATTAAAAGGAAACAGTTAAAATTATTGCAAATAAGACCATTTATTCATACCAGAAACTTCAGAAAATAATCAGAGGGAATAACTAACGAAATAAGTTAACTATAACTAAAGAAACAATGAGGCTATGATAATAATAAAGATCTAAGTGCAATCTACTATCATTTCAGTTACATCACTTTTCCACTGTTGCTCTAATGGCCTCAATACTGATTTGATTCGAGAGGGTTGGGACTAGGTAATACTGAAAAATTTAGATTTTAATAAATATTTCCTTGCTTCAATAGGACTATGTCATTCTATAGGTTTTGTAATTGTATATTTGTTTATTTATCAAAAATAATTATTTCATCTTGTACGAATATATAACTTCATGAATACATCTCGAATTTTCGGGGCTATTAAAAATTTGGAACCTCCAGGTTTAGTAGGACTTGGTTCACACTTATGTTTTAAGAGAAGTTGGCAATCTCTACCCATAATAGTTAAATTATGAATAAAAAGATAACAGTTGAAGTTTACATCAAGAAATGTTTGCTCCGAGACGTACTTACATCTAAAAATGAGTCCAATAGTAATGTCATCTAAATAATCAAATATCTTATTTCTCTCGCATATAAAGAAATGATAGCTTAAATATATGTACGCTGATAATGGTGTAAAAATATTTTTATACTATAACAAATTATATTTTAGTATATGGAATGTATAATATCAAATGAATTATTCAATACTGGACATAATCCATTTCGGTCTTTCTCCTCCAGTTTCAATTTGCCGCGAAATGCACCTCGTAGTGAGATCAGAACATTGATTCGTTCATTAAATCTTACAAAAGTTCGTTCATTGAACGAAAAGGTAAATCAGGTAAATGAAATGAACGATAATTTGTAGCACGTAACTTCGCGAATGTTCCGAACCAAAACTAACCAACAAAATATTACGAGCTACATGTCTGCTGCAAGTCTCCTGAGCTTTGAACCAGAATTGACAGTTTAAGAAGGATCGAGGAAGACTATTATTAGTTTGCGCGTACATCGTCGGTGACGTCAATCAGCATTTTGTCCACACTTTTAGAAGTGATCAACAGCATCAACAGCGAGTGACAAGTTTGAGGATGGCTAGCAAGATCATTGCGTCAGCTACTGTAAAAGCTGTCAAAGGTAGAAAAATATTGCCTACAAGAGCTGCTCTAGTATTAACCCCAACTGCTGTTGAGAAAATTAAACAAATTTTGTCAGCGAGAAGCGATTGTATAGGCCTCAAAGTTGGTGTTAGGCAACGCGGTTGCAATGGCTTAAGTTACACTCTGGATTATGCAACAGAAAAAGGAAAATTTGATGAAGAAGTTGTCCAAGACGGAGTGCGTGTCATTATCGACAAGAAAGCTCAGCTTACTCTCCTTGGGACTGAAATGGATTTTGTTGAATCTAAGCTAGCTGCTGAGTTTGTTTTCAATAATCCCAATATTAAAGGCACCTGTGGTTGCGGGGAAAGTTTTTCTGTATGACTTTCCTTAGTAATAGAAATTAAAATGATCTGTAGATATGCAGCTTTGCTGTCTAAAGTTTGTGTTACTTTTAGAGGATGTCACTTGTTTTGAAGAGTTTTACTTACACTGAATGATATGTACCTGATATATTTATTGAGCACATTGCTCTATTGTGTAAATAGGCTTTTGCATGGAATTCAGGAGGTGTATTTAAGTTATCTATTAAACTATAGTTGAAGCTCCATTAGTTATTGTAATTCTACTTTTATGTACTCCCATGAAACTTATGCTGTAGAGAGCTTCCTTTAATATGCAGTTAAGTTTGAGTTTTGTGCGTTATTTTTTTTTAATAGAATTCTGTATGTGCAAACAAACTTGCTTTTCAAGGTTAAAGTTTACTTTTAGAGAATACTCTCATTCATTTAGGATACATATCCACTATCCTACCCTTCCTCTTGTAATCAGGCTCATACAGAGTAATCATAATTTCCGTAAATTACAGTATATCTAAAATATAAACTTAGGTAGTAATTTCTATTTAATAAAAGTAATGGTCCAGTTTTGACTCATTGAAACTGTTTTGAAACTTAATATTTCTCATCTACAAATATTGCTCATGTTTCCACTTTCTGAACAGTAGCCTTGCTTTGCAAAATCAAGAATTCACTTCACAAATTTAATTTTTCTCAATTGTCAAATTCCGTTATAATGAAATAGCAACATATGCAAAAATACTTTGTTCCTACATCAGAATGATTATTAACATCCTTGAATTTTGAAGCAGAAACTACAATAGTTCCAACTTAAAATAAGGTGTAATTTGAATGAGGGGTGCAATAATGAGTAACTATACAAAATACAAATGTACACATAACAGACAATAGTAGTAACTGGTTTTTATTCATTTCTTTGCAAGAAAAAAATGTTAATGAATTTATACATTTCAGAAAATACTCCAGTCTTAACAAGCAAACATAGAATTTTGAATTGTCTTCAGTAAATACAATTTAGTAACATGAAGAATTGAACTAATGGTATGCCAATGTTCACCTCTCACATTACTAAATGATATTTGTGTAAAATCATAATTAGCTAATTTAGATTCATATAAAATAACATAGCATTATTTTAATTTTGAAATACATGCTATCATTCATTCACTCAATTGTGAAACAATTAGGAAAAACAAATGCTTGTCTGAAAATCAAACAATCGCATTTTAAAATTTGAAACAAAATCAAATATCTACAAATGTTTTATACATTATTATATTTGCACTCTCTATGTTTATTGTTATTCCCTTTCGAAATGTTATTGTAAAACATATTTCGTCATTTTAAAACTATAGATCTATTTTGAAGATAAACTGAATGGCCACAGATTTAATTACGCCCATATGAAAATAATATGACATGAAATTTTTTATGACTAAGATTACTACGAGCTAGTATGTCATATTGAATGCCGTTTTGGAGTAGAGCCATAATAATAAAAATTTAACTAAAAAAGGTAACACTGATGAGATCTCATTTTACTTCTATGAATACCTTATTTTGAAAAACCAAATCACAGAGTAAACACACGCATTAAGAATGTTTGAAACAGTGCAATAAAAATGCACCAATTGTCCAACAGTAGAAAATAATGTTGGGTATTGCAAAGGTCACTTAAAAGAAAGTTAAGAGAGATCAAAGACATTTTTCAGTGTTTATATTTCTCGACACAAACATAAATTAATAAGCAAAGATTACTTTGCCACAAATTTAAGCAATTAGATAGATTGGAGTTCCCATTCCCTCACAAAAATTCAGCATCAGGGACAAAATATGAAATCAAAAGATGCCTCTGTCAAAGCAGTGACAATCAAAGGTAGTTGTAAAGAGAAAGGGGAAGATATCTACAAGAAGAAAAGACAATGTGATTTAAGAGAAAATGACAATAGCTATCAGAGAAGACCACATTAATTTGGATTTGTTCAGGACCTATCATTTATATGTTGTACCTAACTTCTTTGTGCTTGACGTTCGAGATACACCTGGCTGAAGTCTAGTGTACGGTACCACTTAAGAAAGTCGTTCAAATTGGCATTTCGCGCATCTTCGTGTGATTGCAACTGTGCAGTTTAAATACTAGAAGCATTCTTATAAATTTCTTACGTAAGTGATTTCTTATAAAAGTGTATTGGTAAGTATGCGGTGGATAGACTCAAGGTTGTTTATAGTGAACGCGAGGGCTGAAGGCCCGAACCTCGCTGTGATTTGGATCCAGGCGAGCGAAGCGTGAAAACTTACCTTTGAAAGTAATTTGGCATTATAATGCTGCGGAGACAAAGCGTATGAGTGTGACTAAAAAGTTTATGAGCCATGAAAATCACCTATCGGCAAGTTTTATTCATTTCGCATCGTATCTCCAAGGGTGTACCGTACACCCTACTTTAACCATACACCTGATGATTCTGAGTGGTTTCCTAAAGACTCCTAACAGAATCAGCTGTTCCAGTGACATAATCTACCCTGTTGCCACAAACTCCAATGAATAAATGAAAGGGATAGTGTCTTACCAGCTGAGCACTTCTGCCAGGGATTTACGACACCCAACATCAAATTTTCCCCTCATTAAAAATATCCAGACAGTACAGGTTTCAGATGGAAAAAATATCAAATGTTCAGAAATGAAATCTAAAATCTGTTTCAAATTGGCCATTAAAAATTATTAAGTGTGAATGTGGCAATGGCAGTAAAGCGCAGGAAGACTGCCTCTGGCAAATCCAACTTTCAAACACGAAGAATTGTACAAAATATTTATATGAATATACCTTTTCATTCACAGCCACATGCAAAAAAATGACATAAGGTTACTTAATACAAAATTGGGAACCTCACAGATATCAATTAACTTGTTTAATTTATTAGACAAAAATAATAGATGTACTTAGACCTTTGCTTTAAATAAATAATATGTATCTGACAATAAATCCATATGTGATTTATTGTGATATCAGTCTTTGCTGAAGATCAATCTCAAGCAGGAATGACAAGCAATTATAACTTAATACGCTCCTGTTCAATCATTAACTTATTAAGATTATAAAATAGTAAGTCAGGAAACCCTCTGACATGAACAATAAGATATTTCTTAATTTTTCATTTTCTTCAGTAACTGCTACACAAGTATGTTAAAATTCAACCCCATTGAGAAACAAAAACAATATTTAAATTCAAATGAACACACTAGTGTCCAGAAAAGGACACAACACAAAGGAAATTGATTAAAACCAATAAATCATACATGGACAAAATGTCAAGTTCAGGTAACATTTTGTCCATGTAGAAATTTTGTCCAGGTAGAAATCCTTCCTACAATTGCTCCAAACTGTGATTTCAAACACATTCTCTATGCTCAGTAATAATAGATTGGACAAAAACTCCACTGGTTCCAGTGATTTTTTTTTATTTCATCCCACAGAATCTGTTTCTTCGTACGAAGACAAGTAATCGTCATCATCTGTAATACTAACACTGTTAGATGAATACTCCTCACTATCTTCTTCTTCAACTTCGTCTTCTCCTCGCGGATTCACGTCAACGTTTATCTCCAATTGCATCCGTACATCCAAAACCATAAATCCTATTGTAATCAGCAAGGGAAGTCGAAAGCGGCAGTCCCAAGCGAGACGAAAAAGAAACACGAGTCCTTTGTGAAAATTACTGCCGGCTAATACCATTTCTGCACACGATTGACTATGGGTGACTTATGAAAACTTATCTTCTCTTTCATTCACATCGAAAACCATAAAATGATTAAATTTCGTACGAACACACTATTCTCATTCATTCACACCGAGAACCATAAATTGATTAACTTTCGTACGAACACATTCTTCAAAACAGTGAGAGATTAAATAACCTTAAAAAATGATGGGCATTTGCTGCATAGCACACGATTAACTACACATTTAGAATTCCGATCTTCGAGTGAGGGAATAGTCGGTATAAAGATGTGTACCGAAAGAAAACAAGTTGCTGCATCTTGACATCCACACTAACACCATCGATGACAGCAACAACACTGTGTCTTCTCAGGACTGAAGTTAAGTATTCATATATATTACAGCAAATGAAGAAAGGACCGATGGCGAAGATCGTTGTGCATTGTCATAACCATGCAGAACTAGCAAGACTTCTCCCGCCAAAGCCGGATGGCACTGTCAATTTCAGATGGTAGCTGAATTTTACTGGAGATTTAATATCCATAAATACAAATATCTGCTAAACAATTTTTTGTAAAAATGTCAAAAGCACCTGAAACAGGCGTGCCGCTACTAAAGCATCATACACGCCCACATCACACCGCGCCATAACAGCTGTCAGTGCCGCATTGTCAAAGTACCAGGGTCTGCAACTGCAACCCATCTCAAATTTAAATCCAAAAGCGCGCATCTTCCTGATAGCTTATAAATTCAGAACAAAATCATACACATAAAATTCAATATTTCATTTACTTATAGAATGCGACTATGAATATTTCAAAACGTAGATTTTTTATTTCGTGAACGAACTACGTCAGTTCATTCAGAAAACAACAATTCCTTGCAGGTCTTAGCCAAAGAGTTCTATACATAGAGCAGCCCTGCCGTATACTTTACCTTGAGCTGAAATGAAGCCAGCGAACCCGACACAATTGCGCGCGACGCCATCTTGGTTGGACCCTTCAGTTCGCGTTGATTATGACTTTTAATACGTTCGACTACCAATAAAACCAGAATAAAACGGTATTGTCACTGTAGTAAGACGATTCGACATGTGGCGAAAAATTACATACAAGTTTTAACACTTAAAATACGTATATTTAAGAATATTAGTAGTTGGTAACTTTAATAATGATGACAAATGACAGGTTTTCACAGCATTCTACATCAATATTTTTGATTGAAACGAAGGGAAGGCGAATAATTAAATGCAACAACAACGTTAGTAATCAACTGTAAAGTTTCATTTTTGTGATAGATAAATATAAATTACTATTAATCTACATTTTTACAAGGAGAGAGGGAAATGCCTAATGCACACTTGTAGGAGTCCACACTTACAAGAAGTGTGGGGTTTGCACCCATTTAAACCCCAGAACCCTTTCTTCCTATGTGGAAGTTCACATTAAATGGAAGTGAAAACACACAAAAACACAATAAAAAATTATCAACATTTTATTGGCCTAAAAACAGAATAAGTTTTGTAAACTTCTGTCTAACTCGACTCAAGTGTATCTTCTCATTCACAATTTTTGAATAATGATGCAACCTGATATTAAAGTATTTTCTGGAAATAGCTTCCAGTAACCACAAAAAATGGTTGTTCTCTGGCTCTTGGTCTAAAAAATGATGACCCAATGAATGGAAGACATTTCTATTTACACACATTTTAAACACATTGTAAACAAGCTGCCTCAGCAAGTTCTTTCTTGAGGAATATTCCCATTGCACATAACATTTCTAAAAACCACCTCACAATATCTACTAATTGTCACAACATCATCTGACGGTGTCAGTAACCCACCTCTATTCTTTATATCAAATAAAGTAGAAGTGGATGCACGTGGGTGAGTGAGTGCTTCTATACAGTCCTCACATTTCATAGCAGCCCGTAAGTGGCGCACAACATAACCACTAATGTACTCTACCACATCCCACACTATGTCTGTTGTTGTTGTCATTGATGAAAGCATGGGCTCATCACTAGCAACTGCACTTTTTTCTTCAAAGCCATTTTGTGTTGTTGTAGTATCTCACTTTCTTTTTGTATGTATTAAGAGAGTCCTCGAGAAACTTATTACGTTTCCTTAGCATTTCTATATCTAAACAATTATTTGAGACTGAAGGTTCTGCTTGACAAAGTTCACTATTTGAGCACATTTCTGTTTCAGCTGTCTCAAAACTATTTTCAATATTCAGTATAGAAGAGGAGGATTCTTGTAAGGGCACAGCACGATTCCGTTTTAGTGGTCTTCTAACCTACAAATACAAAGTCAACATATCAGTACTATTGTAATAATATTTATCTGCCTACTGTTTTATTATGTGATGTTAATGCCTAATTGCTCCTCAGCTAAATTCTAATAATCTAGGTCATGCAATTTGAAAGTTTTAGCTTCATGGCAGAAGTACGTAAAAACAAATGCACAGTAAAGGATGTGATATTTAAAAGGAACTCATTATTGGATATAATTACACACCTTTTGTTCTTGTGACAGCAAGTATTTTGGGTAGGCAGAGAAAACTGATGGTACTACACCAGTCCTAACACGCACACAAGAAAGAGATGTGCGGTCCATGTCTGCTTCTCTGAAGTGAGCTGAGGCAAATGGTGCTGTGTTTCGTCGGTGTCCAGTCTTTTCTGCGAACAGCCCTCGCCCATTTTCCTTTCAGGATAGGATCCTTGGGAAAACTATAAAAGAATATGCCATCAGAAGTTAGTAATGAGTACAACTGATAATCATAAACTCACTAGACATTTCAGTAAATATGCTTCTGTTTAACTTACGTATGGAATGTTATTCCAGATATTCTTTTCGTAGATTTATTACTGCAACCAAACGCAACACATGAAGGCATTGCCGCACGAATACAGTACTCCTGTCTGCCACTCAAACACAAAATTATATACTTTCCGAATCGGTCCAGATAACAAGACAAACCAACAAACTGCTACAGCAACAAGATTTGCATGTGTTTGCATGGCCAGGAGGGTCCTACCAATATGGCCGTCGCGCGAAATTGATGCTCATTTGTCGGCTTCATTTCGTCGCTGCTGGGGGCTGCTCTATGTGTAGAACTCTTTGGTCTTAGCACGATGTCGTAGTTTCTATAACTATTAAGAGTCTTCATTCATTTATATCAGAAGCAAAGGGTATACCAGGGGACCAGGGACGAATCCGACGACAAATTTTGGGAAATTGAAAGTATTTTGGTCGAATGTACCATATTACAAATTTTGTAAAATGTCGCAGGTTACACTCAGCTTGTGCTGCGCTACGATTTTATTCGTTTTAATTATTATCCGAAAATATTTATTCTTGAAAGTTTCGTGACAAATTTAAATTAGTAGTTACTGAAAAATTTTATGACGGGGGGGGGGGTTACCTTATTTTCCTTCCCGTGGATCCGCACCGGGTGTAGGGCTATACTTACATCATTTTAAAAAGTATTCACTGTTTATATCATAGAACAGCACCCACTCTATTAATCTATTATATGTAACTAACCAAACAGCAAGAATAATGTAGAAAAACTTTTCCTACTGCGAAAATAATTTCCGTAGTGAATAGAAAATAAAAATCTGATTAAATATGAAACCATATCACAATTATGGTTTATGAGAACTCTTTTACACAAATGTAACACTTACACCATGTCACAACACTGGTTGAGATATCTGGTTGGTTTGACGAGTAGGGCTTTTGGAACAACTTAAGAAAGTGGAAAAAAGACAATAATTTTAAAAGAAACATAAGACCATGGCCATATTTAAAATAAAAATACATTTCATGCAAATTTACTTTTTATTAACATTTTCATTCATTGCACTGCTACTTTAAAAGTAATTTATGCAAATAAACTGGATGACTTACTGTATTAACATGGAATATAGGATTCATTTCATGGTTTTAATACTAACTTCACAGATTAAATAATATTCCCAGAGAGAGAAACATGAAGGATGTTTTTTAAAATTTTAATAGTTTCATTAATACAATCACATAACACAGAGCTATTTTCAGATTGTAGTTTGGGATAAAGAAAAATAACATTTATACAGTTTATTAGATATTTAATATTTAACTTCTCCTACAAAAGGGAACATTAATAATTTGTTTTTCTTAATTGAAAAGTTATACAGAAGTGATACTACATTTTTGGTTTTGAATGAGAGACATAAACACAGTAGATTATTTTTTCTCAATTTTTTTTTTTTTTTTATGTTACATTATGAAAGGTTTGTAAAAATAATTTTGAAATACTTTCGACTATGCATACTGTCTTTGTTTTTATTTACTTTGTCTCAATCTTTTAAGACCTAGAATTTGGTGTCATCTTCACCAGCTGTAATTTATATTCAGAAATTGCTTCAGTTAATTACAAAATTTATATAGATTACTCTTTAAAAAAATTGTAAATAAATAGTGACTATACAGTAAAGTTTTTTTATTGAAGAGTTTAAAATATAAGTAAATACATTAATTTAACTGAAGTAGATACAAGCAAATTCAACCTAATATTCATGAATAATTAAAAAAAAATTTCAATAAAATTGTTGTCCATTAAACAACCAGTATTCATCATGGAAAGAAATAGTCGTTGTTCTGTATGTGGGTATAGTTATGTCATGGCAATAAATTTGAATTTAGACATTGGGAAAAGTAGACAAGAAGAACGGTTGGGAAGAAATAAGTCCATCCATGTATATCCCCCAGTGGCACACTGCCTCAGCCAGGACAAGCTCTAGGCTCCTGACAGGTGTGTTAGTATAACGCAAATAAATTATGTATACGTAAGAGAGGCCATGGAGAGGATGAAAAGATTGCATGCAGTCTGTTGTTAAAGTACAGCTCTGGAACTCACCTGGTATTGATTGGAGAAGCCATGGAAAACTATCAATGAGAGCACTAGTGCTAGAATTCTGCAAACAGCACCTAAATTTGACCTAGCTATGTAGTAGTTGTTGTAGTGTAGCTATGTAGAGTTGAAAATCTGTCAAAATCTGGCCCAAATTGAAAGTAATTTAAAAACAATTGATTGTCAATTCTACAATTAAATCTGATATGATAATACAAGTCCAAGAATGTGCATTACAAGAAGTTCTTGTTCAAATTCATTAGTTTTGTTTTGTGACAAAAGAAAAGTGTGCCTATGAAGATAACCGAAAACCGTGATCACATTATTTATTGTTAATAGATTTGATATGATTGCTTGTCTTTAAAATAAATGTCAGTTGGGATTTTAATGAAGTTGCTTTTTTTATCTGAAATTCTAAAATGACTCATTTCATTAGTTCATATTAATATAAAGAGGTTGTATCCAATTTCATTAACTCTTGCACATATTTTGAAAATAATTAATTAAGAATAGTTGTTAATTACACATGAATAACTCTCAAGCACGAACGTGAATGTACATTACATAACAATGCGTGTGATAGAAAATTTGCTACCATTCTAAATGTACGTATTATGAGATGAATACTAATAGGGCACCAAAGACCCTAGAAGTAATAATAATCATAATAATAATTACTAATGCTTATTGTTTATAAGAGGTAAAATGGAAATGATCTGTACACCAACAATATTACACATACCAGAATTCTTTAAATTACTTACCAAAAAAATAACTTTTAAATCTACAATGCTGCTGCAGTCTTTGGACACACATCATATAACTAATTGTGTATATGTTAGTCAGGAGACTTATTCACATTCAGTATTCTGTAAATTTTCCTTATTGCAAAGTTTTCAATCCATAACTACGGTGCTGAGATCATTGCAAACAAATTTCGATTCACTCACTAATACATTTATAAAAGAAATAACAAGAAAACAATTACTAAATTTTACTTACAAGATCAAGCATGTGGTAGCCAAGTTTATACCTGGTGGTGCGCTAGCAAAAGATTTGTTCTTCAGAAATGGTAATGCAAAAATGTATAGTTGCAAAATTTTTAAAGCAACAAATGATAAGAGTTTTATTAATAATTAATAAGATCGCTGGTGAGGTAGATACCTTCTAATAATTAATTAATAAAAGATCACCAGCAATCATCATCATCATCGCATCTGGACAGAAAACAAAGTTCTACTTCAGGCAGACTCGTTTCCACCTAAACGCTGCAAGATAGCTGTGATGAATGCTATGTGATCTAAAAGATCTTAAGATTAAATGTATATTTTGATACCTGACAAAACCTTTATTTAATTATGATAAATTCTACAAGCATAATGCATTACGTTTCATTTCAGTGGTAGCAGGTATGCACCAGCATGCCTTCTCAAGAATTAACAAACCCTGTACAAAATCTAAAACTTTTCAACAAAGAACTGAATTTTCTTCTTGCCCTGTATTTTGTTGTACAAGTGTCTCTCCATCCCATGAATTCGTGCCATTTTCTTCTATATTCCCGCCATCGTTTCTCTGCAAATGAATAATTCAGATCTTTTTAAACTTAATTTTTTATATCTTGTCTAAAATAGACACCTACCTCTCCAACTAAGGATCCATCTCCTTTATATAATTTATTGCCTTTTCCCAAAGAACTCAACTGAATTTTAAATATAAACCGTACACATCACTTTACGCATTTTTATTTGGAATAAAACATCTCTCTTATTTCTAGATTTCATTAATAAAATTTGATCTGTTTCTGATCTACTCCACTACTGCTAGACAAAAATCAATTAATGCATGATTGGACCCTCTGGAACAGAAATGCAGGCTCATTTTAAGGGCAGCTCCACATATTGGGTAATTGGCAAGTAGCAAGTTTCCGCTCGCCCAATCGTGAGTAGAGAGGATGGGTTGTTTGCTATTTACCAAGCGATGAAAAATTGGTGCTTGCCTTACTGCGTGTCAGTCTTTGGAACACATCAAAGAAAGCAAACCTTTGCCAAGCACATCAGCTGCTTGGATTGGCTGAGCAGTTGCTAGGAATTCGTCAAAAGTCAATTGTGTGGAGCTGCCTTTACGCTGGTCCAAATTATTTTTGAAGCTTTTAAGACTCCCAAGAATTGAATCCCTGGAAATGCAATGTGAAAAGTCAGAGATCATTTAATAAGCTTTAAATTGAATTTAATTGAAATGGCAGACAGGTAATGATTCATCACCAAATCTTTAAAATATGCGCACAAAATTACAGCTTTAAAAAAATCACTTTATTTAACCATGTTTTTGGACTTAGAAATGAAATGCAGTAATTCTAAAAAATACATCACACTATTTACATTAGCGTGTAATTTGAGTTACACTGTTTCAGTGCTTCATTTAATACAAATTACACAGCTGACGTACAAGAATCTTCAACTTCAGAGGCACAGACTTTTCTTTTGAACATAAACCAGAAAATAATAATTACAAAAGCAAATTCACACCAGCATTAATAAATGGAGCTAATGAAACAGAAACCTAGGATCAAAAACATGTACAAACACTTGAAACGCACATCTAGGTGAATGTTTTGAAAGCTCAAAGGAATTTCTAATATTTACTACTGATACTTAAATCCTATTGCATTTTGAAGAAAAATTAAATTAAATGAGATCAAAAACTGAACATCTGGTGTGAAAAATATATTACTTGGATTAAGAATCCATGATTAATGATAAAACTAATATCTGAACATAATTGAAAAGAAGGAATTGACATTGTGCAATCAATGCACATAATATAAAAATACAACTTCTCATACTGTATTCTCTCATAGATATATTCTCAAACTGATCAGTGTCTAATGTTCATGTTATGTCAACTTGATCTTCTTTTCTTTGGTTTTATTGGAAGAGGTCCAGGTGTTTTAAACACAGTACTGAAATGGGAAACAATGCATCAATAAATCTACAAAAATATGTAAAGTTATTATTTTTAAAAAAAGGTTAATGAAATCAATACTCACTGGCATGTTGTGCATATAGGGCTAAACTTGCAAAATACTGGAAAATGTAATAATGAAAAATATTAGAAATCATATACAAAGAATAAATAAAAATTATTGTACCATACAAAAATGTCTATTGAGGAAGTACACATCGCACAAAGATCTATGGTTATAAAAATATATTTTATTAATTCTTTAGAATTTTCCAAAAATGTTAAATTCAAAAAGAAAGTGTTATTTATCTAGATATCTTGGAATTTTTCAAGTTTAAATTACTGAAATGATTTCTTTTTGGGGAAAAATACACTACTTCAAATAAATGTTTTACATTTCCAAAAAATATAATTGAAGTAAAATCTTTCCCAAATTGAAAAGGTTTTTGATGTTCATTATGTATCATGCAAGAGTTGTCCAGCAAAAACCATTATCAAACTTATTAAGTACCGTAAAGTCATTGATCTTTCAAAAATTCTTATCACCATTATTCTGGATATTCACAAGTTACAACATTAGGATATTTTAGTTAATAGAGCCATTTTAATTTTTTTTTATAAATCTAATTTGGGGGGAAAAAAAGAAAAAAGGAAAAAGAAAAGAAAAAAAGAAAAAGCGGCTTGTGAAAAATAATGGAGTTACAACACATACTTTCCCACCTTATTTGTAACTTGCAAGTTTTGAAAATTTGAAGTGTTCAATGAAAGTGACTTTCACAATTTTCAAAGCATTCTTTACGTCATCTGATTTTAAAAAATTAAAGAAAAAATTCGAGCCAGTTTTGAGAATTTTAGTTTCTAAATTTTCTTTACTTCAGGCAAATTTCAATGAAACTTATTCAAATGGTCACCTCTACCAACATTTTTTCATAGAACCAATTGATTTTACAGTACAACACAAGTAAATATTACCTCTTTTCTGAGGGATACCTGGAAAAGAGGCCAAACGCCTGGATATTTTGTAGACTGACCTTTATTAAGCAGTTACCTCATATGATTTTTAACAGTATTATTATGAGAAATGGACAAGTGGAGGAGGTTACTGTTGATCAAATGTGATGCTATGACAGGACACATTGTCAGAATTCTTTGAAACTTGACTTGCAGTCACTGGGCGATTACTGTCTGTAACATCAGGTGATTTTAATAAACTTTTCAGAATGAAACGGGTTCACTTCATCCATTTCATCAGCATTCCTATGGTTTCTAACTGTACTTCCCTTCTAAGGTTTTGGAGAGCAAGCACAAGTGTGAATCCAATCTAAAGGTCATTCGCTAGTTCGTCGACTATCAGAGAAAGAAATTAAAGAAAAATAGTGAATCAGTTTTTGAGAAAGTACCTCAATTTTCTACCATGATGTGGCATTTTTTTTATTCATTGATACTTTCTGGTAGGTTGAACTGCTTATATGAATGTTACAATGTGTTAAGTAGAGAAGTCCTTGCACATTACAATGAATAAAGTCGCAGAATCACATTGTTGTTAAAGTGACATGAATAACTGTAGCAAAGGCGGCAGACATAGCTTTCTTGTTCGTTGGGCAACAGCCATGTGCTCAGGTAGTTGAACTTTTGCAGTTTTCAAAAAACTTAGAATTTCATGAAATGAGCCCTGCACCATTTTAAGCACTTTTGTTACCCAGGAAAAAGTTTAATAAAAAAATTGGGAGCAATTTTTCAGAAAATTTTGAAAAGGCTATTAAGGTTTACGTTAAGTTTTTCCAAAAATCAAATCATCTGTTTCAATTCACAGGACTTCGAGTTTGACTTCATAAATCAAGAATAATCTAATTTGGAGAAAATCGTCTGAACAGTTTCAGTGCTGCTGTCAACCAATTTTTTGGTATCAAGAATGCACAAAACATGGATCCATGACTACACAATTTTCTATATGCTATATTAAATAACATACACTTCCCACTTAAAGACTTGGTAATTAAGTATTCCTAGGCATTTTAGGATCCCCTGGGTTCCCTACACTTCCTCACAGGACCAAGACAGTTCCTTTTCTGCATTTACTACCAGCAATGCTAAATTGCTCCATCATAGTTTACAAATGGTGTGTAGAACTTAATCGAGCTTCTGAGAGCAATTAACGAGATAGTTGATTGCCTCGAGATGTGTTCCCAACGACTTGAGGACACTGACTGTGGATCTTGGCATAGCCCCTGAGGTACCAACCACCACTGGCAGGGTTCTGGCGTTGGGCACTCCATGAAGTTGGGCTGCCAGGGGAAGGACTGATTGGTATTTTACCACCTTTTCCTCTCCTGCTTTTAGAAGGCTAGACCCATTTTCATCATGGACAGTCACATCGACCCTGTGGGACCCCTTCCCTGCTTCTTATTACCAGGTCAGGTTTGAGTCTACCCCTTCGGCAAACTGTGAAAGTGGCTTCCATGGACACCACAGTGTCCGATTTCCAGAGCATCTTCCCCTCTATGAAATTTTTGATCTCGTCATGGCGCTTTATTCTTGCTGGCTTCATAAAAGTGCACTGACCGAGGATGTGATTCATGGTTTTCTACCGCTGTATTGCACTTCCTGCAGTGTACATCCTCCCTAGGCCTTCCTCTACTAAGAGTAGTTCTATTGGCAGCGGGATTTGATCTCATTGGAGTGCAGTTATAAAAAGACCAGGTTTCAGATTATAATCTTTCAAAAAGGCATTTCCAATTGGATCATTTATATGCGCCTTAAACCGCTCGGCCTTGGAATCCCGCTTCACCCAAGCGGCTACCTCGTCATTGGCGCATTTCTTCTTATAATCCCTTAAATCTTGTTCAGTGTAGGGCCAGTTGAGTCTCAGTGTTCTGGCGGTTTTTAATGTTGGTTGGTAGAAACTCAGGACATGAGCTCAGCCATCTGCAAATAGGATCTGAAGATTTTTCTAATTGTAATCCTAGATTCAGCACTATCCTAGGAACATGTAGGGCAAGCTGCAGCAATCCCAGTCCACCATCTCTCTTAGTCAGGTAGAATAAGCCATCTGCAGTACTCATATGCAGATGTAAAGAACTGTTATAACTGCCACTCTGATTTGACCGTCCGCTTCCCTTAACATCAACATAGATGGCATCGATAATACCAATTGGTAAAGGTAATGTGGCATATATATGTATGAAGTAATGCCAACTTCTGAGTAGGCTTTAAATGCGTCTTCTGAAGCATCATGCGTTAAATGCATCACTGCGTCCATCAATTCAATTGGATTCTTACATGGGAAGCCATTCCAGATAGAGTAGTTCACTCCCAGGTATGTTAGAGTATGATCATTATTGACCAGAGGAATCTCTCCCCCAACCTTTCCAGACAGGGGTCCTCAATGAAACCAGGTCTTTTCAAAGGTTTGTAATTTGAATGATGAACACTTCGAGATAGACAATGTCATTCCAAGGGTCCCAGATATCTACCACAATATCAACCAATTCCTTGAGCTCCTGGGGCATCTTTTGCTAACAGCACCAGTTCCTCAGCAAATGCTAACAAGGACACACTCCTTTCCATAGTTTTGTATCCTGACATATTTTCCAATTTCTCAAGAAGGCACTACATAATGAGATTAAAAAGGAGTGGTGACAAGGGTCCCCCTGTTTAACTCTTCTACAAACTGGCACCTCAATTCCTTTGGAGGAGTGCTGAATATGGTGGAAACGTCGGCGTAGAGTCCATTACCAATTGGTAAAGGCATCAGGGATTCCTTTCCCGGACAGAGCCCACCGAATCGCCGCATGAGGAACAGTGTCAAAAAGCTTTGGATATATCTAGCACAAACACCCAACCCCACCCTCACTCTTTTTCATGTTACAACTGCTTCGTGAAGAATTTGAACGTTAGCGAAATAGCCAGGTTCAGGGATAAAGCTTTTCTGTCTTGGATTGAACTTCACCACGGATCGAATGTTTTGTCCATGATGGCCCAAAAAATTCTGCATAGCAGAGAACTAATTGTGATGGGGCGATAGTTCGTGACAAACTTATTATCATTACCCTCTTTTAGAATGAGTTTAGAGTTAGTTTAGAGACGTAATATACTACTTTCAGCAACACGATTTAACCACTTCTTCCGTATCAGGGGGTTTTTACCACTTTCTTCCATTTGGTTTTCTGATGAGAAATCATTCTTTCTAGTACAGCAGTACAACACTTTCTCTTTGCGACACAAGTATGTAGTGTGGCAAGAAAGTAAAAGGTTATTGTTTTAAACCTGAGTTTTTAATCAATTAATTAAAAGTTGTCACTTTCAGCATTGCATCTCAATCCGACACAGAGAGACAGTCAGAGAGAGAACACATTCTATAATGCTGGCCGTGTGTTTGCATGCCCTGCTGTACATATTCATTTTTTCTTTAATTTTGTATGATCTTTTATCGTTTAAAATGGTGAGTGTCCATATTAGTTATATCCAGTGCTATGTTGTCATTTTTTTTTATATTAATCTCAGTAACTTCTTATATATATTCTTTATAAAATATTGACAGTTTTCTCCTTCACACAGTGTAGCCTGAAGATGGGAAAAAAAATTCTTATCCCTGAAACTTTTACAGCAAATCATAGTCGAGGCATAGTAAAATAATGTGATTCTAAAATTTTCTGTTTCGGTTTATAAACTGCATAAGTCAGTCACCCAAATCTATTTAAAATATTGATGTGATTCGACAGACATATTCTGTTTTTGATGTTTTATAGAGCGTAAATTAACTTCAATACAGATCATATGGAAATGTTGATATCCAAAATGAAGAACATGCTTGCAAGGAAGTAATTTGCATCCAGAATAACTACTAAATACAGTAAAACCCCTTTATAAGAGTCACCTAGGGAATGAATTTTGTCTCTTCGAAGTGGAAAATGCGTTTTTGACTTGTCTAATGAGGGTTACCATATTTTTAGTGGATTAGTATGATTTGTACACGTTTTTAAACTTGAG
>JAHLJT010009419.1:21587900-21842303 GCA_031308135.1 Acheta domesticus | reverse complement strand
AACACTAATGAAGCTTCCGGGTATTTAAGAGTGCGATATCATCTTGATTCTCGTCATTCCAGACTTTGAGAAGTCGGATGAAACTTTTTTCTAATATCTTCTTGCAGTTTTATTAAATAGAATTTTTAGATGTTAAAATAAATGAGTTTGAGCAGAAAATGTATACAACAGAGAGAATAAGCATACAAAACCATAATGTGGAATAATTGTGGTATAACTGGATAAACCAAATATTCAAATAAAAAACTATGATTCCGGCCAAGTTTCGTAGGTATATATTTAAAGACTTTTCGACCTCATATGTGAGGTCCTCTTCAGTTTCTGGAAAGGAAATGTTACAAGATAATTCTGTTAATGTGGAACTTCAATTTATACTACAGAAAATTAATCGACTATACTGAATTACAAGGTGTGTCCAAAAAGTCATGAAATACATTTTTTTAAAATCAATAATTGGCGATAAATGCACAAAGCTTTAAAATTCTTCAAAGTAGTCACCATTAGCATCTACACATTTTTTTCAGCGCTTCACCCATGATTGGTAAGCCCCCTGGACCTTCTCACCGGAACCTCGTTTAAGAACGTTGTCACAGCCTTTTGGATGTCCTCAATGGTCTCAAAACGGGGTCCTTTGAGCACGGTTTTAATCCTGGGAAACAGGAAGAAGTCCGGTGGAGAGGGGTAAGGACTGTAGGGTGGCTGCGGCAGTGTTCCCAGGTTGTGCTTGGCCAAGTACTCGCGGACTCGCAGAGATGTGTGGCTCGGCGCGTTGCAACAGCCACGTACCGGCGACGTCTTTTCGCACTCGGAGGACCCTTGTTCTTAATCTTTCCACGACATCTACGTAGAAGGTGTCGGCTAAAAACCGAACACTCAGTCTCTGGTCAGAATTCATCAATTCACGAACACGATTCACATTGGCTTCGTTTCTGCTTGTTGATGGTCTTCCAGAACAAGGGTCATCGTCCACCCCTTCCTGGCCATCCTTAAACTTCTTCACCCACCTCGTAAGCTTCCGGGTAGTTAAGAGTGCGATATCATCTCTATTCTCATCATTCCAGACTTTGAGAAGTCGGATGAAACTTTTTTCTAATATCTACTTGCAGTTTTATTACATAATAATTTGTAGATGTTAAAATGAATAAGTGTGAGCAGAACTTGTATAGCAGCAGAGTGAATAAGCGTACAAAACCATAATGTGGAATAATTGTGGTATCACTGGATAAATCAAATGTTCAAATAAACTATGATTCCAGTCAAGTTTCATAGGTATATATTGAAAGACTTTTCGACCTCATATGTGAGGTTTTCTTCAGTTTCTGGAAAGGCAATTTTACTAGATAATACTGTTAATGTGGAACTTCAATTTATACTACAGAGAAGTAATCGACTATGCTGAATTATATCTCACAAAATTTGTCCAATTGTAGTTGACCATCTTTACCACACACTACGAATTCGTCAATCAGTAATTCCTGCTAGGTAGAAAAATAATTTGTTTGTAGCAATGCATACCAAAGTTTTCTTTAATTTGATCTCTGAAACCAACTGGAAATTTTCTCACGTTTTTCGATAAATATCTTAATTTCAATAACCCCTTACAATTCCCAGGACGACCGATACAAACCTTTAGCGAGTAAATTTCCGCATAATAACGTACAGAATGATACGGCGCACCGCAGCTGGGGCGAAATTCACTCCGACCCACCCGAAGAGACGGTTTCCGCTCTCGCGTGGCTTGTCAGATAACGCAAACTAAACACAAAAAGAATAAACTGATAAAATAAGCAGTGTGCTCCAAAGAGATTATGTCGACCACACAAAATGGCCGCGCGAAACTTGCTCTTCCGTTTTCTGTGCGACGCAGTCACGCGCCACTAAAGAACTGGGTCGAGTGGCTTGTGAACATGCGTCGCATTTCCATACCTCTTTTGTGCTTTGTTTTCTCTTTGCCCAGTGTGCTACGAGCTCCGGAGCCCTCGTTGTTCCCTTTTAGCTCTTTTGCCTGTAATTTTGTGACGGGGTGCGGTGTCTTAAAGCGGGACCATTTAGGGCGTCAGCTTACCTCGTCGCACTGCAACATTATGGAATTTACGACAACCCGAATGCTCCATGCGGACCCCGGAAACTCATTTGAAACTTGAAACGCGTGCTCAATGACTTCCTTACAAGAAAAATAATGATTTTATTAAACTGAGTGTTTATTACACTAATGCTTAACTCCATGAAAAGATAATTGACTTGGGTGAAACAGCAGCAAATCAAAAACGAGATAATCGAGGGTAGTCGACTTAATATGGAAAAGAAGCTGATTCATTTTTTCACCGGTTATTTATTTTCAAGGTATTGTTTGCCTATTTGCAATTTCATAACTACAAAAACTCGTTGCCGAGAGTTTTTCAGGCTTCTATATCTTTTTTACAAAATATTCTGTTTTATTTCATCAGGACATAAACATATAGAAAGTAAACCTTTATTTGCAATTAGCATTTGGGCTAACAGACACGCATTGCACAGTTACTAAACCCTAAAACCGAAAATGAACATTGCTAGTTGCGGAATCGGCCGAATCAAGTATTTATTTCGCGACTAAGACATACGTAACTTTCTAACATGTAGATTCTTCCACAATTCGCAGAGAATATCCGAATTAACGTGGAATCGGAAACGAACTCGAAATGAATTGTAGAATACAGTACTAACTTTTCAACAAACAGTCAGAATGTTCGATCAGGATGTTTTCCTTAAGAAATTCTTAAACATTTACATTATTCCATTTCAGTAAACTTATTAAATTACGTATGATTTAAAAGGTAACAATAATTCCATTACTACTAAATTGCATTGAATTGTTTTTTTGTCATATAGAACTTGCAGATTCCCTCCTAACACTTGGAAGTAAATGAACTCGCGAGTGCCAAATTGTTAATTGTATCTGTCATTGCTCAGATATATCCGTTAAAAAGTGAATGTAAAAAATTTGCATATCGGGTCATCTGACCGTTCTTGTAGAAGTTGCTATGACTTTTTTTCTAAATATGTAACTTAATAATTCATAAACAGAAAGATAGAGGAAAGAGTGTAAGCACGTAGAGGTGAATTCAACACAACGGGTATATTCTCTTATTACTTAATTTTAAATTAACATATTTCATTAAATTTATTGCAATAACAAATTAAATTTGTAAGTTATTGCAATTTTAAACATATTGCATTTTTTAGTGTTTTCCATAATTATTCCTATTATAATCTTAATGATATTAATTTTACAGAATTCAGAACTGTGCTGTTATAAACTAATTTTCATATCGTTTAACGTGAAGTTGCAGCTGTTATTCGCTATCTGTGAATACCAAATAATTTATATATAAATCAAACAATTGCGTAATGTAGTTTTCTTTGGAATTAATTTTCAAATATATTGAGCATCAGCGCTTTATAAACTGGTGAATTGTTTGTTAAGTAAATTATTAGAAAGCACATTACAACTAATATAAATATTATATAGTATTAGTATCATACTGTAATATAATATAGTGTATAATATAATATAAATATCTATAATATAATACAATATCTGCAATATAATATAAATATTATATTGTATTAATATTACAATAGAATTAGACTCTCTTAAAATCTGGACAAAGGAATATTATTAAAACCCAAAGACAGACAGAAGATATTGGAATTAATATAAAACCGTTTAATACAATTAATGATATTACAGGGACATGTTTGAGCAGTGTGTTTGCAAATAGTTTCACGTGCTATTATTAGTTCCTGGAATGTGTAACGGAGAGAAATAATTTATTTCCCGAATTCTGAAACAAATCTTCGGCGCCGCTCGACGTGCTTCAAATACTTTTTAGATGGAGTTTTATACTAATTTTCCGTACGATTCGATATTAGTAATCATGTGAACATTTCTTCATTTGGGAGTCGCTACAAACAAGCTAGTTGCATATTAATGGATGATATGTCAGAGCATTTGCTGCTACGTTTTTTGCAAAGATTAGTATTCGTTTTCACTCGTTCTTAATTTAAACGAGAGTCACAGGACATTCGAGGGAGCCACGAACATGATTCAACGTGGAGCTTCATCCCACTTTTTTGACTTCACGGATTTTGCTACATTTTAGATTAATTTTTGTCTTATTTATCTCACCGATAGTTCTTTTTACCTAAGTATATCACACCACTTTATATAAAAGCGTATTTTATCAGCTACAGCGCCGATCGACGTGCTTCAGATACTTTTTAAATGGAATTATAGACTGATTTTCCGCACGATACGTTATTAGAAATTATGTGAAAATTAGTTGATTTGGGAGTCGCTATAAACAAGCTAGTTGCATAAATGGAAAGATATGTTAGAGCACTTGCTGATATGTATTTATCAAAGGTTAGTCTCGTTCTTAATTTATACGACAGTCACAGGAATTTCGAGGGAGTCACGAACATGCATCCACGTGGAGCTTCATCGACTTCTCTGACTTCACGGACTTCGATGCACATGGGCGGTTTTGCAAGCCAAGCTCCGAGGCTAGCTTCGCTCCGGGTGTGAGCCTTGAGAGGCAACGCTGCCAAACGCGCTCCGCCAAAGGACGACGTTGCGCTACGCACATGCCAGCTACAGCGACTCAGGTACCTCTCCTCCCGCTCCCACCCACCTACTCACTTCCCCACCCTCGCCTTTTCATTCATCCTCGTGTTTAACCAGACTTTCCCCCGCTCGACCGCCCGCTCGACCGCCCGCTCGACCCGCCGCCCGCTCGACCGCCGCCCGCTCGACCGCCGCCCGCTCGACCGCCGCCCGCTCGACCGCCGCCCGCTCGACCGCCGCCCGCTCGACCGCCGCCCGCTCGACCGCCGCCCGCTCGACCGCCGCCCGCTCGACCGCCGCCCGCTCGACCGCCGCCCGCTCGACCGCCGCCCGCTCGACCGCCGCCCGCTCGACCGCCGCCCGCTCGACCGCCGCCCGCTCGACCGCCGCCCGCTCGACCGCCGCCCGCTCGACCGCCCGCTCGACCGCCCGCTCGACCGCCCACTCGACCGCCCGCTCGACCGCCCACAAGGCCCTTCCATTTTTTAGCCTCTCAGTGCAGAAATTCAACCACTTACCACGACCGCGTCTATCCATCTGCCAGTCCCCTATTAAGTTGTATCAGTCTGAAAATCTTATATGGATAGAGCAATGTTAAACTGTTCAATAAAAAGCGTGTCCTTCCCCTTTCACTCCGTCTTTACCCATCCGTTGTCGGTTGCCTCCAAACTTCCCTCTTCTACCTAACCCGTTCTTGTCCGTTCCCATCCGTCTCATCTTGAACCGCCTTTCTCTGTATATCCTAATGGCTCTCGTCCGTCCTCGTCCGACCCAGCCAGTCTGCGTTCTTCCATGTCTGTCTCCGCTGTCCATCCACTCCCACCGTCAACTGCGCTCGTCCGTCCAGCTTTTTTCCGCCCAACTGCAACCTTCCCCCAGCGCGCCTCTCTGACCCGCTCCCCCACCCTCCGCCGCCGCCGCCGCCGCCGCCGCCGCGGGCGCCGTGGCGCGCGCCGCAGTGCGCGATCCTCGCCCAGACGGGATGAGACGCGGGCGAGCACACATTAGAGCGACCGCAAGCGCGCTACCGCAGTGGCTCCACTCCGCGCGACGCTCGTCCTGCTTCGCTGGCAACGGCGCACATTGGGCTGAAATGGCCCGAAATGCGCGCATTGGGAGAAAAAACAAAATTTGCAGAAATGGCAAATAATATGACTGTGTATGCTATTTATGAGTTCCTGAATCCAATTTCAAGTTTTATATCACATTTTGATTGCGATATATATAAGAAAAAAGCATTCAAAACGAAGCATTTTTGTCAATGAAATTAATCTCCATGTTATTTAAATGGGAAAATAGGTCTCACTTTAAAAGGCTGTAACTTTTTTTCTCCTCCGTTCTCCTCAATAGGATTTTTAGGAAAAGAAGTCTATTATATAACTACATGTTACGATTAAATGCAGCTGCGTCCACCTGCGTCCGTGAAAATGACAGCATTTTGTAAAAAGTTTAACACACCAGAAAAGCCACGCGCCATGCTCGGAATCTGCGCATGCGCGTGAGCACACGCGCGTCTTGCTACCTGTGGCTATCATGCCAAATTGGAGCTCAAACATTTGAATTTTGTTTGAACCTACATTATTTAATTCAGAAGATATAGATGGTAACAAGCTAGTGAGGGAAGTAACAATATCTAAAAATTACGACGAAACAATACATAAGAGCGTGAAAAGAGATGCACATATTAAATTTAATATCGTCAACATTAGGTTTATTTCTCCGCTAGAGTTGGTAACAAGAGTTACATCCTTTACTTCGCTCTGCAAGTTGCTTTTTAGAGTGTGACTGTCATACATGCTACTATTTTGTTCATGATTCTTGTGACACGTTTTTCAAGAACTATTATTTGTTTCATTGTTTGTTTCAACTGCAATAATTGAAGGAAAAAGTGTATAGTTTATTTTCGAGTTAGTAGGACAAAATTGTATAAAGCTATTTAGTGTTTAATTGCGTTTTCACTAGTGTAAGATAATATATCACAACTACTTTTAGCAGAGTGTGTATTTTCGATCTTATTGTATTATGTTTTACATTGCAGTTGCAGTTATATGATTTTGTAACTTAATTGAGTATGTCTTACACAACATAACCAACGAAAAGCAATCTAAGGTTTTTTCTGGAAATAACATTTGCCAAGTTGCTGTAAGCAAATGCAAATTAAAATAATCCATGTTGTCCGGAAAAAGAAAAATATCTTATTAAATCAGCCTCTCACATTTGACCAAATGAAATATAACCCGCAAGTTGACGTTTGTTTCTCATTGTTTTAAGAACCATACAAAAGTAATGATAGCATTTCTTCAGAATTTTCCATGTTTATGACTATCAAAGACAGTAACATTCTAGTTAAATTGAGGAAATTGTTTTTGTAGGTTCCTCTCTAAATGAACAGAAACATTACGGAAAGAAGCAAGATCAGATGATCATCCCAAAGAAGTTTTGAAGAAATCTTATGTTCACACTGTGTGAATAGATGTAAAGAGTGTTTGCTTTAGTAATTTATGTCAAGCTATTTAATGTGTTTTCAGACCAATGTTGGGACTTGAAAAGAAATTTCAAAATCTTTGTTAGAAATGTAGCAACATACTCTTCTTTGAGGTATGATTTTGAAACCATACATTTTTGCTTATTCAAAACATTTTAAAAATTATATGCTGAAAAACAAAAACAGACATGGTCTCAAAGGTCATTCAATCAATAAATCTACAAAATATATGGGAACATTCTGATTGTCTCTTTCTAAAAGAAATAACATTATTTATCTCGTTAGAATTCAATGAAAACCTTTAAATATAATCATTTGGAGGGTAGTACTGGGTAATACTCTAAAGTGTTTACAGGAAAATTAAAAAATATTGTACACTTTCAAAGTTGTAAAATTTGTGCATTGTGATTCTGACGTTTTGAAATATGTAGTCATTGTTGCACATTGTTGTCAATAATGTGTATTGTTATAATTGATTTTCTCATACATGTGATGTATTGCTTTTGTTACATGTTCCCAATGAAATTATTCAGTATGCTGAGATATAAATATAGTAATAAATATTGTGTATTGTTTGTTTTGTAGTAAATAAAATTACTTTTAAATAAAATTTTGTTACTGCATAATCAATGAAACTGTCTCCAAAACTTCTGCAATGATATTTTTGTGCCAAAAATATAACAAATCTCCCAAGAAAATTTTATTTGTGATTATAGAATTGATTTTTTTGTTAAATGATTGTGGAAATTACTTTTGATAAGAACTTAAATATTTAATAGTAATTCTTCAATTTTTAAATTAAATTGTAAAGAATCAGGATGTGTTGCTGGAGTTAGTTATCAAGATAATGGTAAAACGTCTTATAACTTGGATTTTTGAAAAAATAATGAGTTGCACCACTAAACACAATCTCTAAAATTAACTTCTATTATGTAGGGAACTAAAGGGCATCACAAGTACGTCTTCAACATTTTCCAAGTTTCTCTATCCTTTTATTAAATATTCAAGGCAAATTTTGGTTCAATTTTCCAAATATCTTCTCTAAAACTATTGGTGCTAAAAAGCACATATTTTGTCGCAATATTTGCAATTTGAAATTTCCAAAAATTCAGAGAGCCCAATGAAAATGAGATACATGACATTCTTTTAAAGTATCACTTCTCATTGTGGGAAAAATTTATAAAAATATTTTGAGTCTTTTTGAATTTTTTTTAATTTCACAAATTTCAAGAGCAAATTACGCGAAAACGTCTCGTTTTTCACAAAATTGAACATGAACTTTTTGAAACAGCTTTTGTTTTCGTTCAGATCGATTGGGAATAACAATTATGGAGAAAATCAGCAGAACGTTTAGGCGCTAGCGTTGACCACAGAGACAAGCGGACTGACGTTTTGTCGTCAATCGATTTTTAGGTACCAATGACCCACAAACATGGATTCTGGCTACATCACGTTTTGGAGGAAGTCATTTACTATCCATGATTTTCGTTATCAGGGACTAGCAATAAGTGTTATTCTGCCGAAAATTCGCCATTTCTTACGCGCGATTACATAACTTTCTCTTCTTACGAAGTACTATAAAGTACCCCCAAAATTTTGAGGAATGTCTTTCAAAATCGCGACGCCTGGAGTGCAACCAAATTGGCTCTGGAATATTCATTTTGGAAGAAATCGTACTTATGGTTTCGGCGCTACGATTGTTCACAAACAAATATTCGGACGGACGTTTTGAAAAGAAACACATTTTCGGTATCAGAGGACCCCAAAACGTGTATTTCCGTTGATATCTCGAAATCGATTTTCCTCAGCATTACATAACTTTCCCTATACTACGTATAAACTTCGTATATACGTACGTATACGGGAAATTAAAAATTTATATTTTCAATATTGAAATTGTACGAAGATGATAAAAACCTTTTTAATTACGATTACGATTTTTATTAATAATTCAAATTCCACTGATCATGTATTTAAACTTAATAAATGTCATTAAAAGTACTTGAACGTGTTGTAATTACCATTTAAATCTTAACTTTCTTTCTTTTGACATATAATACATCACTCGTCCAAAATTCCCAAACATTTAATTTTGGAAATTCGATAACTTTTCAAATTTTGATATTCACTATTTTACAATTTTTACAGCAAATTCGCAATCAACGTCCTCACAAACCCTATCATATGTAGTTTAGATAATATTGAATTATTCATATTATATCCATATTATGAATAATATGAATATAATATTAGAATTGAATTTCGAAAATTAGGATCGCCATTTTGAATTTTACAATCTGAGATCAAATTTGCAGTAAATTACCCCACAATTTTCATGGTATACTTTTGGCAAAACTGAATTCCAATTTCAAAAATAGTCACCATTTTGGATTTGCCATATTGAATTTGACTATTTTGATAGCAAATTCGAAATTAGCATCCTCTACAACCCAATGGTACACATACCTTTACTATATTTTCTAAATCTGTCTATTGCTGTCATGCTTGTGTGTTTTTCTAATCTCCGCCGAAACAGCATGAAAATAGTTATTGAAAATGAGGGTGGCGCCATCTTTAATTTGCAATTGTTTACAAAATTTAGTTATTTTAGATCTTATATTAAAGATCCGTAGCGCACAACAACATTTTGGAGGGCTTATTTTAAAATAATTGCTCGTGAAACCCAATGCGCGCGTTTCAGCCCGTTTCAGCCCACTGTGCGGCGGCTTGTGCGAACGCCCCGGAAGGACGGCGGCGCCGAGGGCAAAAGCCTCCGCAGTGGCGCTGACCACGATGGAGCAGAGCAGGGCGGAACAGAGTAGAATGGACAGGGCAGGATGGGCAGATCAGGATGTGCAGAGATGGGCAGACAGGGCAGGGTAGAGCAGTTCAAGGCAGGGTGGGGAGAAGCAGTTCAAGGCAGGGTGGGGCAGAGCAGAGCAAGGCAGGGCTGGGCAGGGCGGGGCAGAGCAGAGCAGAGCAAGGCAGGGTTTGGACAGGGAGGGGCAGAGCAGAGCATGACAGGGCTGAACATGGCGGGGCAAAGCAGAGCAAGGCAGGGCTGTGCAGGGTGGGGCTATGCTCTACCGGGATGTAACGGTGAAGAGTGGGACGAGGCGGGACGCGATGGAACGGGACGAGGCGGTGCGAAGCGGGAGGGGGCAGGACGGGATAGGACCAGTTGATTGATTGGTTGATTTTTGCGAGCAAATCAAGTGTTGTAGTCATTAGATTCTTTAGAATAGTGAATGTTTCGTACCGAGAGGTGGCGGTGTTCCTCCTCCGCTGGATGGTGAGATCAGGAGACGGGACGGAACCGGGCGGTACGGGACCGGATGAGTTGCTACGGGACGGAATGGCACAGGATCGGATGAGTTGGTACAGAACGGGGCGGGGCGGTGCGTGTGCGAGGAACGTCAGAGAAGGGCGGGGTGGAGGCGGGGTTGAGCAAAGGCATTAAAGCAGGGGTTGAAGTCCGCCTTAGTGAAAAGAAAGATAAGTTTTCAGGCTCTCAGAAAAACGGTAGTAGGTTACGTAAGGTGTTGGAAGCGGGAATGGAGGCACGTACAGAGTTAGTATGAAGCCGAGTGGAGACGAAGTGAAGTAGGTGTGGATGGAGAAGGAAGTAGAGAGGAACCCGCGATGTCTATCGGAACCTGCAGCTCCAGGACGCGCTCAGTGTTGACGACTTGTGCAGATGAAACCCACTTCGCCGAGCGCTGGTGGCGCTGCAGTGGCGGTGGTTGCGGCGACTGCGGTGCTCAAGGAAACAGCGACGGTAATTGTCCCGTTGTGTGTGGGAAGCTTTAACAAAGCCCTAGGAAAGCCAATGCTCATGCGTGCTCGAGTTTATTGCGAAGTGCGCGAGAACTATATGTGCCGGAGGTCAAATATGACTGACGAGTGGCGATAATGAGTGTTTAGATGTGAAGCCATGTTACAACTGAAGGGTAACAATTATTAAAGAGTGAAAAATGAAAAGTGGAATGTAAAACGTGAGATGGAAGGATGAGACCATTAAGGAACGTTGCATTAAGAACGTATGACGGTTTTGAAGATTCCGGTTAACTGCAAAATCTTTTGTATCTTTCCACCATTTACTCGTGTTGAATAAAAATATTAAATTTCATAAAAATATTGAAACGCTATCTCGTAAAATTCCCACTGATACAATATTGAAATTAATAAAGAATCTTATAAAGTTAAATTTAATAGGATCTATTTATCTCAATAACGTGAATGCAGTGCATCATTATATTCTGTATTTTTTTAATGGTATACAAGACCAATGCAGAAATCATTACTTACCAAATTGGATAAGTAGATATTACGAAACAAAAGATTTAACAGAAACTTACACAGAACAAATCCCTCGACATGAAAAAAAATCATTTGACTGAATTCGATCAGACATATTTTCTATCATATTTTTTAATATTATCACCAATCTTAGCTTTATTTTGTGAACTGTAAATTCAACAAATTTGTGTCCCCTCTAGAAATCATAATTTGTTACTTTTTAACTTTAATATTTCTCGTTTCTAAGTTTCTAGAATAGACGTTATATTTTCTTAGAATGAAAAAATTTCATTATTATTATTATTATTATTATTATTATTATTATTATTAGTATTATTTTATACGAAAAAACAAAAAAAACGTTTTGAAAAGTCCAATATCAAAATAATTATATATCATTGTTTTTCATTCATACAAGAAGCAATGCCTCAAATATTTTCTTTCTCTTTATTCATTTTACACTGCACATTTCAGTCAAAGCAAGATAAACTACAACACCACACAAAGCCAATCAAAAAAATACATCTCAAAAATATAAATAAATAAATTGCGTATACAATTTTCCCGTCGCGTTAAAAAGCGCCATCCAAAGTAAAGTTAAAAAATACATGTCTACATTGTTTAAAAGGAGACAAAATTACAAGTGCCTCGGTCAGCTGCTGGCATCGCCACGCCCATTTCGTGATAAGCTTATTCTCCACTTGGTGAGGGACGATTTCGAAAACAGGGTATGCTTATTTGAGATAGAGTCGGTTTCATGGCAGCGGTTGCCGCCGCGAAGAACGTAGGAGACCACTCGCTTCCACCAAGGCAATGACACCCCTACCAGCCGCAAGTCGGCGACGGCCGCACACCGCTTCAGAGACGCCTCCACAGGCTCGAGGGCAAACCGCACCTTCTTTGGACCAGTCCGGCTCTTGAAAGAGCTCTCGTTCGTCTTAAGGATACCCTTGAGAAGTGCTTCTTCCGTAAAATCCAAAAGATTCTTATTCAGAATTGTGTATTCCTCTTCATTGTAACTAGAGTTAAGATACTTTCTTTTCTGTAACTTCTCCCAGAAATCTAGTATATTGAGTAAAGACGCAGATGTAAAATTTTGTTTGATTGGAACGATAGCCGATTTCGTCCTCGTTCTGATGTTCTTATCACTTTGCCAGATATCCAAGGCAGTCGTTAAGTTCAATACAATAAATTCTTCTTCGAACAAAGCTAAAATTGCGTACGCTTGGAGGGTGTCAAGAGGCCAGCAGTGGTCGAAGTAAAGAAAGTGGACTCTAACTTCACCGCTTCTCAGATTTGACTTCAAACTCATCTTGCTCCAGTATTCACTGATATTACTTTGTTGGATAATATTAGCCTTCTTGGTGATTGTCGTGATGAACAGTGGCAACATTGGATTAGTTGCTATCTTTTGCTTTCATTAGTATCTACAATAATGTTATTAAGGTTATTACTCTGTTAAAGTTTGTAAGATAATAAAAACTAAAATGTCGATATACTAATAATTCATTCTTTAGATCATACAAATGTCTTATCACCATCATTAAAATAGTTATTAATAAATAGTAATAATTTCACTTGCCTTGAAATGTAGCAGTGTCTTTTGTTCATGAAATTTTAGTTTGTTTTATCAAGATGAAATAATTTTGTGCTACACATTGTAGAGGCTAGCTGGCTACTGATCTTTGCCATTACTGCCATATCTTTATTATATTATTCGTGATGTGGTACTAATTTGTCTTTCCGTTTCCCTCGATACGGCTACAATGTTAACGTAAGAAATTCAAAGTTTATTGTTTTAATAAATTTTCACTCTAAAGGCAAATTATCACAGATACATTCGTATTGTGAAAATATTTTACAATTCAATAGTTTTATTCGGATATATTAGGAATATCTTTCATCGAATTCCCAACAATTCAGCTAATTTTTGCAACACATAACCACAAAAGAAACACTCGCTCGCATGATTCAACAATGTCAGACAACCAAAAGATTAGGCATAGCTCGACCAAGTTGAGAATGATGTTTACAGGAGCGCGCCACCGTCTGTGTTTACACCGAAACGACAGAGACGGAGATACAGGGATAGTCAATTCAAAATTAAAATAGGACTGTGCCAAACTATTGCGAAAGAAAGCGTGATTATTTCGTTACAAATCTAGTATCTTCCCAATTAATATTTTAACTATATCTGCGCCTCCTATTGGAAGAAATAAAGTATACTTTTCTCTGCAAAACTAATTTTTCGATGACAGTAACATTTCATATAAATAATTTTATTTTAACTTAATTAGTTTCTCAGAATATACACCAAATTAATGTCAACAATTAATGTCATAATTAAAATTAAATGTTTTGGTACTTTATTGCATAACTAACAAAAACGACTAAAGCTTATGGAAAAAAGATGAATGAAAGGAGAATACAAAATGTTTAAATTCAATGAATAAGTATTAAAAATTCAATATAAATAGAACTTTTATTATAGTATTGTACTAGAATGGCGAAAAGCAAAAAGCAACTTAAAGGGACAAACATAAAACAGTCAGTGCGAATCTTGCATGATATGTCTCTGAAGTTATATTTATCAACTGATTCACCTCTACGAAGGAGGCCATGGTGGTTCCGTAGAAGCAGTCTCTGAACTCCCTTCAAGCTCCTGCCGACTTTTTTTTTAGCTAAACTGACTGTACAGATCCGTGTTTATTTACGTTAAAATATTTTTTTACTTCAATCGCAAAGATCAGTAGTAGTTTCTCAAATCAGAGTGAACACAAGAAACTAACTCAATCATACTACTAAATTTTTAAGTGTGAATCATGTGACGAACAATTGTCACTTGTCCATATCTTTCAGTCTTATACCAAACATGTCTATAAACGTCATCAATCCTCTAAAAAATGACAACCCTTGAAATTATTTTATACTCTTGTGTTTTTCAGGAAAAATATTAAAATGATGTAAAATATTAAAAATGTTTAATGAGTTGTACGACTGAATATAATCTAACATTTGTATTATACTAAATTAACTCCAAGAAGGAGGCGCACTAGGAAGTATTAACCATAAATCATTCATTGTGAGTGCATTGCATAAGTCAAACGTTGTAATGACTATGTATCATATGTCTCAAGCCCCTAATATCATTGTTATTGATGCGACTATAAAAAAATTAAATAAAATGAAATAAATGTTGATTTGATACTCACGAAAGCAAAGTGACAATCTTTTTGAATAAACAAACTAAAATTTATTTTTAAATACATTGTGTTAATATACACAATTACTAAACTACATGCCTTTCTCGTAATATAAAAAAATTATTTCTGAATTCTTGTTCTTCAAAAACAATTCATATTATTTACTCCATAAATTCGCATGAAACTGTTGATTAAAGCACAGCTCCTGCACTTCCAATAAAAGAAATACATTTTTATTGAAAACACATTCCAAAGAAAGTTCGTTCTTCCAATCCATTCTTATTCTAATCTTACCTTGTCTCCCGTGCACCGTGCAGCCGTCGCAATTTCATTTCCGTCGTTCACCACTAACACTATCACTTGGAATCTTTACATCAACTCTGCCGTCCGAGTTCCATTCATGAACGTCAGATTACACAATTCACTGTTTCGGAAATATTCATCGCTCAACCGGCTTCTAATACGCCTTTACTTCAACTAAGCTACAGAGTTTCAAGTTCAAATTTCAAGCGACGGGGAGCGCACTCAAGCGGAGATTCCTAGTGACCAGAGATTGAAACACAAAAGTCATGCGGATAAGTGTGAGCGCTGAAGACTCTTAAGACATTGAAGATTCGAAGATGAATTGATTCAAAAACTGCTCAAATCACTGACCTTCACTAACATTGATTGCGCGTTAGGAAAGTCTCTTCGCAGAGGTACCTTGCTGCAGTGAGAGTGCTTGTAACAAAAATTATGCTGGTAGCAAGAGCCGTAGCTTGTAACAAAAGAAAACGTAAATATCACACTTTCTACAATCAAAACAGATGCTGAAGTGTTGTCCCCAGCAATCTGTTTGTTACCAACATAAATGCCATTTTTAATTGGACGGTCCTGACTCAGTCCATTGCGGAAAGATTTTCCTGGCGCACTACACTCCAAATCCCCCCCTGAATCACAGGTGTCTCTCAGAAACTGCAGAGAGTTTTACTGAACTGAAAGTTGTGGTACATATACTAAATTGAGAGGCACCAGTACACACAGAACTTTGGTGTCAAATACTGTGCGTCCAAGTACTGTTTAACTGATAAGAGTTCACCAAATTTTTACTTTCCCGTATACGTACGTATACACGGTGTGATATACGTAGAAAAGGTAAATTATGTAATGCTGCGCGAAAAAATGGCCAATTTTCGACGGAAAAAAAATTCATTGCCGATCCGTGATAAAGAAAAAGTAGATAAAACCAGTTATTAAATTAATAAAACACTTCCCCTAACACGTGGTTGTAGCCAGAGAAATCCTGTTTTGTGGGTCCTTGATACCGAAAAACCAAAGGAAAGGAAAACGTCCGTCTGCCCGTCTGTCCGTCTTGAACACTGCTAGCGCCTAACCCATACGTACGATTTCTTTCAAAATTGATATTCCCCAGTCGATCTGGTTCTAGTCAAAGCTTTGAGATTTTGAAAAAGATTCTGTAAAATTTGGGGGTACTTTACATGAAGGCCCCCGGAAATTTTCAAAATTTTCTCAAAAACGGCTCCACTTTTTTCTTTAAATTTCTTGTAAGAATAGAGTAAAATACACTTATTAAGGTGGCATAGGTCCGATTTTCACGGATAACTCTGAATTTTCGAAAACTGTAAAAATTTAAACTTTTTTCGACGTCTTTCTGGAACTACACAATTGAAGATAGAGATTTTTTTTCAAATAAATTTGTTGTCCAAAATGAGTTCTTTCATTAAGGTTATATACATTTTTTTGAAAATTTTAGTTTTCGCGCAATATTGCGTCCAATATGTGCAATTTTAAATAATTAGAAAAACAATATTTTGTCAAAAACGGCTGCAAATTTTTTCTTTAAACTTTTGGTAGGTTTAGTACCTAATGTATTTTATGAGATGACAAAAACGCCATATTGCTCTATTCTTTTGTTTTTTCAAAAACTGGAAAAATATAATTTTTGACTTGTCTCTCACGTCGTTAATATTTATTATCCTTGAATTGTTGGCATTATTATATTAAGGAGTATATGAACTTTAAATAATATCAAGTAAAGTTTCTCGAAAACACGACCGTTTCCTGTGAAAACTAGCTCATAATTCCGCACTTTCAGAAACGCTCAAACGCCATTTTCTCATATATGGCTACAACTTTTTTCTTGAAAATTTTGTAACTGATAGTGCTAATTACACTATTTAATATGACGTAAAGTTTATTTGAGTTTTTTTTGTTTTTTTCAAAAATTATACAAATGTGATTTTTTTGAAAGATCTCTCACGTTATTAATAAGCGCTATTACCAGCAATTTTCAACGATTATTATATTTTTGAGAGTATGTACTTTAAATAACTTCAAATAAAGTATTTTGAAAACTCAAAAATTTTCTGTGAAAATTAGTTTCAAATTTCGCATTTTTAGTAGTGCTAAAACGCAATTTTCTTTAAAACGGCACATAATTTTAAAAGAAAATTGCCAATTATGACTAGGTTTTTGTGTTCTTTAATATTCTAAAATTAATATTTCCGTTCTACCAATTGGAAACCGAAAAAATTAAGAAAATGACAAAAAAATGTACTTTTGGCAGTGATAGATGGCAGCTGGCAAGAAAGAGTATGTGGCAATTCCGAATAGCTAGCGAAGACCCAAGGAAATAGAAAACTAATACGGGAAAGTCTGTGCTATTCTGTAGCACCACTAGTTAGTTCTACAAGAAGAGAGATATCACACCAACAATTCCAGAAAACTATCATACGCATGTCATTTTAAATTACTATCTCATGCCTGTAGTAGCTGTCGAGGCTTCGCTCCAGACTAGTGGGGATTCTTAAGCGAGAAATAATATTCAAATCTCATAATTTATGTAAAAATGGAGCACACAGTATTGGGCTAAGTCAACAGCTCTATCTTTATAATTTTTCAGAAAGGAAATGAGAGAATATCAGAAAGAGCAAAGTAGATATCAAAGTAAATAGAAATATACGATCTTAAATGGAAAAGTTCACAATAGTAAACGTACGAGAGTAAGTTAGAGGAAGGAAATTAGAAGTTACAGGATGAAGGAAGGGTAACTATACTAGGATCATAATGGAAAGAAGCACGTTGAGAATGAAGTATTACGAAACAGCAGCGGTTAACACGAGTAAAGGCAGGTGGGAGTATAATGAAATGAAAAGTGTTGCAGAGAACCTAAGAAAGAGAAATGAAAGGACGAAGAAGGAAGGTCAGAGGAGAAGTAGAGTGGGGTAGAAAAAATATATCAACAGATAGGAGCGAAGGGAAGACAGCCAAAAGAGTTTGTTTCGATGTTTTCGCAGCACTCGCCTTGTTTCTGGATTTCCGACGACGTGAACGCACTGTCTGGGCGGTGAGGCCCAAGTTTTAAGGGTCTCCAGAGTGTCCCCCACCCCTCCCATCTCCCCCGCTCCCCTCCCCCGTACCTTTCAGCGCGCCCATTAATCGCTGATGAGGGACTCCAGTGTGTGGAGTTTTTATTTCTACTTCTGAACTAAGTTTCGGCATCTCGACCAAGTTTCGTTTATTTTCAAGAATTTTAGTAGTAGATAGAATTCATATATGTTGTCATGAAAGTTAACAATTTTCATTTCATATGTTCAAGTAGTTGCGCTTCCTCCCAACGTATATAAACTTTCTTATGCCACATTGTGGACAATTTTCAAACACTAGTAATTTGCATGGTTCTACGTGTAAAGCTTAAGCACATTTTACAATAGTATGGTTTTATAGAGTAATAATAATCCTGTGATGGAAATCCAGATATTTTTACCTTAAAGAGATTATACATTCAAATCCCGACTGTACGCAGATTTTTGACAACAGCTAAATTTCTCTGGAAGTCATCAGTGCTTGATGACAATTCCAGTGGTTGACTGATCTGATCGGTGTGTTTAAAATTTTAAGGGTTTTTGCTAAGAAAGGAAATTAAACTTTCTTTTCAACCAAATTTTGTTATTTTTTCTTTAAGTGAAAGCTACAGGACCTCTGTTGTCTTTTGCTCTTATTAACAGGTTCTTTAGTAAAAAATAATTTAATATATTAAAATTAACAGAATAAGCATTTATCTGCCATGATTTGTTTATTCCTTCGTTTTCAAAAACCAACTACAATAGAATTTATTTGGTGTTGCTCGTTTTGTTATGTCTTGGTCGCAATTGATTGGCAACAGTTATAACATACAGGATACAAACGCTACATTGTGATAGTAAAGAAATTCTCTAGATAAGCAATTTACAAGTTAGTGGTAAATTAACACACATTGTTCATAAGTTAGAGCAATGATTTTCAGACATTATGCAACACATTAGAAAGTTTTGTCAGAGTAATTTGTAACTATTCAGAATCTCATAAAGAGTACTGAATGGATAAAGAACAGCATTTAATAGGTCTTGCACACACGTACACAAAACATTGTGGCACAGATAAAAGAAATAAAACAGATACGGTTGAGCGCGAGCCAGAAAGACTCGTAGTGGTGTTAGAGCTCAACTGAATTCTGTTCGACGCTTCGTCGGCGAGACAATGCGTCGTTCGCGGTAGTACGACGTTCAGCCAATAAGAATTGAGAGCTTTGCAATTAAAAGATTTTAAGCTGTGCTTAGATTATAATATATACAAGTTCTATAATTATGCATAAATTGAAAATAAGTTTAATTTCGATAAGTGTTATGAAGCTAACATAACAAGTTAAATGTATGGTGCAATGATTCCGCGAAGCGTGGCGTGATCGCGGGCTGGCGACCGGTTGCGACCTGCGTGGGTAGGTTCTGAGAATTAGCGAGTAGGCGACCGCCAATAGCGATAGCGCATCGTGGCGTAATCGGGGCGTTGAGTATTGAGGCATAAAATACAGAATGCAGTACAACACAATTAGAATACTATGTAATATAATTAGAATTATGCCTATACGTATACTCAATTACTTCTCTATGGCAAGTCGTGGATGTTACAGTAGTCATAATATGTTTATTAGTAATGTATTAAATGTGAGCTTGTTCCAACAATTATTATTATTATTATTATTATTATTATTATTATTATTATTATTATTATTCATAAACATGTTTAAATCTGTGTTCACAGTGATTGGTGATTTTAATGTTCCAGAATTTTTAAACCTACCTCATTTCATCAGTTTTGGAGAACTAAACGGCATAAAACAAAATTTTACGGCTTTTCTATTTTTCATATAGTGTACCCTTAGTACTTTTCTGCGGTAACTTTTTTGCAGTTCTTCCTTTTGTGCGATGTGATTGCAAGAATTCCACTATTGAGGAATTATCTAATTGATTTCAGTCGGAACAGTGCCGTAAAGAAAGGGCCACGGAATGTGCGTGATCTTTCCTCACAATTCTGTCACCACTTGCAACCTAATGACCGCTTGATTTCCCATGAACATAGTTTAGAAAATCTGAGGCACTACTGCAAATAGGAGGATGTGGAGACAAAGTCCGATCTAGAAGATAGCGCTGTCGGAGATAAATAGAAGGGGAGGGAGAGGGAGAAAGAGAAGAAACGAGAAAAAAAAGAAAATGGATCAAATAAACTGTTACAATGCCTTCCCTATGTAGTGTGTTGGTTAATAGAGTGATTATATACGGATGACGGTTTGGATTCCGCCTGGCATTGTTATAATGTTGTGAGGTTAAGATAGTGGCATCTAGATGATATCCGGTTAGCGTGGGTTCGAGTCTCAACTAAGACATAGGAGTTTTGATCGTGTTGGTTGCATGATATCCATTTTATTCCACCTCTCCTACTGCTACATATTATCTATGTCTAACATATAACAAACATACGTCACCTGTACTCCAAATAAATTAATTATTATTATTAAATTATTTCATTATATTATTATTTTACCGGGAGAGATGGCTCAGTGCATCAACCTGATGTCACTGCAGTCCCTCTGGCCGGGAGGTCCTAGGTTCGAGTCCCGACGGGCGGCAGGATTTTCGACACTAGCTTATCAGCTAGGTCGAATTCAGTCGCTGTCTGGAGGAGAATTCTAGCGGCCGGCTGCTCTGATCGGTAGTTTTCCGTGGTTTTCTCCGATCAACACCAGGCGAATACCGGAGTAGTACCCTAACAAACGGGCCACGGACCGCGCGCGATCTTTCCTTCCTCATCCTTGTCCTACCCTCTCCCTCTTACACATGCACTACACTGCCACATACATCAGGAGACTGGTCGGGAGCTTACAACTTGGGCCGGATAGGGCGGTGCCCCGCTGGTGGGAGATACTTGGTCGGGGGGAAAACCCCGCTAGTCGACGGTAGGTCGGCGCCAGATCTCGCCATCCAGCGGGAAAAAGATCATCGCCACCTCCCGGGGAAAACACGCACTACACTTACGGGACTAGTGACTTGAGCAGTTGACGCGCCCGGAAACACGAATCAATCAATCAACATTATTATTACTGACTTTAATTGATTTAGTACAAACACACTGCAGCCTAAGAGGCTCCAGAGACCAATCTCAGAGCTATCCCCGGCAGGCGGCAGCCACGAGAGGGGAGTCGGTTAGTCCGCCGAACGCAAGCGCCACGCCCTCCCCGCGCGGTGGTCGCACCGGCAGGTGGCGCCACGGGCGATAAATGCGATCTAACAAGCCGAAACAAAATCGCCGGCGCGCCCTATTCGCCATGCGGATATCGGTGGCAGCTGCCTTTTTCGCGCGCGCCGCGCCGCAATTTTTCGCAGGGTTTTCAAACGGCTAGGGCGTCGGCGTGTGCGGTGCATTTGAATAAGGGAGGCTTTGATCTCGTGGTCTCCCTTCCACCAACCCTCACGTTCGCTACACTACGTGATGGCAGTAGCCATGGCTGTGTCAAGGCTGAGAGGACAGCGCCGGTGGGCTTGTGCAAGGCGCATATGCGACGCAGCGTGTTTAATCAACGGGCAATCAATTTTTCACATCAGTTCTCTCCTGAGTATATTGCTTTGTTATTTATAGCGGTCCTAAATATATTCAAACTCTTATTAAAAGTTTCTCTCTTATAGAAATTTAAGGTTAAAGTAAATCATACAATACCTACTATTCGCAATATTATTGACGGGAGTTCCACAGGGTTCTGTTCGGATTAAAAATTTAAATAGTGACAAAGGGTACAAAAGAGTCCATATTAGATGTAATAATCTAACGCAATGGACCAAAAATTAAGAATCACAATAAATTCGCAAAGTGTCAGATCCAAAATATTCACCATTAGAAAACTGCACAGCCCTCTTTATTTAAAAGTATATGACAATAAAATATGGAAATATATATATATCAAAGTATTGATAGTCAAAAATGTTTCAGAAAATTTCATGTTTACGCAGCAATCAATAAATTCCTATGCAAAAATTGTAAAGTCCTGTCTACTCATTAATCAACCTTAACGCAATAATAGAAATGAAAAGTCATAGAAAAAATGATTATTCTTCCTACATTAACTTACACTTACCTAAAATGGGGAAAACATATCCTACGTAATATAGAAAGTTCAGTTTGTCCAAACAAAGAGATAATAAAACTACAGCAGGGATGTGCACCGATTTGAGTTTGGGTTCCAGTCTGCAGACCGAAATTCTACCGTGCAAAACGATCCAAGCTCCTACCTCGGACCGTTTACACGAAGACATTTCGGTACGTGAAGAAGCCTCTGAATCAGTAGATCTCTACTGTTTCACTTCGGTTCCTGAATTTACAGTTCCGCAGAAAAATGATGCTATCTGCAAGTAGTTTCTGTCCACGGAACGATATCCCCGGTTCACTCAGCTGTTTGGTGATGTCCCTTTTTTGGTATGGAATTGAACTCCACTGCGGGTTCTTGAGAGTGGTCACTACACATTCACACGAGGGGGGAATTCCTAGAGAAATTACGACTACAATTTACACCAAGGAACAGCAGGGTAAGTCGTCGACTTGCTCCGGGTGGCGTGCGACGCCTGGCTGGCCACCCTGAAGCAAGGCAGTGACCCTAGAATCTGAGAGGATTGCCAGGAGACAAGCAAACGAAAACAAATTAAATGTTTTACAAATCAATGCATTCAAACATCCAATTTAAGTATAATTATACGAAATACAAAGATATTAATAATCTATTAACCTAAATAAATACAACAATAAAACGAACATTCATTCTAGTAAGCAGTAAATAAAATGGAATCTCTATAATGGTAATGAATACTTTTTGGTTTTAGCTACACTTTAATTTTTTGCCAATTAAAAAAGTAACATTTTGTTATCAGTTTTACCTTTCGAATGTAAAATTCCGCCATTATAACTTTATTTTCGCGAACACGTTTTATAAAGCTATCGGCTATAGCAGTCTCACTAGCATCCTTACTAGGAAGTACAACAGTGTTTTATTTATTTGCGTCAAAAATAGTTAAAAACTGCGTATGACGAGCTATGGGGAGAAGTGAATTTTGTGCACGTTTTCATAATTCTGTGGTCTCTATCCTAAACCATATTTTGGTCGAATTTTGAATACAGAAAAGAGAGGTTTTTTCGTGTTTTGTTGACAAAATATTCGCTCCTATATAATAAAATATATTTTCAAAGGTAAATTAGTTATAAATTCCTGCCCTGAACCCTCATGTTCTTCATGAAAGAATAATACTTTTTGCCGCGATAATATGAAAGACGATAATTTGAATAACTATATTTCCCACTGAAATTCAGAAGACGTGCACAAATAATGAAGTTACATTTATGTCCAGAAGCAAAACAAGGGACCATCTCAGCATTTGCTCGAGGATCAGGGAAACTGGACGAAAAACCTGATCGAGATGGGGGCCATCAACTCAGAAACTGTGGTACAATACTTGTTACAGGTTCTTTAGAATTATACAATCCAAATGATAAATAATTACATTAACTATCATTGTTAAAATTAATTCTACTTTCCTTTTTGATGCTCGGTATAGTCTCGAATTGTATAGAAACAGTTATGCAGCAGAAAAGATTTTACTTGGGACTTAAACTTTTCTATTGAATTTAATCGTTTAATGTCTTCTGGCAAAGTGTTGTAGAGTAATGTACATGAATTGTATGTGAATTTTTTGTAGTGAGCTGTTGATACTGCCACCTGGTGAATATGATTACTACGTCGTGTGTTATACTTATAGACATCGGCGTTTGCTGAAAATATATTGAAAATATGAGTGCATTCATATGCTGAAAATATAAGTGCATTCATATAGTATTAGTATTGAAGTGTGGTGACGTGTTGTGAAGTGTAGTGCAATACAGAAGTAGAAAGAGAAGTGAAGTGAAGTGGAGTGGAGTGAATTAAAAGTCGTATATGTTATTATAAATTATCTGTACAGAACCATCATAATGTAGAATTAATGCGGTTATTGTTATTAATGCATTTATTGTTAACATCGTTATCTTATTATTATTATTATTATTATTGTCTTAAAATAATTTAAGTTACATTGTATTTAATTCCTAATTATAATATGTAAATTTTAATGTTCCGCCACCAGGTTGCATAAACCTACTTGCAGAAATAATAAATATCTATCTATCTATAAACATGGAGTCAGAGTGTGGAGGTGTTTCTGTGCTGGTGCCCCTTTTGCCATGTGTTGGATGATTGGTACTACGGTCTTGAATACTCAACCTTAGCAAAGTGAGTTTCAATGATATATATATACGGTTAATTAAAATTAATCAGTAATTTTATGGTTGTATTTTTAATATCTCCGTTTATGTACTATACACTTTGTATGTTATGTATCAAACTTGGAGATAGTAACGTGAATGAACGTCTTACTTGAGGAGATGTATGTCTAAATTCAAAGAGAATTAATTACTCCATGTTAATTCCATTCTTATGATTACAATTCTTCAATTCAACATTTGAATTCATCTTATGGAAATAATTACTAGTAAGAGCGAGAGCCACTCATAGCAATTCAAACCTGACGATCTAGTCGCTTAGTAAGTCCACTTGCAATAAGCAGGTGACCGAATGTGTGCAAAAAATCTGAGAAAGGGATACGTGTTTTTCGCGACCAACAAAACCCTCTGCATCGTGGCAGCTGGAAGAAGCTCAAGACTGGGAGAACAAGCATTGAACATCGAGTTGTCTGAACATGAAAACCACGTAACAACTTAGTACCCAAGAAAAAAAAGTTGCAATTAGATTGATAATACATAATTATAATGAGGGAACTTTAGAACGAAGGGAAGGGAGACACACGAAGGACCAAGGCCACTCCCGCTTCGAGGCATAGGTACCACTGGGAGAGGTAGGTAATGTGCTGAAATGACTATTGCATGGAGGTCTGAAAGGGATTTAGATTACCAAACAGATAAATCAATATTTTTATACTAATCAAATATTAAGTTTGTGAACCTGGAATTCATCCAGAAATTCAACTAAAGTGAATTTATTAAATTTAATCAATTTTTCTTAGAAATGAATTACATTTATATTATTCTTGAAGTGCTAAATTGTTAAGACAGTTGTTCAGTAAATCGTAATTAGAACATTGTAAAGGTACTACGAATTATGAAGAATTGACAGTGAAAATTTATAAGAGTGGTTGGGTTTATTTGAACCAAGTGTAAAAGTATTTGTCTTGTAATTAAGAGAAGAAAATGAATGTATTTTTTACAAGTGTGTGTGTTATTTTGCATTCAGAATCAGGAAAGTGCTTTGCATTTTTGTTAGTGTCATAAAGAGGAACAAGTGTTTATTATACTGTTAACATTTCTTTTATACTTTTTTTATATTTTTTAATTTACTTTACAGTTGTATTTTATTATGTTATTCCGAGAATTTTGTTTGTCTCGAGAAAAGAACCCATGATCATAGAGCTAATTAAATATGCCTGGATCCATGTTAAATCAGAGATAGATAATAACACAGAGTACTAATCACTTCTCCTCCTGCTTTTAGCAACTCGTTCACGCAATCCCATCCCATTTAGCAGGCGCGGAATTCCATGGGGGCAATGAAGACAGTCATGGGCACCCACTACTATTCGAGAGCGGGTGATGTCCCACGACGCCTTCCTCCCCCCCCCCCCTCTTCCCTGAGTCTCCCTCGCGAACCTTCTGCCGCCGCCCCGCCGCTGCGCCCACGTAATTAGCGACCGTAATTACGGGCGAGTTAATTGTGCCGCGGCAGTAAATTGGGTCGCGGGAATAAGGCCCACCTTTAACTCAGCGGCGCCTTTGATTAAACTAATTAAACAGGGCTTTCTTCGAAGGGCCCCTCGAGGACCTCGCCGCCGCCTGCGTGACGGTAATGCGCGCGATGAGCCGCTTCTGTTTATCGACAGTCAACATGACGGCGGGACGGCGGAGTGCGGTGGGCGTAAGGGGGAACGGCAGGGGTGGAGGAACTGAGATGGCAGCGCGGCGGGGACGTTGGATGGACAAGGCTTAGGAGTGGCAGGGTTGGTATGGCTGTGGGAATGGCAGCGGTGAAGGGGATGACCGGGATGGTGGCGGGGGCGTTGGACGGCCAAGACTTAACAGTGGTATCACTGTAGGTTAACAGTGGTATCACTGTGGGATGGCAGCAGTGGTTTATCTGTGGGAATGGCAGGAGTGGCGGGGGTGGTAGAGATGGCGACGGTTGGGTGGACGACCGAGGTTTAGGGAGGGCAGGTGTGGGATGAGGGTGTGGCTGGTGTGGGATGAGGGTGTGGCTGGTGTGGGATGAGGGTGCGGAGTGGAAGGGAATGTCTGAAATGGCGACGGGTGCGTCGGATGGTCGAGGTTTATACTTCGGTTATTCTTCCTTGCGAGTCGCATGATCGCCAGCACTGCTCGGAACAGTCGCGATCATGCGACTTCTAGTGGCACAACCGAGAACGACGCGAAATACCCTGAGATATTCCATTTTGATGACACACCCGCACGCGCCAAGAAATAAAAATCGAAATATAGGGATGACAGAGATGATGCGAAGGTAGGAACGGTACGGGTGACATAAGCTCCGAGAGCGGCGGATACTGTTTGAATGGCAATGGGAATGGCGAAGGAGGCGGAGTTGTGGGGTCGGAGATGGTGGTATAACGGCGGGGACAGCAAGGGTGGCGTGAACGTCAAGGGCGGGAGGGATGTTTTGATAGGGGGAACGGAGGCGACCGAGGTGACGTGTGTGGCAGGGTTGGAGAAGGTAGTGAGGGTGGTAGCAACCGAGGTCCAGTCAATAATAGCTATTAGGCCACATGATATGTATGGAACCAGAGTGAGAGAGGAACTAAAAAGTGCTAAGAGGGAGCAAATGCTAGACGTACGGACGGAATAAACGGCACAGGAAACAGTTTTTTTCAAATTATGTATTTTCGATAAAGATCAATGTTACCTCGTCTGAAATGCAAATGTGAATTTGTAATTATATCAGATTTCAACAGCGTGCAACAAGTTGATAAAAATACAGAGTTAAAGTTTTTAAAATTACCAAATAATTTCAGAAGTAAATGTAATAACAGCTATAGAAAAGTTTAGATCAATACGGATGTTCTTTTTTTCATCAATACATATGAAAATGTGTCTATTAAGATTTCTTATTTTCTTCAATACCATGCGATATCATAAATATCATTTCAATCTTTTTACGACTAGTCCTTGAATAAAAAAAGCTCAACAAGACACAATCAAATGTGGAGGAAAGCTAAACCGTTTCGTGAAAGTAAACATTTCATTTTTGGAACAGGAAGTAGAGTGTGAATCCGTATCCATTGAGTTATGAGGCCCATGAAAAGAAAAATGCTTCTTAGATAAAATAGTGAAACGGAGATCTAAAGAGATTTTACATGAGGAAATACTGGGAGATTTCGAGATTACCAAGAAAGACGTTCTGCGAGAAGAAGAATGAAATTACGTGCGCCTTTTATGTAAATGTCCATGCAATTACCTTTTCCTGGCACGCTCACATTGAGATTGCGAAAAAAATATCCTAATTCGTAAGAGCTAACATAAATTCTTTAAACATAGGACACATACATATTAAAGCTACGAAACAAAGCATACTTTTTTTACAGAAAAAAACAGAAAAAAAGTTTCAAGAGAACGAGTTATTTTTATTAATATTTGTTCTAAATTCATATTGTAAACTAAATATATACTGATACTCTGTTTACCATATACTCAAAATCTAAGCGTCTTTCCTATTGTTATCTCGTTCCTTTCTTGTTTCTTGTCTCGTCGCATTCCTCTTATCAATTTTTTGACATAATTAGAGATAACATGTCACTATTTCTTTTATTACAACATGTTAATTTTCTGTTCATGTCGCAGTGATTTTGCGTATTTCTAATGGTAATAATGAAGTGCAAAACTTCACATTTAAATCATCGTAATTCATGGCACCTTTCTTAAAAAACACAAACAAAATAATTATATCCCAAGCTATAATTGATCAGGAAAATAAAGTTATCGACTTCGTTATTGCTGTTAATATTGTCATTATTATTATTATTATTATTATTATTATTATTATTATTATTATTATTATTATTACTATTATTAACTGAGTATGTTACATCCTCGCTACAAATGGGGTGAATTATGAGTTAAAATGTTGACAAAAGAGTTTTCAGTATTCATCCTATAATGTTTTCGTACAAATAGTTTCCTAAATTATCTTGCAGTTGCCCACAGGTTGTTGAGAAACTTTCGAAATCTTTCAATTTAGATTCAGAATTACATTAAATGATTTCATTAAACAAACCATTGGAGTTTTCAAATAAAAGTAAAATGCAGAATTAATACAAATCAAGATGTGTCTGTGCAGAAAATTTTATTGAAATCGGGTTACTGAATGCAAAATATTTGCAACATCCGACACAATGGTAGTTGGTTTTTAAAGAAATGAGACAATATGTTCTCCAGGTCTGTCTCCTAATCAATCTGGGCACCCTACTTCTGATTTCTATTTCAAGTCTGAATTCACTCTCAGCTCTCAGCTCATACTTCTAAGGGGAATCACTTAACTATGGCCCGATTAAAATAAGTTGATGATTGACAGTTTGCGAATGGAAGGAAGCGACGTTGACAGGTTGCGTACCACTGAGCACTTGTTCCCGGGACACGAAAATCAACACCTGAAATAAATATTTCTAAAAGTAACCAAGTCATACACTCATATTGTCTGAAGCTACAGCTTCAGAAGCACAACTGTCAATCACCAATTTATTTTAATCGAACCATAGGTCTTTGTGAATGGTGCGGACGTGTGATCGGCCGGCGTTTCCTCAGCGTTGGAGCTCATCGTCGCATGTGCAGTTTTCTAGCCTGACCGGCCCTCGAAGCAATCTCCGTCTCTCTTCGTCCACCCGGCCAACCAGAGATCCAGAGAACTCATTAGCAACTCTATTAAGTTGGCTGTCCGGGTGACGCCGCGTCCATGGCAAAGGTGCCGACGTTTCGGTCGCCATTCTGCGACCTTCCTCAGGGCGTAATGCTCTGGTAACGATCAGAGAAATTATGGAAAAATACCGATCAGAGCAATCGGTCCCTAAATTATAAAAGAGGAAGGTCGCAGAATGGCGACCGAAACGTCGGCACCTTTGCCATGGACGCGGCGTCACCCGGACAGCAACTTAATATTGACTCCGGCCGCGGCAGCCTACGCTCTCTCATTAGCAACTCGCCCCAACAGCCCCCGGTACGGTGCATACCCCTTTCCTACTACAATTCCCCCCTCTCTCCGACGCTCATCTCATAATAGCAATCATCTCATCAGCCTCATCATAGCAATAATTCGAGCCCGTGTACATGTGAAAAATCGTTCAATGACGATTGGTTGAAATTAATGTAACTAAAACTTTGACGTTTCAATGCCTTGGTATCTTTTCCCCCAGAATATTTCATTTCATGGCATTATTAATACATCAATCAATTTAACAAACAAATTCCTTTGGTGAATACGCATTAACAAATTCCTTTGATAAATAGTCGCATTATCCATTTTGTTAAGGATACGTTGTTGTCCTAGATTTACCAATTATAAGCTGTTAGAATTTTTCTAGTTGTCATTTTAAAAAAATCTAAACAATTTTGTTTTAATCATTTTCACACTAATAACTTTCATTAATGTTTAATTTCCATGAAAATAGTTTTATTGGTCAAAAAAATTAGCATCAATGACATATTGTAGGGTTCGAGTCCCGACAGTGAATATTTGTCACAAGTTGCACAGCTGAGTCGAGTGCTGCTCTTGTCTAGAGTAGAATTAAATGGACAGATTGCTCTGATCGGCATATTTCCGTAATTACTCAGATCATTACCAGATTATTGTAGGAGAATACTTTAACAAACGGGCCAAGGACCGCACGCGAACTTTACTTCCTTGTTCCCCGTCTTCTCTTACTCCCTCCCTCCCCCTCTCTCTCTCTCTCTCTTTCACAAACACGCACACACACTTACATGCACTGCCCACCACCCATTTAGGGAGGCTAGATGCGTGCTTAAAGGTAGTATACATGCTTAGAGCTATGCCAGTGGGACAGTGTTCCACTGACGTAGATACCTGGAGAGGGAAATCCGCAAACATGGAGTTAAACTAGACAATGAATTCAAATCGGCATGATGTTATAGGAGCACAAGGAAGCCGTTATTAAGACTTGTCCCCAGGGGAATGGTAGTTACTCTGGAGAATCTGATATGTCCCTTAGGCGACGATAGATTGAAAGCCGGAAAGGTAGTGGAGTAAAATCGAAATGTTATCCGCGGCTTGAAAGAACAACTATCTAGTTCGAGAAAGTCTGTGCCATTTTGGAGCTCTAGTTCACTGTTGTCTACAAAAACTCGAATAAAATCTTGGAAATTTCTTTTACCTTCATCTTGTTCCTAGTAATTCCTTCTTAGTTGGGCAATAATGAGTTTTCAGTATTAAAATAAGAACGTAATATTGCTCTTAAACACTCGAACCATCGCCAAAAACGTTTCCAGTAGAAAGCATAAATTTCTCTAAACATCTTGATGATCAGGATTAACTTCTTATACATTAGTATTTATGAGTACTTTGCGCGGACCCGACACACTCGCGTCTCAGATACATCAAAAGACTGTAAGGCCATTGTCCATGACTGCAAGGCCAAGGAGACGTCAAAAGACGCGAATGGGTTAATGCGTCACTTTCGTGCATTTCCTGTGATAAATTCCAGGCGGATGCCGGAGAAATGCCTTAAACAACGGATCGTAGACTGCGCGCGATTGCCCCTGCCACCACGCCCAGCCTAGGGCCGAGACATGGGCTTTTCCCCGTCATAAGAAAGCTCATTTCCTGCACAGTCGAAAAACCTTCAGTCGTCGACGAACGAAAGTGTAGCTAAAACCTGCGAGATCTCCAAGATACTATTTGTGATTGGATTGATAGTTTAACTGAATAAAGTGAAAAATGTGTTCAATAAAGTAAGAAGTTGGATATTGATTTTCATATTTATTAAGACCAGTTAGTTCTAACCCCAAAATTTGATTATATGAACACGGATACAACGATAAATGAAGTGGAGCGCAATGATATGAGACAAAATTATCTGTTATATCACATGAAGGCCAAGGCTAACCACAACAATTCTTATGCATTCATTAGTATCAGTTCACTTCCTCTTTTTTGTACGTAAAATCCCCGGAGACTATAATAATGAGAGAAAATGTAGTAGTTATTTATGTAGCTAGTACAGAAAATGAGTATTTTACAATCGAATGTTGACGGAAGAGGCGACGATAGGACGGAGTCCGACATTTTAAAGTGAATACGAAAGAGACACTTTCATACTAGTTGCGTACATTATAATTAGTCCAAATCCATGAGAAACTAACAAGTACATACAAGTACTTACTTGAGATTATTCTCATTATGTGAAGTGGTAGCCATGTTGATTCATCGCCTCCGTGTTTTCTTTAGTTCGCAGAACAGTTGTTTTATGGTCATGTCTTCTTTACGGTACATGTACGGCAAAGTCCGACTTTATCATATGCGTACTGCAAAGTAACGCTTTCCAAATAACAAACATGGAAGGTAATCTGTAAGGAAGGTAGTTTTCATGCATGAGTACTGAAAAATAAATAAAAATGTAATACTGAATAAAGTTAAAATTAAAATAAATGTGGAAGATTAGAACATTAAAAAAATCCAAAGCTTATGCACACAGATTCGAGAAGTTTATTTTCGCATATTAATAATTCTTAGTGTTTATACACATTTCCAAGGATAAATATACTTGACGTACTTCAGTCTTTGATAAATACTTTTAGTATATGCTCTATACACATAATTCTGATTGCCATAATCATCATACTGAGGGAGTGAGGAAGCTTACATCATTATGACCTCCCATTTCGTGATAGATGACAGTTAATTTCCCGCTGCCTTCCATTGTAATGTGGGATGGAAATACTGATAGTGGACGAGCGTGAATGATTCTGACGATGACGTTCCAGAAGGGATACAGGATGATGCGAAAAGCTTTATACTTAGTACGTGTGCGCTGTAATACCGTTGTCACCCTATTAGTGAGGCCTATCCGCGTGTAATAAAACTTCCTCCGAGGGTTTCAGCTCCGAAGAGCGAAGGCGCGCTCGCGGCCGACTCATCACGGAGGGAAAGCGAGTGGAAACTCCGGAAGATGGAAGAACGAGAAAGCTCGAAGGCGCGAGGGTGGAGGGCGGGAGAACAGGGATTTGGGAAGGTGAGAGGTCAGGAAAAGGGGCTAGTGAGAAGGCGAGAGGATTGAAGAAAGGATAGAAAAATGGAAAAGCTGGAGGGCGAGAGTGATGGCAATTATGCTTCTGGAGGGCGAGCGAGGGTGGGCGATAAGAATTGATTGATTGTTCGTGATTCCGGGCGAGTCAAACTACAGAGGTCATTAGTCCCGTAATTTTAGTGCGTGTTTTTTTCATCGGGAGGTGGGGGTGACCTTTTCCCTGCTAAATGGCGAGATTCGGCGCCGACTTACCGTCGACTATCGGGGTTTTACCCTCAACCCCGATACAACACTTTGCCAGAAGACATTAAACGATTAAATTCGATAGAAAAATTTAAGTCCCAAGTAAAATCTTTTCTGCTGCATAACTGTTTCTATACAATTCGAGACTATACCGAGCATCAAAAAGGAAAGTAGAATTAATTTTAACAATGATAGTTAATGTAATTATTTATCATTTGGACTGTATAATTCTAAAGAACCTGTAACAAGTATTGTACCACAGTTTCTGGGTTGATGGCCCCCATCTCGATCCGGTTTTTCGTCCAGTTTCCCTGATCCTTGAGCAAATGCTGAGATGGTCCCTTGTTTTGCTTCTGGACATAAATGTAACTTCATTATTTGTGCACGTCTTCTGAGTTTCAGTGGGAAATATAGTTATTCAAATTATCGTTTTTCATATTATCGCGGCAAAAAGTATTATTCTTTCATGAAGAACATGAGGGTTCAGGGCAGGAATTTATAGCTAATTTACCTTTGAAAATATATTTTATTATATAGGAGCGAATATTTTGTCAACAAAACTCGAAAAAAAACTCTCTTTTCTGTATTCAAAATTCGACTAGAATATGGTTTAGGATAGAGACCACAGAATTATGAAAACGTGCACAAAATTCACTTCTCCCCATAGCTCGTCATACGCAGTTTTTAACTGTTTTTTGACGTAAATAAATAAATAAACCCGGTATCTTCCACCAGCGGAGCACCGCCCCTACCGAGACATGCTCTACGCTCCCGACCGGTCTCCCGGCATGTGTGCTAGTGTAGTACACGTTAGTGTAAATGTGTGTGTAAGGGGTGAGGATAGGAGAAGGAAGAGGAAGGAAAGATCACGCGTGGTGCGTGACCCGTTTGTTAGGGTACTGCTCCTGCATTCATCTGATGTTGATCGGAGAAACCACGGAAAACTACCGATCAGAGCAGCTGGCCGCTAGAATTCTCCTCCAGACAAGCGACTGAATTCGACCTAGCTAAGTAGCTAGTGGGCGCTAGAGGGAGGCCACGTTCTCCGGGGGTAGGCAGATGAACAGCGGTTAGGACATTGGTGGGTAGCGTGGAGCGCGGAGGGCGAGCCGGGGGTGTCGTGCGGACAGGGCGCGGGAGTGAGAACGAGAGGTGGCACGCAGGAGAATGCGTGATTTTATTGGTCTAAATGGGATGGGAAGGAACGGGGAGCAGGCGGGACCGGGCTCGGGGACGGGCAGGAGAGAGCAGAAGCAGGCGAGATTGGACGAGAACGTGCGGGAAAGGGCAGGTTAGGCGAAGCCTTCAAGGAGCCAATATGAGTGGCGGGAGGGGTTGGAGAGGAGTGGATTAGAATGGGTGGGTTAGAATGGAGTGGAGTAGGGTGGGATGGGGCTGGCTGAGCGGAGTGAGTAGAGCAGACGAGGGCGAATGAGAACGGGCGGGAATGGAGGGGTGCGGTGAGGGGCGGGCCGGGGCGGGACGAGGGGCGGGGCGGGGTGGAGCGAGAGGGGCGGGGCGGGGTAGGGCAGATTGAGCAGGCGGGGATTGATTGAGTGGGCCGGTGGGTCGCACGGAGCGAGTAATACAGGCGAGGGCGGATGAGAATTGGCGGAGCAGTTGGGGATTGGAGGGGGATGGGTTAGAGTCGGTGGGTTAGAGTGGAGTGTGGTGGGGTGGAGTGGGGTGGGGCGGGGAACAGCTAGCGAAGATTAGTGAAGGAGTGGATGGTGCAGGCGAGGACGGTTGCGGACAGGTCGAGTGGAATGGGGTGGAATGGGGCGGGGCCGGGTGGGGTGGGGAGAGCTGGGACAGGCGAGGATTGGTAAAGGAGTGGTTCGGGGGTGCGCGCGGAGTGGGTAGTGCAGGCGAGGGCGGATGGAGGCAGGCGGAGTGGGGTGAGGCGGGGCCGGGTGCGGCGGGGTCGGGTGGGGCGGGGTCGGGTGGGGCGGGGCGGGGGAGGGGAGGAGGGGGCGGATGGTGCCAGGCGGGGTGGGTGGGGTAGGGTAGGGCGGGGGCGGGGCGGGCGGAGCAGGCGAGGATTGGTGAAGGAGTGGGTCGGTGAGGCGCTCGGAACGGGTAGTGCAGGCGAGGGCGGGCGGAGTCGGTTGGGTTGCCGCGGGCGGGCGCGGGCGCGGGCGTGGGCGTGGGCGTGGGCGTGGGCGAGGGCGAGGGCGAGGGCGAGAGCGAGGGCGAGGGCGAGGGCGAGGGCGAGGGGGGGTGACGAGGTGGGCGCTAGGACGTGGGGCAGGCGGTGACGAGGTCGCGTGAGGCGCTCGGCTCCGCCACGCAGCCGCTTCCCTCGCGTATTATTTTTTAACAATGGAATATCGTTACTTATGTTTTCTTTCGCCTAATGTATTTTAATGTATGCCATGAATAATGAATGCGCCGATCGCGGGGCACTGCGCATGAGGGGGCCGGCCCCTCGCGGCGACGATGGTGGCGCGCGCAGTGGGCCGAGTTGGCACTAAAATGCGTTGCGCACTTTTTTCTGTAACTTCTAAAGTGTTTTAAAAATTTAATCTACAGAAGAAATAAATGTACAAAAAATATAGTTTTAATGGCATCCTTCAATCATTGAATCATTTACTGCAATAATTTCGTACTAATCAGATGTCCAAATTTTACGTGTATAAGTGTTTCCTACTTGCTCAATCTTTTCTCTAAGTTGTCGACTGAAGAGATTTTTATAATTTCTTTAATATTTGGTGACATGAACGAATGTAATTAACCAAACGTTGGTATCATGGTACAAACGTGATGAACACCCCTTCGAGGTTTGCAGTGTTTTCAGAAGCAAAAATCCGAACTTTGCTGCGTCGCGATTGCGACACGTTGAAGAATCCTTGATTATCTCTTTTACATTCTCAACAAAATTAATTTATGGAAGATAGTGGTATTTCATAAACTTCTGTAGACCTAATTGAACCTATGCTTGTTGAGCATCCAACCCAAACGTCGAACACTTTGGCCACAGAATCGAATTCGCATCCTTATAGAACGGATATTCATCGTTTATAAGAATGTTGACTGTTTTGATTTTTTGTGGTGATTATTTTCTTTATTGTTTTATTTTATGTTAGTTTTTATATAATTCATTTTCATTTGAATTCGTGGGACTTTACCTGGTTTTCGTTATGATAAGTTAATATATTTGGCTTGAAGGGTTTATTTGCCTGTTTCTTTAAATTATTTATTTTTTGTTGTTTTTCATTTTGGATTAGTAATATGATTTATTGAGACATTTTAGGAAATTCAGTTAATAGAGTATTTAGTTCTATTTTTTGTTTTCAAAACAAATGCTTTTAAGCTTATTAACTTAACTTAAATCATTGATCTCATAATTTAGAGATAGCGGAATTAATGAGGAAATATAAGAAGTATCTAACTGTTAGAATTTCTCCTCTTAAAATAAATAGTTTTTCAACTGGTCGAGCTCCAATTCATGTTAATAGAATAACAATTGAGGTGTAAACCCAGAATAATAATTGCTAAATAAGATAATATTTTATATTTCGGAATTTGTTGTTGGATGTGAAGGGTAAGATAAATGGCAATTGATGCGACTATGGCAATAACTCCTCCTAATTTTTTACGAATTGATCGTAAATTGCATACGCAAATCGAAAATATCATTCGGGTTGGTTATAGACGGGGGTTACCAATCCTAGTCACAATTCAAATAAACAAACAAAAAATAAATAAATACAAAGTAAATAAGACAAGCAGGCCGACAGTAAATGTACAGGCGAATGATGGACAGAGAGACCGGACGAATGACGGAGGGAGAGATGGGTAGAGAGATAAAACCACTTTTCCGTAATCATGGGATCCTCAAACGTCTGTTGCATAACTTCTTTATACTGCGTGCATTTTCCGTATGCACTAGCTTATAGAGTAAAAATGATTCACGTTGGAGTTCTTGCCGTTCTTTTCTTCTTCGCTGAGTATGCGATTTGGCCTCTTTGCCAATCAGATTGCGATGTCGGCCTAAGAAATGGAACCGCAGCTTTGACGATGGTTCGGATGAGAGTAACACATAAATTGCGATAATTATGATGGGTAACAGCATCACTGCTGTAATTACAAGTCTGACTGATAGGATGCAATGCGACAGTGAAAACGTTATAGAAATAGATATGAGGTGTTGTTTTGTCGTAGGTGTTTATTTTGTCAGAAAGCTTTTCGATCGCATTGCGACCATCTTCAGTGCCGCAAATATAATAAGTTATCGAACTACAAATAAAATTTATTTATGACATAACATTATTATGAATTTAATAAAAACAGAATTAAAGCAAAATAGAAAAATGGGAATATAAAATGCGAAATTAAAACATTATTTTGAAGAAAGAAAATGTTCGGACAATCAAGCTTTTATCATTGTTTATTTACTTTCATATGCGCATCGCATTATGACTAAGCTATTTGTACAATTATTTTTATTATGTATTTATTCGTAATTACGAAATACGTTCGGCTCATACGACTCGTGATTCCCAGAAAAGCCCATCCGGTGGCACGACCGCCTGATCGCGTTTCCAGGAAACGCCGCCCACTGCAGTTAAGAATGTTCTGGACTATTTGCGACCTCACAAATTTAATTGCTTAATATATCCCATAAATCTTACAATTTAAAATGCCTTACTAAAACATAGCTTTTAACCGTTAACTGGTGACGTGCCTTCTTACCGGTGACGTGCGGTCTGTGAGATCCCAAACGTTTTAGACAGATTATTTTCGGTGTTCCACTTCAGATTGACTTGACCATTTTTTCACGTTAACAATATTATAATAAACAGGAAAATAAAAGAATTTTTCTACTCCCATTGTATAACGCTGTCTTTGGATGGCTGCAACCAGTTGCATAATGATGGTCATTTCGATACAGATTTCATTATGATACAGGTTCTTGGCCAATCACAGAGACGCTTACAATCAAGTATTGTCACTTCATTAATCGTTGAGAATTGTTGCAGTAAATGTTTCGTTCGAGTGTGTATATTAAAATTACATTTAATATTATATTAAGCTTCTCAGTTTTAATTTTATTTTATTAGTAGTAATTTTTACGTGAAATATTATTAAAAATAAATTGGATCGTCATTTCACTTTATCCTATTTGACTAGCGCAGTGGTAGTCATTGAAGAGAACTTTCAGTGAGGTTAAGATCTGAACGCAAGTCATTTTGTGTTATTTGCTGCTTCTATGTGGTTGTCCTTAAAAAACCGACCAATTCTATAGTTTAAAAATATTTAGTGAATGGTGGTTCTTTCTGATGGTGTTGACGTTTCCAGAAATGAGAGCAAATGCGAAAATACGGAAGTCGGAATATTATTGCCGCAACTTTTGTAGTTCCTCGCCGGCGCTCTGGTAAAGCACAGCCACCTGTGGGTGTAGGGTAGTGAGGTGTCCGCTAGGTGGCCTTGGCTGAATCTTGCATGTCGACTGCCAGGAAACGATTCAGTGGAGAAGTTTAACTTATAAAAGTTACCATAAGTCGTAGAAAAAGTACCGTATGAAACTCGATGTAATGGGTATTAATACACTCGTGTGAAGTTTACGATACTCGCTCGTACCTCGCTCGTATCGTAATGTCACACTCGTGTATTAATACCCATCATTACATCATCGTTTCATAATGTACTATTGTTGTTAATATGTAAAATGAAAATAATACTATTAAGGTGCGGATTTTTGCTTGTTTGCCGATTTTTATTCTCCAATAAAAATGGAGTATTTTAGGTTACTTATTCATTTTGAGGCATAAGTAGTATTATATTTTAATACACCAAATGCTTCAAAATGAATAAGTACCTAAAATACTGCGTTTTTAATTGAAGGATAAAAATCAGCAAATAGGCAAAAATTCGCAGCTTAACTATAATTATTAATTGCCGAGTAAATTTCGGGTTATAATTTGTTCCATACTGTTTCTTTACTATTAATTACTTAAGAATTTGTAGAAGGGTTAAAATATTATTCAGTACATTAAAATACTTCATTTAAAAACGACAATGCATTGTCACACGAATATTATCCATTAATAAAAAAATTGCAATGAACATTCACAGTGGGAAGAAAAGTCCCACTACTCGTGATGTGAGGTCTGCGAGACCGCTCCAAAACTTTAACTGGCGCTCAAAGGCGAACGGGTCTCACTGGATCCGCTACCTCTCGTGTGGGTGTAGTTTAGAAAGAGGTAGAAAGGTACTGTAAAAAAAAACTTATTGCGATATACCAGAAAGGAGGGCTACGCGTTTATTTTTCCTGAACGGTGTCAGAGACCGCACGTCACCAGTTAAGGGTTAATCTGTTATTTTGTAACTTAATTAAACTCTATTTAAGAATTCATATCTACTCGTGCCCTGATTGACACTGCGCGTTTCCTGGCGCCAGCTGGATCGCCTCAACCGATCAGCGAGCAAGCGAGTCAGTCGAGTTGAAACTTTCAACATGAGGCGGACGTGTTGTTGCATGGCGCCCGGCTCCTTGCATCATTAATTCCACATTACATTTTAAATGTATGGATGCAAGTTTTCTGTCTTGTGAAGTGTTAACTTGTGCATTGTTCAATGTGTGTCACAACTAGTCACTGTCACTCAATTGTTCGTCATGAACTTTTTCAACAACTTACACTTTCTAACAGCGATGGCTAGTATGATTTAATGCTCGCTGCCTTTTTACCACGTATTCGCACGACAGTTAATTACGTGCGTAAAACTAACTGCAATTCTAATATTAATTTTGATACGGCTGAGTGATATGTCTGAACAGTTTCTGTACAGCCTGCCTCTCGTGTTGCGCAATGTGGTGCAATTCAGCAGTCCCCGCCTCTGCCGCGCGAGCGCATCTTTACCTGCGTGTGTGTGGTCCGAATTGTGCGAGTCCTACCAACTGTGTACCAAGAAACTGCATTGTGCTCTTGCAGCTCTGCCTGGGCATCCCCGCAGGTGGTAACATCTTCGAACTTGTGACCTGATAATAACCAGCGGTCGCGCTCTCTCGTTCTCCAAGAACTGTTGTCGTTACCCATGACAAGGCACATCAAATGATGTAATGTATTTTTCTTTCAGCTCTAGCTCAATCACTAAAAGTATTCTCAATTGCCCTTTGAATTCATTTAGCAATTTCATTATATGAGTTAACTTCACATGTTTGTTGATTTCTTTCTGAGTGATGATGACAGCACCTTAGTAATTAATTTCAGGAACGCAAGACTGGCGACTTGCGAATATTTAACTCATCGCCAGAGGTCCTCCAAGGTAAGTTGGCTTTCCAGAGGATATCAGAGTGGGATGCAAATGGGTCACGCCCTAACGAATTCATGGTCAACTAATTACAAACACACACCTTCCCCTAACAGAATACATGAAATAAAATATGTACTTTTATAAGCCAGAATGCCCCCGTGTTTATTAACCCACCGTTACTCGCGCTGTTAGAAAAAATCTAACAATTCTGGATTTGTTTCAATAACATTGACATCTTTCAACGCAAGGAGATAACGGTTGAGCAAAGCCTTCCCGTACTATCCAACTCTGCATCTGCGAAGGGAAGCAATATGAGAAGGTGCTGATTAGCGTGCGGCGCGTCGAGTTAGATATTTTCTCATCCACAAGCAGCCGCTTTATATTTTGATACGATTATCACTTCCACTCTTCTGTCATATATAAACTGGTTTTTGTGTCTTGAATGCTCACGTGAAGATCAGAAAAGCTTAGTGTTTCACTTTGATCTTGTTTTTTATACCTTAAATATAAAGTAACATTCATGGATGTAGCAATAATATCGTCCGCCATCCCTTCGCTGTAGTTTCTGTTAGCTTTTTTTCTTTTTAGAGAAATGACATGACAGGGAGCAGCAAAGAGAGAAAAGAAGATGTGCTTTTTGTACAAAGAGGCAAACCAGGTTTACACAGCTGTTTTGTTGTAAGATTTGCTCCAACCCCTCGGAAAAGAACCCACAAGAAAGACTTTTTGTTCGCAATGAGTGTAGTTCTGAGGAAGCTTATTTTAGTTCATAAATGTCCCTGTATATTTCAATATTGTGAAAATATATTGTTTATTGCATTAATTGTATTCTATGATTTACCTTTCTTAAATTAATTTGCTTTATATAACACTTCACTTCATGACTGTGATATTGATTCGATTGCTTATTATAAGCAAAAATTATGAGTGTGCATATCATATTTATGCATTATTTCATCTATACAAGTTTAAGAAGTCAATAACAAATATGAATGTATGGAATATTAATGTAAAAATTTTATTCATAAGAAAACAATAAATACAACATAAACAGTTGTGAGATAAAATCTAACATGCGAGTAATCGTGTTACAAAAATAAGCGCGAGTAATGGCGAGTGAATATGAATGGTATCGTGATCTTTGTAAATTGCATGTTAATGCATACAATTTACGCATACACAATATAGACTTGTTCAAGGAATACAGGTTGTTAGAGCGACGGGTAAATAACCGCCGACGAAGTCACATCGGCTGATAAGGTACGATCGCTATTAGTTAGGGTGCGCAATAATACGATTTATCGGTATTTTACGGTACAAAGTAAGCTAATTCTTATAGAAGATATAACTTGAAATAACTGTTAAAGTAAAAGCGTTGATTTGGAATCACATCAATTATTATTTGAAAGTGAAGAAAAAATAAAATTAAAAATAGTGTAGACAGATAAATAAATAAATAAATAAATAAATAAATAAATAAATAAATAAATAAATAAATAAATAAATAAATAAATAAATAAATAAATAAATAAATAAATAAATAAATAAATAAATAAATAAATAAATAAATAAATAAATTCAGATGAGCAAACTGACGTACCGAATCTGATGCTGCTGAAGGTTTCGGTTCAGACAAGACAGTGATGGTCATGGTCATTGCACTACTATTTAAAACTCAGCTCTCAATGGAGAGGGGAGAACGCAGGGTTTTTCTAAGAAATGACCATTAGAGCAAAGTGTTAGGGAGCAGTGATCTATGCCATGGATCAAGGAATGTTGATAGCTAATGTTTTCTTCGGTGGTGAAAATGTTAAAAAAGAAAAAAATGCTACGAACAAGGATTAACTAAAGATTTTAAACAGGGCTCTTGGAGTATAAGACTGTTAAAGAAATAAATTCAAAGAAGCAATTTTATACAAAGACAAGATTAGAATTTGGTACTTGTATCCCCAAGTGGAGGAGGGAATTTCGTTCCAGAGAGGAAATTTAAAAGAAATTTTAAAAAATATATTTTAACATTTTTATTTTCAAACCGTTCACCAAATAATGTATTTCGTGTAAAAAAAAGTAAACAAAGATGACAACAAATACAATTTTGTAAAGATTTAATAACCCTAAATCAAGTATTTTGGCTTGTTTGAACCCTAAAAATAGAAATATATTTAAATTATTATGTTTTAAAAAATGTATAATATTAGTGAAAATGGTCTTTTGAAAACACAAAATGGTTTTTTTTAAATATTAAATCCATATAGATACTAAAAATAATCAATTTGTCAATAACTAATTAATTTGTCAATAACTAATTAACACATTTCCTGAAATGTAAGAAATTAAATTACTGATATTGGTAGTTTTGGAAACACCAACCTAAAGGAAATGTGCAACAAAATACTTAATGTTCAAGGGCTTCATTCAGACAAGTCTCCTGGGCATTCTCTCCATATTTTGTTCCTCAACTTTCCGTCGCCAACTTAAAAAGATTGATAAATTTGTTGTTTTTTAATGTAAACAACAAAAATGGAGCTAAATATGAAGTTATTTTATGTTATTAAAAATAATTACATTATTAATGTGTTTATAATTAGAGGCGTGCTGCAAAAGTCAAGGCAACTAATTTTTATGAAGATAATGTGGTTGAAGTAAGAAATTTCAAAATACTCGTATATAATTGAAAGGTTTCGGTACTTTCACGTATGCATTTTCAAACCATATGATATCTGCAAAAAGACAAGAAATATAAATAACAGACTTATCATCTTGCAGACCTGAAATTAGTAAAATTAATGGGAAATGTATGATAAATGAACAACTCATTGAAAATATACAACTCTTACTTTTTCAGATTATCATTTCCAAAAATGAAGCCAAGTGTAATAATACAATGGTGTTTGTGAAAATTGCAACACCAAGAAGGAGATACTTTTACAATGAAATGTATTCCACAGATTAGGAATATCACAATATACAAATGGTTAGAATTACGGAAATGTACCTACATTTTGACTTTGAGAATTTAGTACGATGTGAAACTGCCATGCGCTGCCATCAGAGCCTTTATGGTCGTGGCACGGATTCAAAGAGTGCCTGGATATGTTTCTGGGGAACACACTGCCACATAGTTTCTATGCGTGACCACAAATCATCGACAGTGACTCCAGGAGGACCAGAAGTAACAAGTCGTCGACCGATCATGTCCCAGACATGTTCGATGGGCGACATGTCATGCGAATGTATAGGCCACGGAAGCGGTGGTACCTGTGGTTCTTCGCAAAAAGCTTGCATATTCTTCACCACATGCAGTCGGGAATTGTCCTGCTGAAATTTGTCACGTGTAGCTGCTTGCAGGAGGGGCAGCACTTCGGGCTCTAAGACCTCCTAGTGGTTGCTGTTCAGATTGCCCTCAATGCATATGAGGTGAGATCGCACAGTATAGCCAATGGCGCCCCAAACCATCACACTTGGCGTTTGTCCGCCATGGTGTGGAATAATGGAGGCTGGCAGATTGCGATCACCACGGTACGGTCGAACACGTACGCAGCCATCGCTATAGCACAAATTGAACTTGTGCTACATTTTGCCACTCAGAACACCAGTGAACACGTTCACGTGGCCATTCCTGTCTAAGGCGTTGGTGGTTCCTGGTCAACGGAATTCGACGCAGTGGTATGCGTGCTACCAGTCCAGCCCTCAGCAGATGGCGTCAAACCCAGCGCAGACATCACCACACCCGTTGCAGTGCTCCAAAGTCGAGCCAACTCTGTTCTATCGGTTACGGACATGCGGACATGACGGCGGTCATCTCTCGCTGCGGTCTTATTGTGTGGTTCAGTACCTGCTCGTCGCTGTGTACGGCACACCTCAATCCACTGGTTCCACACACGGATCGCTGTCGGAGCAGTGCTCCCCGTTCGAGCCGCAATATCACGGTACAACCGGTAAACCCGCTTCCCGGAGACCGATCATTCTGTCCCGTTCGAACTCACTCAGATGTGCTCCTTGGCGCCTCTTTGCGTCGGCGAGGGATACCGGCACTTGCTTGAACGTTTCCACTTCATATGACGGCTCTACATCGACTGAGTGTGACGTGATTTGAACCCTGCCTGTCACAAAGGACGGCGCTGCTAGGCCAAAGTGCACGCTATCTCTGAATTTCGTGACTACTTATGGGTACACTATTCCTCACACCCTCCAATTTTTAAGTTACCACCATTCTTTCAGGGCAATTTTCACAAACAAAAACGTATTTCGTGTAATTGAAACATAACGACATATTTTGCAATATGTTGCAGTTAACAAAATGCTCTTACAGTTTCTATTTATCCCTTTATTTACTTCTACGTTCTCTTATACTTACTCCTATATTTTCCTAATTGGATAATCTGTGAGATTAAATTTTTCATGAGACATGCAAAATATTTCTTCACTCACTTTTAAATTCTCATTGTGTATGCCAGGTCAACTCTGATAATATCACTTCCTGTTGTTGATATTAAGTACATGGTAAACGTACGATTCCGCAGACCGCAAAAATTATCCGCACTCGACTCCTCTTATTCTGAAAAAGGTTGACCAACGTTTGTTTTCTTTGCGATCATTTTCATTAGAATTTTTTACACTTATTAACAGATCAGCTACGCGAAAATCAAGATTTGATTGATGATTTCTGCGCGTTCGATTTCATGACAATGGCTGTCATCAAAAACTGCTAATCTAATGAGAAAACTGTAGAATACGTTCGCTACTTGTAAAAACAATGCTAATGACGTCTCCTCAGTATATCAATACCTTTTTAAACTTCATTTTATTACTAACTTCAGTCCTGCACACCCCACTTACTCCCTCTCCTCTTTTCCACTTTCAGTAAGTCAGAAATTCTCTCTTCTTAATACCCATTTCATTCCCTCATCTCTCCTTCACTTCTCTCTATCACGTTTTCTTCGCCTCGACTCTCCACTTTGTAACTCTTCACGTTTTTATAGCGACAATTTGTTCTTAATTTCTCTCTTTTCTTCCCGCCGACTCACCCCTCCATTTCTATCGCCTGCATACTTTACACCCCGCACTCTTTCCGTATTTGTTTCCTTCTTCCCACCCTCAATCAACGTATTATCGCTTTCTTTCTGATACTAGTTTTCCGCCAGCCTCTTCCTCTCCTTCCGTCCCCCTTCTCATCCTCCCGCTTCGCTCCTCCCCTTCCCTAGCGGGTCCCCGAGTGACGGTACTCTACGGGCCAAACGCGCCTTCCCCCCCCCACGGCTCCGCGGCCGAGCGGACCCGTGCGACCGGGCGCCGTAATCCGACGCCGTTTCCGGAAAATTGTTCCAGCGCGAGCAACTAGGTCACGAGAATATTGACCGTAAACTTATACAGACGGGAATATTAAAAAGCACCGCCCCCGAACCACGACCCCCACCCCCACCCCCGGCCGCCGGGAGCGCACAATAAAAAGAACACGGGTGGATTGCCCCGCAAGTGGTGCCCTCCAACGCCGCCGCCAGGGATCAGTTGCCAGTCTGGGTGCTTGTCGCATGCGACTATCGTCTCTGGTGCTGGGTGTTCACAATAAAAGAACAAGGGCGGATTGCCCCGCAAGTGGTGCCCTCCATCGCTGCTGCCTGGGTCAGTTGCCCGTTTGGTTGCCAGGCACATGCGACTGTCGTCCCAACCGTCCGGTGTTCACAAAACGAACTTAGGAGAACCGCTCTGCAGGTGGTGCCCTACATCGTCACCGCTTGGGGGTCATTTGCCAGTCTGGTTACCAGTCGCATGCGACAGTTGTCCCGGCCGCCAAGTGCTCACAATAAAAAGGACTTCGGAGAACTTCCCCCTAATTGGTTCTCTATCGCCGTTGCCTGGGATTAATTGCCAGTCTGGTTGCCTTGCGCACGCGACTGTTGTCTCGGCTGCGGGGTGCTCACAATAAAATGAACTTGGAATAATTGATCTGCAAGCAGTGCCCGCCAGAATCACCGACTGGAGTCAGTGGCCGGTCTCGTTGTTTGTTGCCGGCCGCCCAGTCCCCGTAGTATAAAGAGCACAGGCATATTGTTCTGCAAGTATGTTATTATCCGTTGAACCCCAAGCTCAGTTGCCGATCTGATTCCGAATCGCATCTTCGATTCACCGGGCATTCACACTCAAAAACCTCTGGTAGATAGCTTTGCAAGCAGTGTGCGCCACCGCTGCTCGTGGTCATTTGTCGATCTGGTTGTCAATCGCATGCGGCGATGACCCCGCACCGCGAGCCGTGCAGGTCGATGTAAGGCGGGAGTCACATGCGCGTGCGAGAGGTGGAAGCCACATTTTGCGATAAAAACTGTTCCATTCCAAGGGCCAAATTTTCACGGAAGCACGTAATTTTTCTTCAGGTGAGCAAATATTGCAGTTGATTCACATTTAGAATCCACTAGTAGCAGCGAATGCGTTCAACTCAGAATTGTTTACGCTTTCGTTCAATGAAATTTTGATTTCTTTCAGAATGTTCTCTTCCTGTTAAGGTCAATAATTTTGTTACAAATAAATTTCAGTAAAAATAAAATGCTCTTTAATTCAGAATTTTCCCAGATTGTTTGTTTTTTATTTCTTCAATTTTTAGAAATTCATATTCGACATTAACTTGTATGATACACTTATTTTTTACAAAATCATGAACCAAGGAGTAGTGGAATCTACATGAAACTTGATTGGTTCCAATTTAAGTTCAGATTCTTGTTCACACCCCTCCAAACGATGACGTATGTAGTAGGGTAACATGGTAGAACTCGACTCAATTTTCTTCAGCCAAATACCTGGATTGGTACACACTCACACACAGATCTGTAATAATGCAACCTTCTGGAAGGAAGAAAACGAAACACTTTTGTCTGCGAGTGTTCTAGGAGCATTCCCTTTTTCTAAATAACCGTGAGTGCTAAAACTTCAAAAATATTTGTTAGGGTCAAAATCGCTTTTGTAAGTTCCATCACAATAATTGTTCTTTTGCCCATCTTCACTAATTATTCTTTTGCCCATCAATGAAACTAACCGTGAGCAATGGATCCCAAGTCACATAACATTTTTGCACTCCTAATGTTTCAATGTTGAAAGTCCAAGAACGCAAATAAAATTCACAGAGTTTCATAAATATACTTGTAGTTCGATTGAAATATTATAGTAAATTTAAAAAACTATCTTGCTGACATTGCTGCTTGCTACATCCTTTCGGTATCGATGAATTAAAACTGCATTATCGTTATAATATCGCATGTATTAGATATACTGAAATCATCAAATGTTTCTCACTGTCTGTTGTAGTTGCGTAATAAACGCAAAAATACGTATTTTAGAGAGATTTCATAAAATCTTTTGGATCAGTCCGCAAAAAATTATCAGTTTTCCACCTCATGTTCAATTCCCGTCGAATGTCGCCTGTGACTGACGGGCAGATGGACGAGTGGACTGACGTAGATTATTCGATAACTACATAAGGATTAAATTTCAAAATACGAAATACGAATAATGCAGAAAGTAATAAATACTAGCACATTTTCATCTGAGCATTCTTAAGCCAAACAAATCTCACTGTATGTTACACAATAAATTGTAAATAACTTGCCTTCAAAGATACGAAATGAGTATATTTTACTTAAATGTGACGTTTCTGAAATAAAGTTTAAAATTTTCTTCCTCGAGTAATAAATATTAGTAGACATTGTGAATAAAGACCTTCCATCCATCACAGTCATTATCAATGAAAAAGGAGCGGTTACAAGGCAGAAATGAAGATAACTAGATCTGCACATTATTTTGACAATAGAAGTGGAGAAAAATGACGTTAATTTTCATTCCAAACAGCAAAATGCAAGGGACAAATATCAACATAAGATCTCGTATGAAATCTTGCATATAATTTACCAGCGTGCAAATTCTGATTGACGTAAACGAAAGATTGAAAGCGCGCGCGCAATAATTCAGTTAGTTGAAGTTCCAGACCGTCGTCTGCCCTGCTTCTACCTCTGCCAAGCCATCTCCACTTCCATCTACACTTCTTCCAATGCTAGCTGAGCCTCCACTTCCTCCTCCCCTACACCTAGGACACCTATGTCCTTTTCACCAAGCCACGTCCGCCATCTTCTTCATTTCCACCTCAGTCGTCGCACTGGCCTCCTGTGAAGTCTCTATTTCCACACAGGTCCCTTCACCTCTTCCGCTTTTCCCGTCGCCTATATCTACTCGATTCGGCGCTGCTCCATTGGTAACTCCCACATTCGCCTACGCTTCACCTCCTTCTCCACCATCGTCTCCCCCTACATCACTTACTCCGCCAACTCATCAACTCCACGTCAACTCCCCAACGGCTCTGCAGCCGCCTACGTCGTTCACCGTGACCGTTGCCTCCTCCTCCGCAACTTCCACCACCGCCACCTCCTCCTCCTCCTCCGACGCCGCCGCGCCCGACCGCCGAAACCAAAGCCACAGCCGCAGCCGCGGGCGTGAATAATAAATTTAATTAGCTCGTCCCAATTTCCAAAGCGTGCACATTTCAATTTTAATGACGACGTTTCCCGGCCCGGCCGGTGGCATAAAGCAGCGAGGCCGGTGGGGGAAGGGCGTACTGCGGTCGGAAAGGGCCCCCGACGCCCCCTCTGCAATCCGCCTCCATTTGCGCCCTTGGGGAACCCCAGCAGCGCCCATAGCGGCAGGCGGACGCCACATGCCCAGGCGAATGCCGGAGTGCCCAGATTACTGCTTCCTTGACGGTGGGATCACGTCTCGCGAGTAGAATTCTGGAAGATAAAGTGGTGGCCGGGCTCTTTTATTGCCGCTATAGGAAAAATAAACAAATAAAGCGTTTTCGGTAATACTGTTGGGAATACCTCCAATCTTACATTTCACGATTTCACGATGTGTTCCAGGCATCGCAGCTGACAATTATAAGAAATAGAAGAATGTCGTTATTTGGACATTCTAGTAGAGAGGAAATTTATATTACTGTAAAAATCTAAAATTAATGAAACTCATTTATTTACTACCCTTTCTTGAGTAGTAGTAATTAATCAAAGCGAGAATTCCCCAAAATAAAATAAGATCAGGAAAATTTACTGAAGAAATTGCTCTTTTTAAAAATACTTATAGCTTTTACTGAGTAAAAGTAAGATTCACTTTAAATATACCGTTTATACAGATTGTTCGTAAATAACTAACGTCAATGCATATAAGATATCTGTGGATAATATTGCTGCTTTAAGGTATTTTGTCCAAATTGTATGAAGTTATCATTAATTCTTGTTCAGTTCGAACAAATTCGGAACGAATGGAGAAGTATCTCTTACAACAAAAACCTTATCACTACAGAGCACCTAGGCTCGAGAATTCTTATGCACTCAGTGGCGTGTCTGGATCCATTTACATTTCGCATTGATGGTGTGGTAATGGAATAATGTAGTGCGAGGTTTGATGAAACCAACTGTGTAGATCACGATTTCTGAAAAAAAATTAAAGAAAACGTGTATACAAATAATATTTTTTCTAAGGAGTTAAATATATTTTACCTTACATTATGTCAAAGTCTTCATTTTTATAACTATTACTAATTTCCTTGCTTTTGATTAAAACTGGTTTACACTGTTGTGCGAAAATGTGTGTGTGTGTGATCAGTTCCTATGTCATACAAAATTGAAGATTCGAATCAAAATCATCTTTTTTAATAAACAAACAGCTTATGTAAATTCAGACTTGGTATAAAATTTTACCCCTCTGCACATACAGCTACACGTTGGCAGAAATTGAAAAAGAAATAAGAAAACATGGTACTAGTGGCCGGTGCGAATATTCCGCACTTTTTCAAGCATTATTTTAAAAGTAAAAGTGGTGCTACAACAGAACATATTTCTCACATTTATTGTAATGGCTAATTAACACGCTATTCACGTTACCTCTAAACCACCAGGCTCACAACAAAAAAACAACCTTCCCGACAATTAAAAAAGATTTTCATTTGCAATTTTCAAAAAATTAGCAATTTTCACTCACATTATTTCAAGATCTATTTTTAAAGAATAGATTTGATTAAGAAAAATCTGTCATCAATATTGTTATTTTTGCAGTGTTCAATTTTTGTTTACAATTATTCAAAATACAGATAGTTCGCTGAAATTATCGATTCTATGCCATTTTTCCAACTCGGTTCCTCGTCAAAGCGTCCTTTGAAAATCCAAGGAAAAGATTTGAAGAACACGTTTTGAGAGGATTTGAGATTTTTATTTGCATTAAATTCAAGCAAAAAGCACGAAAACTATTCAAAAAAATTAAACTTGTCCGCATTAAAAGATCTAATTTTTGAAATGATGTCATTAAGGAAATTATTATCAATATTCTACTTTTGCAAGGTTAATTTTCAAAAATATGCAGAATTCATCCAAAGTGGGACCTGCGCCACTTTTAAGCTTCCTTTCTTCTATTCGTGGAAAAAAATGGAATCGTTATGGGGAAAATTGTTTAAATGTGCATTTATTTCGCCAAAAATTAAATGAAACGTACATATATTTTCAAAAAATTGTGCATGGCCATATTTGAAATTTTTTCTTTCAAGTGCAGATTTGATTAAGAAAATAATCTCTATCTTCAAAACTGTAGTTGAAGAAAAAGTAGGAAAAATTGTGAAATTCCGCGATTTTTCAAAAATTTAGAGATATCAACGAAAATTAAACGTGCGCTATTTTTAGGTGTTCTTTGAGCCATCCGAGGAAAGAATTCAATAACAAAATTGGAGATATTTTTGAGAAAATTTTGAGTATGTTTTTAGGCTTTGTGTAATGTTGACAATTGACTAAGCCGCAGTCTTTAGAATTCTGCTCCAGTAGCTACTGGATTCAATTTACCTATCCACCTAGTGTCGAAAATCTTATCACTGTCGGGATTCAAATCCTAGAACACCCTGGTCAGAGGCAGTGCAGTGACATCAATTCATGCCTTGAGCCACCTTAGCTGGAGTATTACGGCATAACCCGTGTATCACGACGATCACAAAAAACCTGGCAATTAATGGGCTAGTTTGCATTGTTACCGGAATTATACAGGCTTGTAAACTAGAATAATGTTTGTTGCGGGTTGTTTTGGCGCCTGCTCGTCCCTTATACTATCATACTCCGCGAACTACTAATTTGCTCGTGCTCGGGATAGCGTTCCCTAACCAGAAGTAACACACCGGGTTTTATATGGAGAATTTAATACACCGGACATAAGTGATAAATCTGGCTTAAAAATTGGACAAAATCATCTTTCCTTCACTTCCGTATTTAGGAGGAAACGGTCATTCATGATATAACATATGGATTACAATCAAATATTTTTTTTTAATTCTCGCCCTCAAGAAAATGTGCGCAGGTAAATCTCTTTCCCCACACGTCATATACAGTTTTTACTGTTTTTTGACAAATAAATAAAAAAATAAAAGCCATATGTCTACTAATAATGAACCGCGAAGTTATCTTCTAGAGTACTGATTTATGTTTATTGGTCGAGACTCACGCCTTCTGGCAATACTCAGTGACGTATCTAACTGGCAAAAACTAGAACACAACGCATTTATATGATACAAATGTGGTTCAATTTTCATTAGTTTATTAAATTCAGACTACCTACGGTCACAATTACCACTCCAGAGCGTCATAATTCACGTCGTCACACACACACACACACACACATATGTCCTCTCGATCCTAATATGAGGAATGTCCTTTAGTCTTCGACGCTCCTTCGACGACCCCTTGTCACCCCCTCAGAAGCAGAAGGGGTGGAATGCCATTGACTGGCGTGGAAGGGGCAGACGAGCCAACTTAATAGGAGGTTAATCAGACGGCCATTACGGGGGCTACGGTGCAGTGGGCGGATCACGTGTGACCTACTGAATTGACCGCACCGAGGCAGGGGACTCTGCGAAGTGGCGAGGTACGCAAAATCTCAGGAGGGCAGGAAAACTTCGTAGTTACACTGGAAGCACTAAACGGTGGAAAGTTCATGCCGAACACACGGTTAATGCAAATGCCAAGGAAAGTATTTGTTTCCTCGTAGTTGCCGAAAGGAAAGAAACTTTAAAATATAAAGTAGTAAGGTATCAATTTATACAAACTTATACAACTTATACAAAATTAATGTTGTCCAAAAAACGTTTTGTATTAGAACAGAGAGAAAACAGACCAAGGATGTTCCATCAATTGTCTATGGAAAGTATGTTTATTTGGTTAATTACACATAAAACACTTACACAAATGCAGGGGTACGTATGGCATCTCCAATCCGAAGGACAGAATCTGGTGGTGATCAGCGTAGTACGTGCGATACAGTTTCGAACGTTGGCAACATTGATATAGCGAGGGGATGAGACCATACGATTATCTTATGACGAAGTTTGAGGCTACGTGATACAGTTCATATAGTCGGCAACGTATTGTGAATTCTTTGGAAGACAACTTCACAGAACTATAATGGCATCCGTATGCGTACTCATATATGTAATGTCCAACGAACAATTTGTTTTTTTATTTTATCATTTTTATCTCTTCTTAAATGGTTCACCATGGTGTTCAAAATGCATACATTAAATGTGTATTATGAGCTTCCTATATTTTTCAATTGCGTATACGTGCAGAATTCAACAGTTTGGTACGAAAATTATAAAAAAAATCAATAATATGTCAGGTTTAAGTAATTTTTGACGCAGTGTATGAAACGAACTTATTGCTTTTGTTCCTCCAGTGATTTTACACTTTTCAAACTCAAACAAGTAGTGCAGTAGAACCAGATTGTCTCGTTTTTCATACCCACGCCATCAGACGATCAACAAGTGGGCAATGTCAAAATACGGCATGTAATCTCTATGTCGTTCGTCTCCAAGAGAAAATTTATCAACATTATTTTAACGGTCGTTTTAGTTTGGTGTGATCCCTTATAAACCCGTAGGTTTGTTGTTATTATTTCTCCGTATGTCACACGCCCTCGATTTCCAGGCTTTGTTTCCGAGAAGGATTTCAGAAGTTGCAGAGAAGATGCGAGTGCGCACAGCGGCTTGTGGGACGGCAGAGGCGTGCAATCCCTTCGTATTTTTAAAATTGGGCAGTTGTAGAATGACAGAAATGTAAAATAGAGTGTTCAACCACACCAATGGATTTTGTTTCAATTAGTTCCTTTGACAATCCGCGAAGAGAGAAAAAAGTGGCTATTTCATAATAAAAATTCATATTTAAATCTTTATTTCAACGTAACGCATCCTGTGTGGTATGTTCTATGCCTTTCGTCATTGTGAGTACATAGAACCCTTTTACGAGCGTTTTATTGCAGAAATTAGCTCGTCGCTCCTAAAAACCACGGAGTCTCTCGTTACCCCAAGCGTTCACGTGCCATTCATGTGTCAAAAAATTAATTTACATTTTATGAAATAGCCTGTAAATATACGTGTAATTAATAATTTTGCCTGCCTGCCATTGCGTCTTCACTGAAGAGACAGTGAAAGTTTGTGAGGTGGACGAAACTTGTCAACCTTACAACAACACAGAGAGATTGAAAAGTTTCAGTCCTATTCGTCTAATACGAATATGATCTCAACATTTTGACCTGCGATTGGGGCAGAACGGATGTAAATTTCCAAGGAGTTGGATTGTTGCTGTGCCTCCCTGCATAGTTCCAACCCTACCCTCTGCACATCACCCGACTGTTGCTGGTTTGCTACATAAACGTGTCTTAGTATTCAGAAAACGCGGGTAGAAAGTATGACAAGCATTATAATTTATTCTTATGTATGCATTGCTTTGTGAATCGGTTTATTCAGTTAACTCTCCTCAACTATTACCTTTATTTATAACACAAAAATGTCCACGTTTCGTTGTTTCAGCGATTGCTCTCTTCAGAGTTTCAGTTTAAAAAAAACAAGTAGTGGTTCTATTTACTGATAGTATAGAAATAAATACAGAATATTTTATTTTAAATGCACTATATCTTCAGAATATGTCATTGAAGAAAGTTTGTCAGTGAAGAAAGTTATGACCTCTGTAACACCGGCGCAGCTAATCAGTGTATCAACTGATGTCAATTCAGGTGCCTATGACTGGAAGGTCTTCGGGTACGCGTCAAGATGGCGACAGGAGTTTCGACAATTGCTAGATAGCTAGGTCTAATTCAGCTATCTGGAGAAAACTTCTGAAGGGTCTTCCTATCGGTGGTTTTCCGTGGTTTCTCCGATCAACACCAGGCGAATGTCGGAGAAGTACCGTAACAAACGTGCTAAGGATCGCGCAACATTTTTCTTTCCCCGCCCTTGCCCTCTTCTCACCCTTACTTAAAAACACTTGCACTTTACATGCACTAAACTATCACAAATGTCGGGAGCTTAGAGCTTGTCCCGGCCGGGGCGGTGCCTCGCTACAGGGAAATACCTTGTTGAGGAAAATCCCAGTAGCCGATGTAGGTCGGTGCTGGATGTCACCATTGAGCAGAGGAAGATCACCGTCACCTCTCGCAATGCAAAAACATGCACTACACTTACAGGAGTAATGACCTTTACTCTCGACGTGCCCAGAATCACTAATTCATCAACAATCTTTTTTGTGATAAGTGCAGAATTATAACGTCAGATTTTAAATTAACCCAGCAAGATATGTCAAGCCAATCATTCAACTGAAGAAATGTTAGCGTATTGTGATTAATACAGATATTGAGTGCCCTGAGTTAGTTTTAGTTTAAATCGATCTGTTAGGTCATACTTCAAAATAATGTTCACTATTATTGAATCAATCAGCACAAATCATCATATAATAATCAACAGGACGGTCTATATGCGGGGACTCAAAAATTGTTTTTGTCGAAATAAAATATAATTGATTTCCTACAAAAAATGTGAGGTATGCAATGTTCGATAATTACCTTCTCCTCTTTTTCTGAAGGTGTTCAGTCCCTCTTCAACACCACATCCTCTCTCTGGCGTGGACTCCCACTACCAAACGAGCTCTCTGCTCCCGTCCACACAGCATAGAGTCACGCGGACAGAAAGACACTTGCCCAGTAATTAGTGGGCTTAGGACCCGCGCTGCAGTGGCCCGCGTCAAAATTAGGAGTAATCCACCGCCCCCACCCCCACCCCCATCCCCAGCAATGACTGCCGCGAGCACCCGCCTCCGCGACGCAGGCGGCCCCGCTGCGCGCGACAGTGGAATAACCTTAAACGCTCGTATACGCGCCCGCCGGGAGAAACGCCACACCGCTAATTAGTCTGATCATTAATTGATGATTACGCGTTCAAAAAGCCTTTACATGTGTCGACTGCCGTAGAGCACGTACGCTCCATTTCTCCCGCAGACACACACACACACACACACACACACACGAACACAGGCACACACACACATGGTCGCACGAGCATTCACTAGACGGGTGGCATCGCGACGGAACCGCCCGATGCAACCGAAGTGCCGAAAGCGGGATAACCTGAGAAGCGGCGGGCTGCTTAGCAGCTGCTTAGAGCACACAGTTTTCCCGCTCATTAATCACGTGATTTTTCCCTGGAGTGCGTTCGGGGAATCCCCGCGCTCTCCGGGGCGCGCCAACGTCGCGAAGCGCGTTGGGTGCGCGAACGAGGCGGCGGAGCGCGGGCTCGCTCGCTCGCGCGCGCGCGCGCCACGCGTGTGTATTCAGTAATTGAATGCGACGCAAATTACGTTTTGGGTCCGACGGACGCTCAGGGTAATCCCGGCATTGATAACGTGGAATTTGAGTGGCTCAAACGGGATTAGCCAGCCTTCAATACCAAGTTACATTCACGACGGTAATCCGCGGGCGCGGGCGATGCGGGGCGCGGGTGGAGCGGGGCGCGGCGCATGGTGGAGGGGGTCGGGGCGAAGGTGAGAGAGGGGCTCGAGAGGTGAGGGGGTGGGGCGAGCATTCAGGGGGAAAGCGAGCGGGCGAGCGCACGCTCTGCGACTTGGGCGTTGAATGTTTTATTAGCGGCGGCAATTAGCTGGCAGCTTCAATCCCGACTCTCAATCCCGGGCCCCGAGCGGCCGACTCTCAATCCCAGGCCCGGGCGCCACAGGGTCACGGGGGGTGGTGAAGTGGGCCGAGAGTAACACGTGGCGAGAAATGAAGTGAAATGATGGAATCGATAGGGAAGGTCGTTTACCTAGAAATCTACAACCTCCTGAAAGTAAAGAGAGGGGCCATAAATGCCTAAGAAGATGAAGTTATGTATGTCATCGAATAATTACGTATTTCAAATGAAGACATTTGCAGAACGTGTAATGATTGGACACTAAGATTATGCGTGCACAAAAAATACCTTTTAAATAATTTAATGATGAAATTACTTACAATAATCGTCCAGAAGTTGATTAAATATTTTCTAACACATGCTCTCAGGCTCGGTAACGCATTGGTTTGCAGAAGCGACCACCTACGTGAAGTTGAAGGCTGCAGGTAAGTCCCGCGTAAGGCTTGTCTCCCCATGTGATTGTGGCCCGGTTGACGTCTCAAACCATCATATATGACATCCCCATCATCAACCCATATGTAATGACTTATCTTTCATCATTCACATCTCATCACCCTACAATCAATCATCTTGTGGAAGATTCGCCCGACCAAGATAAGGGACGGCATTCAAACGTAAGTCCCCTACGATCGGAAACTGAGTTTGACACATCATTATCGATACTCTCTGCTTCAGAAGTGGCCGGAACAAGTTCTAAGCACGACGGGTCTCCCGACAAGTGTGGTAGTGTAATGCAGTGTAAGTTTGTGTAAGTGAAGAGTGCAGATAGGACAACCCCGGGGCCGACCTATTTGTCTGCAGGCGGGATTTTCCCTCAACCAGGTATTTCCCATCAGCGGGCTCTTAGGTCCCGACCGGTGACCTGGGATGTGTAGTGGTGAAGTGCAAGTAACTGTATGTATAAGTAAGGGGTGAGGATAGGGCAAGAAAGAGGAAGGAAATATCGCGCGCGGTCCGTGACCCGTTTTTTAGGGTACTGCTCTGGCTTTCGCCTGGTGTTGATCGAAATAAAACGAAAAACTACTAATCAGAGCAGTCGGCGGCTACAATTCTCCTCCAGACACCGACTGAATTCGACCTAGCTGTCTAGCTTGGGTCGAAACCGTGCCACCGTCGGGGACGACCCCTAGGACCTCCCGATCAGCGGTTCTGCAATGACATCAGTTGATGTCATGAGGCCTATTCATCCTGAAGCTGAGTAAGGACTAGACGTGGGCAATGTCTAACAAAGCCCGAGGGAGACGCCAAGGGTTGTGTTGGTGACAGCGAACGACACACGGATGCGCACATGAAAAACCCCTCCCACCACCCCTCGCTGAAACAGGTAGATGTTCAGAAATTCTCTCGATTTGCGTTTTGGTCACAGCAATCTGCGCAGCGACATGACGTTGCGGTCCACTCCACCGCGCCGAGATATGTCCCAACCTAATTAAGCCACGAGGGGATGCGAAACATTCCTTTGAGTGCGGGTGATCTAATCTCGCGAGATGCGCCTACCGCACACGATCCGAATCGCACAACGCGTCGGGTCGGAAGCTCTAAGGGTAGGAAAAGATAACCTCATCATATGGGCCGCTTTTAACAAGAGGCCGATCGAGGAATGAAGTGGATGGGTGGGTATTGAAGCTAATCAGAAGCTGGAAAGATGACGTTACAGGTGAACCTGTTAATGCGTTTCCGTGATTTGGGGGCATCATTGTGTGGAAAAAATTCTGGCAAACAGTGTTTTTATGTTAAATTCACTGGGCGAGATAATCAGCTAAAGCTTCGAAAAACATCAAAATGCAAACTGAAAGCGTAAATGTGAAATTTCGCTGAAAAAAATCTCTTTGAATTGGACTCTGTTGTTTAATAAACCTACGACTCATTTACATGTACATGTTTAATAAACCTACGACTCAATTACATCTCTTTTACCTAGATAATTGCTTGATTCTAAAAATATTTAAATTTGACAAGTAGGTATGTTGAAATTGAGAAAAACATGACGGCACATTTTCGAGCCCTCAACTCCTGAGGGAAGGTGTGCCAACGGGCGACTGCTCAAGAGGTCAGGATTTTTCATGGATTTTTCCAAAATTTTGAATTGAGGAACCTGAGCCAATAAGTCACACTAGCCACAAAAATACTCCTGCTAGTCGTAAATGTTAAAATGGCGTTGCTGGAAGAGCATCTCATGCAATTTCCACCCTAAGTTCTTCTTTAACATAAATGAGACAAATGTAGTAACAAGATACGCCACACCTTCACCGAAATCGATATTTTTGCATTTGAGAATAGCGAGAAGATTTCTGTAACTGGTGTGGTATATCTCATTATTGTCCCAACCCCTTAAATTCACAACAACCAATCATTCTAGAAATTAATTTAATGTTGAAAAAACTGAGGCATGGAAACAGTCTTCTCGGTCTTACTCTAGAGCTCGCCAGGATGGGCCAGCAAGCGTCGGTTGACAGTTTTCACAAAATGCACAGGTCTTCCCTGCAACCCTCCTCTTGCTCTGCCCTCGACAAACGGCTCGTGGAACGAACCTTTGCTGGGCATTAGCAGCGTCCGCGTAAGTCAAGCTTCCCAACTGGCAAAGACGGCTCACGGCATCAACTGATGTCACTGCAGTGCCTCAGGTCGGAAGGCCCTAGAGTTCGCTTTCAGACAGGAACAAGATTTTCGACACTAGCTTTATAACTACGTCGAATTCAGCCGCTGCGAGGAGGAGAATTCTAGCGGCCGTCTGCTCTAATCGGTATTTCTGATGGTTCCTCCGATCAACACCAAGCGAATGGCGAAGCAGTACACTAACAAACGGGTCACGGACCGCGCGCGGTCTTTCCTTCCTCTTCACCTATAGTCACCCCTTACTTGCATACCCTTGCGCTTACATTCACTACACCATCACCCGTCGAGAGGCCAGTCGGGAGCTTAGAACTTGTCCCGGCAGGAGCAATGCCTCTGGGGAAAGAACCCGTAAGCCGACGTAGGTCGACGCCGGATCTCGCCAGCCAGATCCAGGGGAAGATCACCGCCACTTCCCGCAACAAAACTATGCACCACACTTATGGGACAACATATTTTTGCAGTTGACACGCACGGAATCACTAATCAATAAATTGTACATTCCTTGTTGGAGGGCGGCTTGACTCCTCAAGGACGCAGATTGCCATGCGCTCAAATTCTGTCTTCCACACGCCTTCCGTGACGGCGCCGTTTACCTACCTTGGAGAGACTTCAGTAACATTGTGGTCCTGCGTTTGCGTTTGTATTGGCGTCTGACCAGGACCTCATTCTGTTGGTCTCTGTACTGGTAGAAAACCTACGAAGCACTTCTGAAATTTTGTAAGCGTGATATTCCAAACTAGAAAAATATTACCGACTACTTGATATTTCGTAAACACGTATCCTCAGTCTTCTTTCCAACCCCTCAAAGCAAAATTTAAAACCCGATTTACACCTTTCATTTTTACGAACGATTCCAAAGTTTTAGCAATGCGCGCATGAACAATGTCTCTTCCCTAAACTCATTAAATGAAAACCATCAGGTTAATAAAGTTGTTTCCAACCCAGTGAAGTTGTGTAAGCATCAATGAAGCACCCAGGAAGAGGACAATTATGTGACTTGTGGTAAGGTTTACGATAGGCAGAAAAGTCACAACAGTGAATAACATTTTACTGATTAAAGAAATATAATGAATTAATAATATCGCAGTGAAAACTAGAAGAGAAAAATGATTCAAATAATTTCATATTAATAAATAAAAAATCTGCAAAATTATACAGATATTACAGACAGAGAGGGACAAAGATAGGAAGAGATAAACAGTGAGAGCCAAGGACAGACGGAGATACAAAGATACAAAGACGAAAATAACAGGGAGAGAGAGAGAGAGAGAGAGAGAGAGAGAGAGAGAGAGAAAGAGAGAGAGAAATAAGAGAGAGAAATCGAGTGATTAATTTTATCCTTAAATGAATGTCTAAAATTGACTTAAAAATCGAACGCATGTTAACAAACCCTTTCATTCCCTTCTAAAACGCCAATTATTCAATTATTCTTCCGCGAACCAGTGCGACGAGTTTCGCGAAAAAGGCGCGGGGCACTTCGCGCGTCGCCGACGACTCATTATCGCCCAGCGCTCCGCGCGGCGCTTCCACAAACGACGCGACGCGGCGCGGCGCGGCGCGGCGCAGCTTTCCCATGGCGCAAACGAGATTTTTCCCTCGCAGAAAGTTACTTGCCCAGGCAGAATAGAGCTCCGAACACACGCGCCCAAATTATTACGCCGCCGCCGTTGCCGCGACAACGAAAAAAAAAGGAGAATCGCCGAGCGCAATTACTGGTCGCGTTTGTTCGGAAACAAAGCACAGTCGCGCCCGCAGGCGGCCAAGTTTTAACGAAGGGGCCTCTGCCTCGCTGTGCGGTCGCCCGCCGCGCTGCGCACCTGCTGCCATCGGCCGGCGGTTTTCGCCCCGAGCACTTCGCAAGAATCGGAAACAGCGCTGGATGCGGCTGTTTTGTTGTATCCTGTTGCATGCAAAACAAGAACAGTGCTACCGGGGAGATAGATTTCATAGTGTAACGACCATGTGACTGGGACTAGGGCTGGTAGATTTGTGAATTGAGAATCTGTTAATATTCTGTTCCACATTTTTAAAATATAATTGGTAGATGACGTGCGAAATAAACCTTCACCTTGAAGGAATCTCTGTGCAACACTTCCATTTACGCTGGAACCAAAGAAACACACATAAATATTTGCACTAAAGTGTATACAACTTTTTGTTTATACGAATATTGATTTCAGCCTTCCGGGTAGTTCTGCAAATTGCAGCGACGTACCAATTTGCACCGCAAAATTAATGAATCAAATATTCTGTACTCACGACTTTCTAAGCCAGTTCCGTTGCGGCAGGTTGAAAGAATACTGGCTATGGCTGCCATGTGGTCCCATCCAAACTGTTTCAACCCGCCTTCGAGAATCACGGTCTTGCAGCTTGAAATGAAGTGATGACGCTATTGACGTTTTGCAATTTCAATTTCAATGAAACTAGCGTATGTTGTCGGCTTAGAGTTTCGCTTATTTTCATGTCTCACTCTTGTTACGGAGTACGTATCGCACTAACTGAGTTACGCTGTCACGAGGCTGACCCGGGAATTTCCTGTTTCGAGAATGGAAGGGGAAAGTAGGGGAAAAGCAGAGGCTGAACATAGTGGGTATCTAGGAGCCCACAAGATAAAGTGACGCATTTTTTTATTTCATTTGTTTTCAACTGAATCCAACAGTAGCATATCAAAGGAATACTCCAAGGGTCTCCTGCAGGTCTCAGCCTGTCTCCGAAGAGGTTTGATAGGCTTTTACTTTCTGACCAAGGTCTCCTGAAGCGGGCGGTGGAAAAAATGGGAAGTGGTCATGCCAAAGAGACTTGATGGAAAGATTTCTGGGGCTCTCAGAAAAACGGGATATGTCACTGTACTAACTAGTGGTGCTTCAACAGCATATATTTTCCCGTATTATTGAAAACCGTTACAATAGTGCTTTATATCATAAGGCAAGAAAGTCGACCTATCCATGACGAGAGAGGAGGGTTCACCTGCAGGCCGAGGCGGGGAATCCGATCGAGTCATGAAATGGGTCTTTTGACGTGCTATATTTTATTCGAACTTTTTTATGTTTGTTTTCGTGTAATTAAATAATATCACTAGCATGAAATGTAGAGTCAATGCCACCTAGACACTAGTATAAGGCCTGGCGATTGACATGGGTAGGGCTTTTGCCAAGATGTAATGTTATGACTAAGTAATGACGTCAGAGGCAAGATGGTCGCCTGCCAATATGCCTGATGTTTTAGGTGGCATTGGTAGAGTGGTTATTAATCGCGCAACTTTTCTTGACCGATGACCTTGCTTCCCCCTCTCTGGCACAATAAACAATTGACGGCAAAAGCTCGCAGCGCGCACTGATGACAACTTTCCAAATACATCTTCACTGGCGCAAAATAGAAACGTTTTTCTGTTGAAGACAAAACTTCTTTCCGTGATTTTCTCCAAAAACTTCTAAAGAAATGACCGGAGCAGGTGAAGATCCATCACTGGAGATACCTTGAACTCCTGAGAAAATTAGAACGCAAATTATTGAGAAAGTAGCAAAGACGACTGATTCTCCAAAGATTGGCATTGCTTCATAAAATTTAGTGGCCGATTTCGTAACTAATACCCCCACTCCACCCGCCATTCTTCAACCTATCGGGTCAAGAAAAGTTGCGCGAGTAATATCACTCGATCATTTGTTCTGTTAGCATGGCCACATACTTGTTGATCGTAGTTCGTTTGTTTTCTTTAATGTTGTCGAGAATGTCAGGTTCTATCTATGTACGATGTTGAAATGGAGGTTAATGTGGAAATAATGGAAACTCCGCCCGATATATTAGAACTAGTGGTGCTAAAACAGGACGTACTTTCTAGCCCGTTTTTCCATGCAAAATTAAGCGAAAAGTACTCAAATTTTCGAAAAATTGTATATCTTATTTCAAAGTCTATCTTTCAGAAACAGATTACATTAAGGGAAATATCTCTATCTAATATTTTACTTGTAGGAAAACTCAAATAAATTCAACTTTAGCAGTTTTCAGTTTTCACACCATTCTCTTAAACGTCCTTCACATAATCCAACAAAAAATTTAATCACAAACGATGGAGTCATTTTTTATTTGGAAAATGTCCCAGGGGCTTCATACAATGTAGCCTCCAAAATTAAAATTTCGTTTTCAAACTCAAGGGGCCGCGACATCAGCCAAATCGATTGGAGAATATTAATTCTGAAGAAAATCAACTGAACGGTTTAGCCCTAGCGTTGTTCACGGACGGACAGACATGCAGACAGACGTACAGACAGACGTTTTTGCCGTCATTCGATTTTTCGGCATCAAGGACCCACAAAACATGTATTCTGGCTACATGACGTGTTAGAGGTTTTTTCAGCAACTGATTTATTCACTTTTTCATTAATATAATCGACCATATAATAAGAGTTTTTCTGCACAAAATTGGCTTTTTCGCGCAGCATTACATAACTTTCTCTCTACTATTTAAGTAGAAAGTAAAAGCAAGAGCCGCAACTGTTGGCATGTTTCCATTAAAATCAAAAGATGGATATGTGTAGAATACAGGAAATTTTGTAAGTGGTGAGATGTGAGAGTGTAAGAAGTGTCACAAAAAATGTGCTTCTCCCATTATTTTCCGAATTAGTGGAAAGTACCGTCGAACAGCGAATAGATTATTTAATTAGAGTTGAGTTAATGTAATTAGTTCCAAAAGAAATTTCAATTGATAAGTACATATTTTGAATGTATTAAAAGTTAACTCAAAATACTTTGATATGGAACCTTTGCTAAGTAGCAAGTTACAAGTAGCTCAAAATGCATGTATTCGCTTTATTTTCGATCTTGAAAAATACGACCATATTTCAACTTTTTACGCAAACTCTAAATTCTTACCATTGATAAAAGGCGTTTACTTCACTGCCTTCTCCTCCTCTACAAGATTTTAAACAGCACTCATCATGGCACCCTATCACTACGTTTTCAATTTATGAAGCTACATCGTGCCCGAGAGTCACGCCTGATTTGTATTCCGCATCACAATACCACTACTTTTAGCAAATCATTCACTGTTACTGCCATCCGTGCCTGGAACAATCTTCCCTCTACTATAAAAAATATCAGTACTTTTCAAAAGTTTTAAAAAGATGTCACAAACTGGATTCATGAAAATATTACTTAACGGCATTGACAGTATTATTGCGTACCAGTACAGTATTACTGTGTTACCAGGACATTGCCAGCTGTACGTCTACTGCGTCAGCTAAAACTAAGGATTAGGGACGCCGTACTACCTTGACACGGTGACGATTCTCATTCTTATACCAATTTTATCGTACAACATTCTATCCCATTTTTCAAATAAACACTTCTCATCTAACCTTTCTCATACTTCTCTCTTTCTATTTCCTTTTCTGTCTCTCTTTTTTTTTCTCCCCCTTTCTTACTCTCTTTCTCTCTTTTCGGATCACTAAAATCCCTGCTATGTTTGCTTCCTTTCTCTTTTTCTCAAAATTATCATTCTAGTTCAATAACTCTTCCTTTTCCTCTCTTTTAATCACATTATCTAAGTATTCAACCTTAAAAGTGAACAAATCTCTGTGACACACATGAATACTTTCTTTTTTTTTGTTTTGTTTTTGTTTTTTCTTTGTACATTTATCCTCTTATAGAATAGTTTAACTACTCCATAATCTAGCTATTTGTTTTTATAACCAATTTGTACTCTCCCGCAATCATTTTAAATAGCATATGAGGAACTACCCTTCAATTCATACCTCGCGTTTACTACAGTACCCACCCACATGTGTGCATACCTATGTTATGAGTACATGTTTGTGCATTTGTGCATTTGCTAAATTGTACAAAGTGATAAGCATGCGTCCATGTGCTCACATGTGTATATACTCAAAATATAATTTCTATGCTTTAATTCTTGTCTAAATGTGTTTACTAATTTGTATTTTTTCTGTTTCAGTTCATTTCCTACAACTATTGCAATACGTTAAGATATAATATTAAATTCAAAATATTTTCATTCCTACTTTGTATTTTGTGTGCACTGTAATTGTTTACTTGTATTGTGACCTAGGTAGAGTATTTTGTCTTGGCCTTCAGCCCCCATCCTGATTGAGGTTTACCTGGGTTTACTCAATCGCTTAAGGCGCATGCCGGGATGGTCCCTTTGTTTGCAGTCCCAGGAATAAATGTAGTATACATCGTTGGTATACATGTGAAAGATGTTGGGTCAGGTTTTCAAGTCTTGAGAATATTCCAATTGGTAACACTTCATACATTTTTAAAATTTGTCGTTTTTTTAGTTTGGGGAAAAAGTTTAAGTTTCTAAACTTTTCCTAGATTTAATCTGATCGTATCCACGTTTATGATTTTTTCTTCTTTTTTTATTTACCTAATTTTAATAACCGAATAGATTCGTTTTTTCTTTCTTTCAAGACTTGAACTCTTTACTGGATGTTTTTCGCTATAGGCTGACGAGTTTTCCTCCCTTTCTGTTTCTTAGGGGTAATTCAAAAATACGTACGCAATTTCAGCTTCTTCAAACGCTCTCTCAATTAGTAGTACTTTATAACATGCCACTGTGTTAAACAAGCTCCTTCTAATTTTTTTCTGTAACTAACTTACGAGTCAAAAAACAGTTTTTTCAAAATTTAAATTAAATCTCGAAGTGCTTCAAACTGATATATTTGTAACTAATTTTTAATATCTCCCTAACGTAAAATTAATAACTTAAACACAGAAATGTTGTGAGTGCGTTTCTTGTTCTATCAACGTCTTCCTCCCTCGCTCTCACTCCTGCTTCCCATGTGAGAAAACCTTCATCTATACTGCGATTTTTGTAGGAAGAGCTCTGAAGATAACTCAAATCCCATCTTCGCGATGGAATATGTCACGGCATTTCGTATCATTCACAGTCGTTCCGCTAGATTTCGCACGATCGCGACCGTATGAAGCAGTGCTTGCGATCATGCGACTTCTACCGGCAAGACCGAGAAAAGACGCGAAATGCCGTGACATATTCCATCGCGAAGATGGGATTTGAGTTATCTTCAGAGCTCTTCCTACAAAAATCGCAGTATAAATTGCGTACGTATTTCTCATTGAATGGTCTCCTTTTATCATAAAATAAACTGTAATAAAAACTTTTGAAAGTGGTCAGGCGGAAGAGCAGGCTAATTAGCCTGAGCCTCGCCACCAATAAAGACATTTATTTATTTATTTATTTATTTATTTTATTTATTTAAGTGGCTTGCTGATTATAGTTTGGTGTTCGTTTTTTTTTGCTAGATAATGGCGTGACTTGTGCTAAAAGTGCTGTATGTGTTGATAAACGAGATCTGTAACAGGTTGACCAACATTGTCACAAAATTTTAAAATAATGTAAGGCACCTTGGTTCTTCGTGGACAGCAGTTTCATAGCAAAAATATTGTATCAGTAGAGTCAGGAAATTGTTTATTACAGTCTTTACCAGAATCGTGCTGTAATGAAGAACTTTTTGCCGCAAAACAATACACCAATGAGCTACTTTCCTTACAGCCTGGAATAAAATATTATAATTATAGAGGTATCCCACCAAAAATGACGGAACGAAATCAAACTCTCATATTAATAATTAATTATAATGAATAGTAGAACATCATTTATTCAATTTCATTAAATCTAAATTTAAGTTGTTTCCATTTCAAACTTTCGTTTAATATCAAACCGTGGTTCTCCAGGAGACCGCGAAGCAAATTCAAGGGTAAACTTTACATGGGCAAATGTACAATTTTGTATTTTGTACTTTTGCGATTGCTGTCACTGGTCGGAAGTTGGTAGTTGCCCATGAATAAATCGAATGCCACTGGTTGTTACCCATGAAGGAATTCTCTGCTATTTGTTTTATGGACACACTGCATCCTACAAACTCAAAAAATATATATTAAAAAATAACAAAATATATGTATATTAAAAAATAACAAAATGTACGTATATGAAAAAAGAACAAAAACAAAATTTTCACGAAAACGGCTCCAATTTTTTTTTTCTTTCAAATTTTGGTAGGGATAGTGTTGAACGTACCCTAGCAAGTGATATAAACGCCATAAAGCTCTATTCTTTGATTGTTTTTTATGTATTTTTTTTACTTGTCTCTCACGTCGTTAATATTTACTTTAGCGGGCGATTTGATCACATTATTGTATTAATGAGTATATGTGCTTTAAATGGTGTAAAAATGTTTATCGAAATTCCACATTTTCAGAAACGCTCTCACCGGAAGAGGTGACTCAGTGCATGAACTGATGTCACTGCAGTGCCTCTGACTGAGAAGTTGAGTCCCGACGGCGGCAGGACTTTTCGACACTAGCTTTTCAGCTAGGTCGAATTCAGTCGTTGTCTGGAGGAGAATTCTAGCGGCCGGCTGCTCTGATAGTTTTCCGTGGTTTCTCTGATCAACACCAGGCGAATGCCGGAGTAGTACCCTAACAAACGGGTCAAGGACGGCACACGATATCCTTTCTCTTCCTTGTCCTATCCTCACCCCTTACACACACACACACATGCACTATACTATGACACACGCCGGGAGACAGGTCGAGAGCTTAGAGCTTTCCCGACTGAGGCGGTATTCCGTTGGTGGGAGATACCTGGTTGGAGAAAACCCCACTAGACGGTAGATCGGCGTCGGATCTCGCCATCTAGCATTCAATCAGAAACGCTCCAATGCCCTCAAAACGGATCTAATTTTTTTCTTGAAATTTTCTAACGAATATTGCTAATTTTACTGTTTAAGATGCCATCAAAATAATTTTGCTATTTCTTTTGTTGTTTTTTTAAATTACGCAAATTAATTATCTCACGCCATTAGTATAAACATTTCGAGCAATTCATACACATCATTGCATTTGGGATTGGAAGTGTCTCAGATTACTTCCAATTTAGTTCAATTTAGTGCATAAACTCAACTTCTGTGAAAAACAGCTACAATTTTGCATTTGCAGTAACGCATAAATGTCATTTTCTTAAATCATCTTTCCCTCCTCTTCCTTGTCCTATTCTCACCCCCTACTCACATACTTACAAGCACTACACTACAACAGTGTATCAGGAGTGTATCGGGAGCTTAAAGCATGTTCTGCTGAAGGGAGTTACCTGGATGAAGAAAACCCGCAAGCCGATATGGAGATCGACGCCGGACCTCATCATTCAACGGGGAAGAACACCACCTCCCGTGGTAAAACATGCACTACACTTACGGGACTAATGACCATCCCCCCGTAATGACGTAACGCGTCCGGTAACGCAAACTAATCAATCAATCCGAGAGAGTATTTATCACTTATACTGTCTGGTATTTACTGTTTCGGAGCTCATCAACTGTAAAGTGAAGTGCATATTAGATCCTGGCACACTGCGGTGTTCCTCTCCCGCTAGAACGAGAGGGGGAGGTAGGAGAGAGAGAAAGGGAGAGGGGGGAGAGAGAAAGGGAGAGGGAGGGAGAGAGGAGAAAGAATAATAATAATAAAGAATAGTCGCGCGCGGTCCATGGACTGTTTGTTATGGTTCTGCAATGACATTCATCTTTTATTGATTGTTGAAACCACAGAAAATTACCAATTACCAAAAAATCTAAGGAAATGACCAAAGCAGGTGAAGATCCATCATAGGAGATACCTCGAACTCCTGAGAAAGTTGGAACGCAAATTATTGAGAAAGTTGAGAAGGCATGATTGATTCTCCATAAGATTGACATTGCTTCATAAAATGTAGTGGCCGATTTCGTAACTAATACGCCCATTCTACCCGCATTTCTTCAATACATCTTTCAAGAAAAGTTGCGCGAGTACCACGAGATGAAAATTTGCACCCTCAGGACTTGAATCCTAAGACCTCCCTATCGACGGAGCTGCAGAGGTCACTGTGTTGCCGAATGTTTTGGAAGCTCGTATCACCCCTTTGAAAGCGTTTCTGAATAAGTTCGTAATGATATAGTATCTAAAAGAAGTAAAATTACAAAATTTATCATGTATATGAATCGAAATTGTTTTACAATTAATACAAATTGTGCATGTATTTATCCCCCAAAATAAACCAATTTGTTATATCTTTATAAATAAAAGGCATTTCCATAATAATTTTGTTTAGTTTTTGGTTCAAATATCAGTTTCTCGTCTTACTGCGAATGTAGTTGTTGTGAAAATAATTACCTTTTATTCAAGGCTTTAACATACAAAAATCTAGGCACAAAGAAACTTGACTTTGATAACACTTTACATAGTAAACATCCACAGACTCACAACACATGGCAGGCGACCGACTGACTGAGCCACCAAAACACTAAACAAAACAATATTCACGGTAACCAGGGCGGCCAACACAAAAGTTCAAAAAGTTCGAAAATAGTACCACATTCACCCCTCTCTCAGAAATCAGTCACATAGTCTGTCAAATAAGTGGGTGGATGCCTGGAGCGAACAGGTCGTTGAGCACCATCAACATCTTCTACAGACAGCGGCTGTTCAGCATTTCCTGTTTCCACATTTTGCTCTCTTTCTTGAGGTTCCAGAGGCTGATGTCCTGGAACGCAAAAATCATAGTCTTCCTCTTTAATTTTAACTTCTCCTCGAGGAGCAAGATGCCGAGTTGAGATAGTAGTTTCTCGGCCATTTTGAAGTCTCACATGAGCATATTCTGGATTAGCTTCCAATAATTCTACTTCCTCCACTAACGGGTCGTATTTACTGCCACGAACAAGTTTTTTCATTAAAACAGGTCCAGGTTTTGTTAACCATGTTGGTGTAGAGCTTCCATTAAAGGATCTTCTTGGATGATTGAACATTCGCTCGTGAGGTGTGACATTGGTTGCTGTGCAGAGAAGAGAACGAATTGAATGTAAAGCAATATCAAGTACTTCTTCCCAGTGCTCGGTTTTAAGGTTGTTTGATCGAAGAGCCAACATGATAGTCTTCCATATAGTTCCGTTGAACCTTTCAACTTGTCCGTTTCCTCTAGGGTTGTAGGGCGTAGTTCGGCTTGTTGCAATATTCTGAGAAGTTAAAAATGATTTAAGTTCTTGGGACATAAATGAAGCTCCTCTGTCAGAATGTATGTATGCAGGTGTTCCAAAAACCGAGAACAAATGTGTCAAATGCCGCATTACAGTAGTTGTAGAGACATCAGCACATGGTATAGCAAAAGGAAATCTCGAAAATTCATCTACAATAGTTAAAAGATACTGATTCTTTGTTTTCGTTGGCAGAGGTCCTTTGAAGTCCAGATTCAATCTTTCAAATGGCGAAGTAGCTTTTATTAAGTTTCCTTCAACTTTATGAAAACGCGGTTTTAACTCTGCACAGACCTGGCATGAATTAGTAATCCTTTTTACATCTTCAATGGAGAATGGCAAGTTTTTTGTCGCGTACCCAGTGGTTCAACCGAGTGATACCCGGATGACAAAGTGCAATGTGTAGGGAGTTGAGATCCACCTTTGAAGTGATAGCAGCGCTTATTCTGGAAAAAGTATCTGCCGACACGTTCTCACTGCCTGGACGATAAATTATGTCAAATTTGAAACAGGCAAGTTCGAGGCGCCATCGTACAATTTTCTCATTTTTAATTTTACTGGAATGCTGTTGATTAAACATAAAAGAAACAGAGCGTTGATCCGTAACGACTTCAAAATGATGACCAACTAAATAACGTCGTCAATAACGCAAGGATTCCACAATTGCATAAGCTTCTTTCTCTACGGAAGAGTGTTGTTGCTCCGACTTGTTCAGTGTCCTAGAGAAGAATGCAACAGGTCGACCTGCTTGACTTAAAGTAGCAGCTATGGCGAACTCCGATGCGTCTGTTTCTACCCTGAACGGTACGTCCTCTTGTACTGCAGCTATCGTTGCTTTCGCCACATCATCCTTCAAAATCTTGAAAGCTGAGATAGCTTCCTCTGAGAGTGGGAAAGGATTCTTTATCAATAAAGGATGAGCTTTTTTTGAAAATTGAGGTATCCACTTGCAGTAATGCGAGAACATACCCAAGCTCGCCGCAAAGAAGCTGTATCTTGCGGAATAGGCAGATCAAGTAAAGGTTGAAGGCGATTAGGATCAGGTTTGATTGTCTTGTTAATAATTACGTACCCAAGTAAGTTCACAGACTTAACAGAAAACTTGCATTTTTCCTTGTTCAGTGTCAAATTATATTTCTTAGATGCAGCTAGAAATCTTTCTAGATTGCGGTCGTGTTCCTCTTGGTTCTTCCGCATATTGTAACGTCATCTAGATATGGATATGTCCCCTCCAGTCCTTCATCTTGAACAATTTGATCGATCACTCTTTGAAAACAAGCTACTCCATTTGTTACTCCGAATGGAACACGTAGAAAATGGTAGAGTTTCCCGCAAGCTTCAAAAGCTGTGTATTTTCTCTCCGATTCCAGAATGGGTAATTGATGATAGGCATTCTTGAGATCTATGGTGCTGAATACTTCATTCACCGAAACTTTAGCAATTATTTCTTCTATCTTTGGAAGAGGATAAGCATCTAACATTGTAAATTTGTTAATAGTCTGTGAGTAATCAATAACCATTCTTGTTTTACCATTTTCTCCCTTTACAACAAAAGCTTGAGCGCGCCATGGTGAATTGCTAGGTTCTATTATGGCTTCATGCAATAGTCTTTTAATCTCAGAGTCTATAAATTGGTTATATTCGTGAGAATGTCTCCTAGATTTGGTAGCTATTGGAACACAATTAGAAGTTAGGTTAGCAAAAAGCGAAACTGGAGGTACCTGTGAAACAGCCGAACTGCAGATCTCGAGGGGAGGCTGCGGACCTTGAAAAGCTATGTTCACAGAAGAATGATACTGCAGGATGTCATGGCCAATTATAGCATCTGAGCAAAGGTTCTTCATTACCAGTATTGGAGTATTGTTGTAAATAAAACCTTCTATTTCTATATCGGCTTCACATCGTCCCGATATTTCAGTAGATAAAGAAGAATTTGCCATCGCAATTCTGCCAGAATATGGCAGCAATTGCATGCCACATTTCCTTACAAAAGAATGGTTGATAAAACTTAGAGAGCTTCCTGTATCTATTAACGCGTTCAACTTCATTCCATTTACTTTGATCTCCATTATTGATTTTTGAAGACCGTTTGGCAACGCAGAGGTGACGGATGCTAACATTCCAGTAGTCGCAGTTGTATTTGATAAATGTTTGGACGATTTCGACCTACACACACGTTGGTAATGTCCTTTCTTACCGCAGGCCCTACATTCAGCAGCTCTCGCAGGGCACGACGTTCTGGGATGGCGGCTTCCTCCACAAAAATAACACTTCTCAGTTGTTGACAAAACTGCCACAGTAGTAGTGGATGTCTTTAAATCTTGATTATCAGCATCATTAATAGTAGATGCAATAGTATTAGAATCAGAATACGATGCTGAATGTTGTTCAGCCATTTCTAAAGCTCGAGCTTGGTCGAAAGCAGCATCCAAGGTAAGCGTTGTGTTTTCAAGCAATCTTTGTCGAATCCGAGAACAAATCAAACCACCGATGAAGGCATCTCTAATGGATTCATTCTTGTTTTGTTCCGCAGTGACATTCTTAAAGTTGCAGTCCCTGCTCATTTGTTTCAAGACTTGGAGGTATTGATCTACAGATTCTCCAGCATGCTGTTTTCTAGTCGCCAAGCAGTGTCTAGCATAGATTTCATTTCTAGGTTTTACGTATAGAGATTGTAGAGTGTCCATAGCATCTTTGAAGGTAGTAGATTCACTAATATACTGATACACATTAGGAGCTACGTAGTTTGTCAAGAGCTGTAACTTACTTTCATCTGATGCATCTTTGATATGGATTAGAAAATTTGAGAATGTTTGTTTCCAGTGTAACCATTTCTTATCCGCAGCGATTGAGGTTAGTTCCACATCGAATCTTTCCGGCTTCAAGTATTTATCCATACCGCTTACGTTCTTCTAATTTTTGTATGTTAAATTGTTGTGAAAATAATTACCTTTTATTCAAGGCTTTAACATACAAAAATCTAGGCACAAAGAAACTTGACTTTGATAACACTTTACATAGTAAACATCCACAGACTCACAACACATGGCAGGCGACCGACTGACTGAGCCACCAAAACACTAAACAAAACAATATTCACGGTAACCAGGGCGGCCAACACAAAAGTTCAAAAGTTCGAAAATAGTACCACAGTAGTAAAAAGAAAGTAGGGCCATTGTAATTCTGCAGCGGAAATCGGTGAATTTTTCGACAGAAAAACATTGTCGGGTCCTGGTAACAAAAAGTGGATAAATATTGTTCCCATACGTAGTACATTACTTCCTCTAACGCGTTGTGCAGTCAGAATCAACGTTTATTGGGTCCTTTTTATGATACAGAAAAATCGAGTGACGGCAGAACGTCTGTCGGTCTGAATATTTTCTACAAAATGGATGTTCTCCGATAGATCCAAAAGAACTCAAGGCCTTGGAAGTTTGAAACGGATATTTCGATTTTTGGGGGTACTTTACTGTTAGCCTCAACGTTCTAAATTTTTTCAAAAATGGCTCCAAATTTTTTATTAAACTTTGTCCTTGGATGGTGTTATGGATGCTTAAATTCGCATAAGTGTTCCCAAGACAAATGTAGTCGTCTGTCAGTTTTGATCAAAACTACAGTATCTGTTTGGCAGTTCTATTGTTAATCCTAACATCTTCCTTGTTGAGCCATTGTTCTGTTTTCAATATTCATTAGTTAGGCACACATTAAAATTTTGTAAATACTTTCAAATCTCTTTAGAAATTTAATCTGCTCCGGTGTATCTCCTGGTGTAGTATTGGAGAAACATAACATCCATCTTTCTGTCTAAATTTCTAATACATACTACAGCAATATTGTCATCACTACACTAAATCTTAATAAAGGCTCCTTAGATGCTTTCTTTTAAATGGCCTACCTATTGTGCCATATAAACCTTGGAATTGATGGAGTTTATTATGTATGTTATTGAATGTATATGAGAGATATTACAGCCAAAATATCTAAAAATATACCTTTTCAGTATAACCTACTTATTCTCTATTACAAGTTTAATGCAAGATGGATATTTACCTGTGAAAGCCATTGCTTTAACATTCTTCAGTGATATTTTTATGTTATATTCTGGACGTAACGTGTGTAATTTAAATAATGATTTTTGCAACTCAAGTTCAGTTTCATTTAAAATCACCAGACCCTTTGAAAATGTTCAAGTAAAGATGTAAATATTTGGCTGTATTTGTATTCCCGAGTGAATCACATCATCAGCACAATGATAAGTGTCGGGACATGCTACACCCTAGTCTCACTTCTTGATTAGTATGAAGGCCCTATCTCATTTGATAGTTAATCTCTCTTATCTGTGACAATTTTAGTGCCACCTTTTTAATAAACTCAGTAATATGTTCAGAATGTCTTTTTTTATTCCTTATCTCCCATAACTTAAATCTTATTATTACTTTGTCAGAAATCTCTTCATAATATATAAATACCATATGCATATCTAGATTGAACTCTCTCCTCTTGTATGTTCTAATATTAGAGAGCAAATACAACATCACTATGTATCTTCCAGAACCAATCCCACTTGACCTTTCAAAAAAAGAACCTCAGTTATAGATTAAACTCTTTTATTTGCAATTTGCTATTCATTTTATACATTGCATTTAAACTACTTATACCTTTGTAATTTTCACTGTTATTCTTATCTCTTTTCTAGAAAATGTATTTACACTTTTACATTTTTCTAATCTACAGGTAGACCCTACATTTTGTTTTCTTCAGCAAAGATTTATTAAACTGAAGAACCTATATTTATTAATATTTACATCCATCTTTTACTATTAATTTTTAATTTAATTCATTCACCCCAGTTTCTTTTCAGGTTTCTGTCATTGCCAATGCTGAATCTAATTCATACAAGCATAATACAAGCATAAGGGTTCTACAGGCATAAAATTTAATTATTTTTATTGATGTCTTTTCTGAGACAATACCAAAGATTTTGTAGTGATTTCTCCATCTTCCATTTAGTTTATTAAATGATTATTGTGGTAGAAACTCTAGATTTTAGGTATGTTTTCTTATTTTAGATTGTCTACTGTAGGTCTACATAGGTCTCCCTTTATCACATTGGTAACTGCAGGCTACTTTGCAAATTTTCACTCAATCTTCCAATATGGAATAATAATCTGAGGTCAAGTATCAGAGGCAAAGCAAAGCTTTCATAATATATTATGAAACAATAAAGTAATGATTAGTATTAATGTCCATTACATTGTCTTTCCTATAATGATACTTTTTCTATAACCAATGATAACTATAACAAGTTAAACTTTTACCTTGATTTGATTATGTGGCAGCTGGCATGCAGTATTCAGCCAATGCCAACTAGCAGACAGCCATCTAGTTGTCTCAGGTGGCATTGGTTTGGCAAAAGCACAATTCGACATCAAATAAGCAGTAAAAGAGTCTAGTTAGGATTCAATTTTTAAAAGAAATGTTGTCAAAGTTCAGTATCTGTCCTTACTGCTTTTGGCTTAATCCTCATAGGGAGCTTTGGTATTCTGATTTTCTTCTGAGCATAGTCATGTGCTGCCTAAAACAAGACAGAGGGCCAAATTCAGTTCTGGGTCCCCTATCCATTATACCTTTTTATTTACTTATGGCATAAATGTACAAAACTTTTCATTCAGTTTTTGAATTTTTGAATGTATGTTGGAGTGATCAACTCTGACTTAGCTGAATTTTTTCAGGGTATTTTTGTACATATTTCAATACTTTCAGCTGAGTAATGTTGGAAAATTTGAAGTACTCTTTTTAAACATTTTTCTATGGGATTTCTATGGGAGATCCATTCAAAATTGGCCATCTTGTGTGGATAGATTCAAAAGTGTTTTGCCTCACATTTGGCCATTGCACTAAAGGAACAAAATATTCTTCATTCAATTTATTCATAATTTTTAAAATTTTTGAAATTTTCACACATTTATCCCATCACTTTATGAAATATATTTCATATGATTTATTGTTATTAATATGATTATGTGATTAATATGGTTTATAAAATGGCTTGTCAAAACATGCTCATGTAACAAGTTGATAATTATTTGGGAATCTATCTACACTCGAAATTACAATTGCCAAGATAGAATTTCAAGTAACACCATTCCAAATGTAAAATTGAAAATGTTGAAAATATAAAGTACATTGAAAATATGGAATTATTTTGCAATTTTAGCATACATAATTGTACTATTTTTTGCAAAATATTAAAATGTCATCAATAAACAAAACAAAATTAATTATTGAACAATATTGAGTCAACACGTTAATGATTGCAGCACAACAAGTATTAACTTTTGAAACTACGCAAAACAGAGATTTTTTATATTAATATCTCCAGAGATAAGAAAATATGCAGTACTACTTCAGTCAACTGTTGATTCCGAAATAATATCTGGATAGACTAATGTGTTCATCGGTTTATCATCTCTGTAAATTTTAAAATGTCTCTGTACATTATAATTATACACAATTTTATTAGGGATTTAAGTTATTTATAAGAATGAAAAGGTTTTTTATGTAAGACAATGGGACAATCCTTTCAAAATTTTCAAGGGATTTTCATTTTTTCTTTTTCTTTTTTTTTTTAATTTCCTCAATGACTAGCATGTGCATTCTCATTACAGATCCTACAGTAGGATTTGGTGTAGAAGTAGGAAACCTAGCTAAAATCCTCCCTCATCTGGAACTGTTCAGTCCTGCCCCTTATTACATTGGTCTGCGTTTTCTAAAAAGTTAATGTTTAAATTTTTCCACGTTTTTTATAGAAATGATGAATATAGCATAGATATATATACTTAGTATATATATATCTATGGAATATAGACCATGTTGAACTCGAAAGTAATATTAGTTATTCTCAATCACATCTAGGTTTTGTGCTATGGATCCTATGACTACTACACATTCTGTTTTTACCATTAGGTGATTTTCTGCTTGTAGAGGGTCAATAACTTGATAACAGCAACAACAACAGATTATGTGAAGATAACTATTAAGAGAATTAAACACAAAGTTCCAGTACAACCTTTCAATATAGAAAATTACGTTAAAAAACAAAAATATTGTGGAAAAAATTGCTACTACTCATTTCTATATACATCCCTCACAAGTAATAAATATGAATGATTGAATTATATGTTACAATTATACTTCGGTTTTTCTTTCTTGGCGCACGGGGGGGTCATCAAAATGGATCATCTCACGGTGTTTCGCATCGTTCTCAGTTGTGCTGCTAGGAGTCGCATGATCGCCAGCACTACTCCATAGTTGCGATCATGCGACTCCTAGCGGCACAAACGAGAACGACGCAAAATACCGTGAGATATTCCATTTTATTGACACCCCCGTGCGCCAAGAAAGAAAAACCTAGGTATATTTCACGTTTCCTGTATTATAGTTTAAAGATTTTTTATTCAAGACAATTTATTTTATGGAAATGATTATTTAAGAGCCTGTGTATGGCTCACGGTTCATCTCTTTTCAGACACTAACAAAAGTCAGCCATCGTATTGATGTCCCAGCAATCTTAATATCCCTCTACCTCTGAAATAAAGTCTCCCAACATAAAGTACCTTGAAATTCCATCATCCAAAAGTAGCAGTATGTTAAATGATCCTTTCCTTTTCTGCACACTACGGGTATAACAAAGGGTAATTGCCTTTGGATTCCCTTGCTCCAACACCTAAGCCTACCTAACATACATTTGACACCATAGCTGTGGAACAAAGGTCTTGTCCTGATCTCTCAATTTCATATTAAAATAAGCATAATAGCTATTATGCATTATGGCTAGCTGGCCTTCACAAATGCTCTACTCATAATGTTTGATTTTTGCCCTGGCAACATCACTATGCCATATATGTAGCAAAACATATTTGGGTCATTTTTAAATTTCTATTCATGTTAATTGATGAAATTTAGTTATCTTTAACATGTACTATACTTAAGTAATTATAACAATTGGTCTAAAAAAAATAACTATTTTTTATTAGCATTAACATCTAATAAAGACCGCAAATGTCAAAAACATATTTTGGATTGTAGAGAAAAAACTGGGAGCCCATGCAGAAATACCGCTATTTAGGGAAATAACAACTATTCTTAATATATAAAATAATATCTGGACATTTGTAATTTGCATGTATAGTCATCAAATTAATCTCAGTTTTTCCCAAAACAATAATAGACTTATAAGATGTGAGTGCATTCTGGCATGTCATTTTATAAATTTTATGAAATAATATTAAATGTATTAAACAAAAAAATACAGCATGAAATATGTGAAAAATTCTTAGTTTCCAAAAACTTAGAACAAATTGGGAATTGTACAAAGACAGGACAATGGTTAAGAAACATTAAGAAACTTTCAAATCTACCCTCGAAAGATGGGCAATTTAGACCAGATCCACCATAGAAACACTGAAAAAGTGGCCCCTCCCCAAAATAAAATCAGCCAAAAACATTTAAAATGTGAAAAAATGAACTAAATATTCAGAAAAAATGTGTCCAAGTTGGAGTTGATCTCTTCTACAGCCGCTCAATAACGCATTTCAAACATAACTGAAAATTGAATAAGTGGGCCCAGCAATGTACAGGTAGTTGCGTCCCTCTTGTTTAGACTGTGCACACCTGTACAGACATTAAAAGGAAACAGTTAAAATTATTGCAAATAAGACCATTTATTCATACCAGAAACTTCAGAAAATAATCAGAGGGAATAACTAATGAAATAAGTTAACTATAACTAAAGAAACAATGAGGCTATGATAATAAAGATCTAAGTGCAATCTACTATCATTTCAGTTACATCACTTTTTCACTGTTGCTCTAATGGCCTCAATACTGATTTGATTCAAGAGAGTTGGGACTAGGTAATACTGAAAAATTTAGATTTTAATAAATATTTCCTTGCTTCAATAGGACTATGTCATTCTATAGGTTTTGTAATTGTATATTTGTTTATTTATCAAAAATAATTATTTCATCTTGTACGAATATATAACTTCATGAATACATCTCGAATTTTCGGGGATATTAAAAATTTGGAACCTCCAGGTTTAGTAGGACTTGGTTCACACTTATGTTTTAAGAGAAGTTGGCAATCTCTACCCATAACAGTTAAATTATGAATAAAAAGATAACAGTTGAAGTTTTACATCAAGAAATGTTTGCTCCGAGATGTACTTACTTCTAAAAATGAGTCCAATAGTAATGCCATCTAAATAATCAAATATCTTATTTCTCTCGCATATAAAGAAATGATAGCTTAAATATATGTACGCTGATAATGCTGTAAAAATATTTTTATACTATAACAAATTATATTTTAGTATATGGAATGTATAATATCAAATGAATTATTCAATACTGGACATAATCCATTTCGGTCTTTCTCCTCCAGTTTCAATTTGCCGCGAAATGCACCTCATAGTGAGATCAGAACATTGATTCGTTCATTAAATCTTACAAAAGTTCGTTCATTGAACGAAAAGGTAAATCAGGTAAATGAAATGAACGATAGTTTGTAGCACGTAACTTCGCGAATGTCCGAACCAAAACTAACCAACAAAATATTACGAGCTACATGTCTGCTGCAAGTCTCCTGAGCTTTGAACCAGAATTGACAGTTTAAGAAGGATCGAGGAAGACTATTATTAGTTTGCGCGTACATCGTCGGTGACGTCAATCAGCATTTTGTCCACACTTTTAGAAGTGATCAACAGCATCAACAGCGAGTGACAAGTTTGAGGATGGCTAGCAAGATCATTGCGTCAGCTACTGTAAAAGCTGTCAAAGGTAGAAAAATATTGCCTACAAGAGCTGCTCTAGTATTAACCCCAACTGCTGTTGAGAAAATTAAACAAATTTTGTCAGCGAGAAGCGATTGTATAGGCCTCAAAGTTGGTGTTAGGCAACGCGGTTGCAATGGCTTAAGTTACACTCTGGATTATGCAACAGAAAAAGGAAAATTTGATGAAGAAGTTGTCCAAGACGGAGTGCGTGTCATTATCGACAAGAAAGCTCAGCTTACTCTCCTTGGGACTGAAATGGATTTTGTTGAATCTAAGCTAGCTGCTGAGTTTGTTTTCAATAATCCCAATATTAAAGGCACCTGTGGTTGCGGGGAAAGTTTTTCTGTATGACTTTCCTTAGTAATAGAAATTAAAATGATCTGTAGATATGCAGCTTTGCTGTCTAAAGTTTGTGTTACTTTTAGAGGATGTCACTTGTTTTGAAGAGTTTTACTTACACTGAATGATATGTACCTGATATATTTATTGAGCACATTGCTCTATTGTGTAAATAGGCTTTTGCATGGAATTCAGGAGGTGTATTTAAGTTATCTATTAAACTATAGTTGAAGCTCCATTAGTTATTGTAATTCTACTTTTATGTACTCCCATGAAATTTATGCTGTAGAGAGCTTCCTTTAATATGCAGTTAAGTTTGAGTTTTGTGCGTTATTTTTTTTTAATAGAATTCTGTATGTGCAAACAAACTTGCTTTTCAAGGTTAAAGTTTACTTTTTAGAGATTACTCTCATTCATTTAGGATACATATCCACTATCCTACCCTTCCTCTTGTAATCAGGCTCATACAGAGTAATCATAATTTTCGTACATTCCGTAATTTCCGTATTACAGTATATCTAAAATATAAACTTAGGTAGTAATTTCTATTTAATAAAAGTAATGGTCCAGTTTTGACTCATTGAAACTGTTTTGAAACTTAATATTTTCTCATCTACAAAATATTGCTCACGTTTCCACTTTCTTAACAGTAGCCTTGCTTTGCAAAATCAAGAATTCACTTCACAAATTTAATTTTTCTCAATTGTCAAATTCCGTTATAATGAAATAGCAACATATGCAAAAATACTTTGTTCCTACATCAGAATGATTATTAACATCCTTGAATTTTGAAGCAGAAACTACAATAGTTCCAACTTAAAATAAGGTGTAATTTGAATGAGGGGTGCAATAATGAGTAACTATACAAAATACAAATGTACACATAACAGACAATAGTAGTAACTGGTTTTATTCATTTCTTTGCAAGAAAAAATGTTAATGAATTTATACATTTCAGAAAATACTCCAGTCTTAACAAGCAAACATAGAATTTTGAATTGTCTTCAGTGAATATAATTTAGTAACATGAAGAATTGAACTAATGGTATGCCAATGTTCACCTCTCACATTACTACATGATATTTGTGTAAAATCATTATTAGCTAATTTAGATTCATATAAAATAACATAGCATTATTTTAATTTTGAAATACATGCTATCATTCATTCACTCAATTGTGAAACAATTAGAAAAAACAAATGCTTGTCTGAAAATCAAACAATCACATTTTAAAATTTGAAACAAAATCAAATATCTACAAATGTTTTATACATTTATTATATTTGCACTCTCTATGTTTATTGTTATTCTCTTTCGAAATGTTATTGTAAAACATATTTTCGTCATTTTAAAACTATTAGATCTATTTTGAAGATAAACTGAATGGCCACAGATTAATTGCACCCATATGAAAATAATATGACATGAAATTTTTTATGACTAAGATTACTACGAGCTAGTATGTCATATTGAATGCTGTTTTGGAGTAGAGCCATAATAATAAAAATTTAACTAAAAAGGTAACACTGATGAGATCTCATTTACTTCTATGAATACCTTATTTTGAAAAACCAAATCACAGAGTAAACACACACGCATTAAGAATGTTTGAAACAGTGCAATAAAAATGCACCAATTGTCCAACAGTAGAAAATAATGTTGGGTATTGCAAAGGTCACTTAAAAGAAAGTTAAGAGAGATCAAAGACATTTTTCAGTGTTTATATTTCTCGTCACAAACATAAATTAATAAGCAAAGATTACTTTGCCACAAATTTAAGCAATTAAATAGATTGGAGTTCCCATTCCCTCACAAAAATTCAGCATCAGGGACAAAAATACGAAATCAAAAGATGCCTCTGTCAAAGCAGTGACAATCAAAGGTAGTTGTAAAGAGAAAGGGGAAGATATCTACAAGAAGAAAAGACAATGTGATTTAAGAGAAAATGACAATAGCTATCAGAGAAGACCACATTAATTTGGATTTGTTCAGGACCTATCATTTATATGTTGTACCTAACTTCTTTGTGCTTGACGTTCGAGATACACCTGGCTGAAGTCTAGTGTACGGTACCACTTAAGAAAGTCCTTCAAATTGGCATTTCGCGCATCTTCGTGTGTTTGCAACTGTGCAGTTTAAATACTAGAAGCATTCTTATAAATTTCTTACGTAAGTGATTTCTTATAAAAGTGTATTGGTAAGTATGCGGTGGATAGACTCAAGGTTGTTTATAGTGAACGCGAGGGCTGAAGGCCCGAACCTTGCTGTGATTTGGATCCGGGCGAGCGAAGCATGAAAACTTACCTTTGAAAGTAATTTGGCATTATAATGCTGCGGAGACAAAGCGTATGAGTGCGACTAAAAAGTTTATGAGCCATGAAAATCACCTATCGACAAGTTTTATTCATTTCGCATCGTATCTCTAAGGGTGTACCGTACACCCTACTTTAACCATACACCTGATGATTCTGAGTGGTTTCCTAAAGACTCCTAACAGAATCAGCTGTTCCAGTGACATAATCTACCCTGTTGCCACAAACTCCAATGAATAAATGAAAGGGATAGTGTCTTACCAGCTGAGCACTTCTGCCAGGGATTTACGACACCCAACATCAAATTTTCCCCTCATTAAAAATATCCAGACAGTACAGGTTTCAGATGGAAAAAATATCAAATGTTCAGAAATGAAATCTAAAATCTGTTTCAAATTGGCCATTAAAAATTATTAAGTGTGAATGTGGCAATGGCAGTAAAGCGCAGGAAGACTGCCTCTGGCAAATCCAACTTTCAAACACGAAGAATTGTACAAAATATTTATATGAATATACCTTTTCATTCACAGCCACATGCAAAAAAGTGACATAAGGTTACTTAATACAAAATTGGGAACCTCACAGATATTAATTAACTTGTTTAATTTATTAGACAAAAATAATAGATGTACTTAGACCTTTGCTTTAAATAAATAATATGTATCTGACAATAAATCCATATGTGATTTATTGTGATATCAGTCTTTGCTGAAGATCAATCTCAAGCAGGAATGACAAGCAATTATAACTTAATACGCTCCTGTTTCAATCATTAACTTATTAATATTATAAAATAGTAAGTCAGGAAACCTCTGACATGAACAATAAGATATTTCTTAATTTTTCATTTTTCTTCAGTAACTGCTACACAAGTATGTTAAAATTCAACCCCATTGAGAAACAAAAACAATATTTAAATTCAAATGAACACACTAGTGTCCAGAAAAGGACACAACACAAAGGAAATTGATTAAAACCAATAAATCATACATGGACAAAATGTCAAGTTCAGGTAACATTTTGTCCATGTAGAAATTTGTCCAGGTAGAAATCCTTCCTACAATTGCTCCGAACTGTGATTTCAAACACATTCTCTATGTTCAGTAATAATAGATTGGACAAAAACTCCACTGGTTCCAGTGATTTTTTTTATTTCATCCCACAGAATCTGTTTCTTCGTACGAAGACAAGTAATCGTCATCATCTGTAATACTAACACTGTTAGATGAATACTCCTCACTATCTTCTTCTTCAACTTCGTCTTCTCCTCGCGGATTCACGTCAACGTTTATCTCCAATTGCATCCGTACATCCAAAACCATAAATCCTATTGTAATCAGCAAGGGAAGTCGAAAGCGGCAGTCCCAAGCGAGACGAAAAAGAAACACGAGTCCTTTTGTGAAATTACTGCCGGCTAATACCATTTCTGCACACGATTTGACTATGGGTGACTCATGAAAACTTATCTTCTCTTTCATTCACATCGAAAACCATAAAATGATTAAATTTCGTACGAACACACTATTCTCATTCATTCACACCGAGAACCATAAATTGATTAACTTTCGTACGAACACATTCTTCAAACAGTGAGATTAAATAACCTTAAAAAATGATGGGCATTTGCTGCATAGCACACGATTAAACTACACATTTAGAATTCCGATCTTCGAGTGAGGGAATAGTCGGTATAAAGATGTGTACCGAAAGAAAACAAGTTGCTGCATCTTGACATCCACACTAACACCATCGACGACAGCAACAACACTGTGTCTTCTCAGGACTGAAGTTAAGTATTCATATATATTTACAGCAAATGAAGAAAGGACCGATGGCGAAGATCGTTGTGCGTTGTCATAACCATGCAGAAATAGCAAGACTTCTCCCGCCAAAGCCGGATGGCACTGTCAATTTCAGATGGTAGCTGAATTTTACTGGAGATTTAATATCCATAAATACAAATATCTGCTAAACATTTTTTTGTAAAAATGTCAAAAGCACCTGAAACAGGCGTGCCGCTACTAAAGCATCATAACACGCCCACATCACACCGCGCCATAACAGCTGTCAGTGCCGCATTGTCAAAGTACCAGGGTCTGCAACTGCAACCCATCTCAAATTTAAATCCAAAAGCGCGCATCTTCCTGATAGCTTATAAATTCAGAACAAAATCATACACATAAAATTTCAATATTTCATTTACTTATAGAAATGCGACTATGAATATTTCAAAACGTAGATTTTTTATTTCGTGAACGAACTACGTCAGTTCATTCAGAAAACAACAATTCCTTGCAGGTCTTAGCACGATGTCGTAGTTTCTATAACTATTAAGCGCCTTCATTCATTTATATCAGAAGCAAAGGGTATACCAGGGGACCAGGGACGAAACCGACGACAAATTTTTGGGAAATTGAAAGTATTTTGGTCGAATGTACCATATTACAAATTTTGTAAAATGTCGCAGGTTACACTCAGCTTGTGCTGCGCTACGATTTTATTCGTTTTAATTATTATCCGAAAATATTTATTCTTGAAAGTTTCGTGACAAATTTAAATTAGTAGTTACTGAAAAATTTTATGACGGGGGGGGGGGGTTACCTTATTTTCCTTCCCGTGGATCCGCACCGGGTGTAGGGCTATACTTACATCATTTTAAAAAGTATTCAATGTTTATATCATAAAACAGCACCCACTCTATTAATCTATTATATGTAACTAACCAAACAGCAAGAATAATGTAGAAAAACTTTTCCTACTGCGAAAATAATTTCCGTAGTGAATAGAAAATAAAAATCTGATTAAATATGAAACCATATCTCAATTATGGTTTATGAGAACTCTTTTACACAAATGTAACACTTACACCATGTCACAACACTGGTTGAGATATCTGGTTGGTTTGACAAGTAGGGCTTTTGGTACAACTTAAGAAAGTGGAAAAAAGACAATAATTTTAAAAGAAACATAAGACCATGGCCATATTTAAAATAAAAATATATTTCATGCAAATTTACTTTTTATTAACATTTTCATTCAATGCACTGCTACTTTAAAACTAATTTATGCAAATAAACTGGATGACTTACTGTATTAACATGGAATATAGGATTCATTTCATGGTTTTAATACTAACTTCACAGATTAAATAATATTCCCAGAGAGAGAAACATGAAGGATGTTTTTTAAAATTTAATTGTTTCATTAATACAATCACATAACGCAGAGAGCTATTTTCAGATTGTAGTTTGGGATAAAGAAAAATAACATTTATACAGTTTATTAGATATTTAATATTTAACTTCTCCTACAAAAGGGGACATTAATAATTTGTTTTTCTTAATTGAAAAGTTATACAGAAGTGATACTACATTTTTGGTTTTGAATGAGAGACATAAACACAGTAGATTATTTTTTCTCAATTTTTTTTTTTATGTTACGTTATGAAAGGTTTGTAAAAATAATTTTGAAATACATTCGACTATGCATACTCTCTTTGTTTTTATTTACTTTGTCTCAATCTTTTAAGACCTAGAATTTGGGGTCATCTTCACCAGCTGTCATTTATATTCAGAAATTGCTTCAGTTAATTACAAAATTTATATAATTACTCTTTAAAAAAATTGTAAATAAATAGTGACTATACAGTAAAGTTTTTTTTATTGAAGAGTTTAAAATATAAGTAAATACATTAATTTAACTGAAGTAGATACAAGCAAATTCAACCTAATATTTCATGAATAATTTAAAAAAAATTTCAATAAAATTGTTGTCCATTAAACAACCAGTATTCATCATGGAAAGAAATAGTCAGTTGTTCTGTATGTGGGTATAGTTATGTCATGGCAATAAATTTGAATTTAGACATTGGGAAAAGTAGACAAGAAGAACGGTTGGGAAGAAATAAGTCCATCCATGTATATCCCCCAGTGGCACACTGCCTCAGCCAGGACAAGCTCTAGGCTCCTGACAGGTGTGTTAGTATAATGCAAATAAATTTATGTATACGTAAGAGAGGCCATGGAGAGGATGAAAAGATTGCATGCAGTCTGTTTGTTAAAGTACAGCTCTGGAACTCACCTGGTATTGATTGGAGAAGCCATGGAAAACTATCAATGAGAGCACTAGTGCTAGAATTCTGCAAACAGCACCTAAATTTGACCTAGCTATGTAGTAGTTGTTGTAGTGTAGCTATGTAGAGTTGAAAATCTGTCAAAATCTGGCCCAAATTGAAAGTAATTTAAAAACAATTGATTGTCAATTCTACAATTAAATCTGATATGATAATACAAGTCCAAGAATGTGCATTACAAGAAGTTCTTGTTCAAATTCATTAGTTTTGTTTTGTGAAAAAAGAAAATTGTGCCTATGAAGATAACAGATAACGTGATCACATTATTTATTGTTAATAGATTTGATATGATTGCTTGTCTTTAAAAATAAATGTCAGTTGGGATTTTAATGAAGTTGCTTTTTTTATCTGAAATTCTAATACGACTCATTTCATTAGTTCATATTAAATATAAAGAGGTTGTATCAAATTTCATTAACTCTTGCACATATTTTGAAAATAATTAATTAAGAATAGTTGTTAATTACACATGAATAATTCTCAAGCACGAACGTGAATGTACATTACATAACAATGCGTGTGATAGAAAATTTGCTACCATTCTAAATGGTATGTATTATGAGATGAATACTAATAGGGCACCAAAGACCCTAGAAGTAATAATAATCATAATGATAATAATAATTACTAATGCTTTATTAAGAGTAATATGGAAATGATCTGTACAACCAACAATATTACACATACCAGAATTCTTTAAAATTACTTACCAAAAAAATAACTTTTAAATCTACAATGCTGCTGCAGTCTTTGGACACACATCATATAACTAAATTGTGTATATTGTTAGTCAGGAGACTTATTCACATTCAGTATTCTGTACATTTTCCTTATTGCAAATTTTTCAATCCATAACTACAGTGCTGAGATCATTGCAAACAAATTTCGATTCACTCACTAATACATTTATAAAAGAAATAACAAGAAAACAATTACTAAATTTTACTTACAAGATCAAGCATGTGGTAGCCAAGTTTATACCTGGTGGTGCGCTAAGCAAAGGATTTGTTCTTCAGAAATGGTAATGCAAAAATGTATAGTTGCAAAATTTTTAAAGCAACAAATGATAAAGAGTTTTATTAATAATTAATAAGATCGCTGGTGAAGTAGATACCTTCTAATAATTAATTAAATAAAAGGTGTTGCCTGGTATCAAAATATATATTTAATCTTAAGATCTTTTCGATCACCAAGCAATCATCATCAGCAGCATCTGGACAGAAAACAAAGTTCTACTTCAGGCAGACTCTTTTCCACCTAAACGCTGCAAGATTAGCTGTGATGAATGCTATGTGATCTAAAAGATCTTAAGATTAAATGTATATTTTGATACCTGACAAAACCTTTTATTTAATTATGATAAATTCTACAAGCATATGCATTACGTTTCATTTCAGTGGTAGCAGGTATGCACCAGCATGCCTTCTCAAGAATTAACAAACCCTGTACAAAATCTAAAACTTTTCAACAAAGAACTGAATTTTTCTTCTTGCCCTGTATTTTGTTGTACAAGATGTCTCTCCCATCCCATGAATTCGTGCCATTTTCTTCTATATTCCGCCATCGTTTCTCTGCAAATGAATAATTCAGATCTTTTTAAACTTAATTTTTTATATCTTGTCTAAAATAGACACCTACCTCTCCAACTAAGGATCCATCTCCTTTATATAATTTATTGCCTTTTCCCAAAGAACTCAACTGAATTTTAAATATAAACCGTACACATCACTTTACGCATTTTTATTTTGGAATAAAAACATCTCTCTTATTTCTAGATTTCATTAATAAAATTTGATCTGTTTCTGATCTACTCCACTACTGCTAGACAAAAATCAATTAATGCATGATTGGACCCTCTGGAACAGAAATGCAGGCTCATTTTAAGGCAGCTCCACATATTGGGTAATTGGCAAGTAGCAAGTTTCCGCTCGCCCAATCGTGAGTAGAGAGGATGGGTTGTTTGCTATTTACCAAGCGATGAAAAATTGGTGCTTGCCTTACTGCGTGTCAGTCTTTGGAACACATCAAAGAAAGCAAACCTTTGCCAAGCACATCAGCTGCTTGGGATTGGCTGAGCAGTTGCTAGGAATTCGTCAAAAGTCAATTGTGTGGAGCTGCCTTTACGCTGGTCCAAATTATTTTTGAAGCTTTTAAGACTCCCAAGAATTGAATCCCTGGAAATGCAATGTGAAAAGTCAGAGATCATTTAATAAGCTTTAAATTGAATTTAATTGAAATGGCAGACAGGTAATGATTCATCACCAAATCTTTAAAATATGCGCACAAAATTACAGCTTTAAAAAAATCACTTTATTTTAACCATGTTTTTGGACTTAGAAATGAAATGCGTAATTCTAAAAATACATCACACTATTTACATTAGCGTGTAATTTGAGTTACACTGTTTCAGTGCTTCATTTAATACAAATTACACAGCTGACGTACAAGAATCTTCAACTTCAGAGGCACAGACTTTTCTTTTGAACATAAACCAGAAAATAATAATTACAAAAGCAAATTCACACCAGCATTAATAAATGGAGCTAATGAAACAGAAACCTAGGATCAAAAACATGTACAAACACTTGAAACGCACATCTAGGTGAATGTTTTGAAAGCTCAAAGGAATTTCTAATATTTACTACTGATACTTAAACCTATTGCATTTTGAAGAAAAATTAAATTAAATGAGATCAAAAACTGAACATCTGGTGTGAAAAATATATTACTTGGATTAAGAATCCATGATTAATGATAAAACTAATATCTGAACATAATTGAAAAGAAGGAATTGACATTGTGCAATCAATGCACATAATATAAAAATACAACTTCTCATACTGTATTCTCTCATAGATATATTCTCAAACTGATCAGTGTCTAATGTTCATGTTATGTCAACTTGATCTTCTTTTTCTTTGGTTTTATTGGAAGAGGTCCAGGTGTTTTAAACACAGTACTGAAATGGGAAACAATGCATCAATAAATCTACAAAAATATGTAAAGTTATTATTTTTAAAAAAAGGTTAATGAAATCAATACTCACTGGCATGTTGTGCATATAGGGCTAAACTTGCAAAATACTGGAAAATGTAATAATGAAAAATATTAGAAATCATATACAAAGAATAAATAAAAATTATTGTACCATACAAAAATGTCTATTGAGGAAGTACACATCGCACAAAGATCTATGGTTATAAAAATATATTTTTATTAATTCTTTAGAATTTTCCAAAAATGTTAAATTCAAAAAGAAAGTGTTTTTATCTAGATATCTTGGAATTTTTCAAGTTTAAATTTACTGAAATGATTTCTTTTTGGGGAAAAATACACTACTTCAAATAAATGTTTTACATTTCCAAAAAATATAATTGAAGTAAAATCTTTCCCAAATTGAAAAGGTTTTTGATGTTCATTATGTATCATGCAAGAGTTGTCCAGCAAAACCATTATCAAACTTATTAAGTACCGTAAAGTCATTGATCTTTCAAAAATTCTTATCACCATTATTCTGGATATTCACAAGTTACAACATTAGGATATTTTAGTTAATAGAGCCATTTTAATTTTTTTTATAAATCTAATTTGGGGGAAAAAAAGAAAAAAGGAAAAAGAAAAGAAAAAAGAAAAAGCGGCTTGTGAAAAATAATGGAGTTACAACACATACTTTCCCACCTTATTTGTAACTTGCAATTTTTGAAAATTTGAAGTGTTCAATGAAAGTGACTTTCACAATTTTCAAAGCATTCTTTACGTCATCTGATTTTAAAAAATTAAAGAAAAAATTCGAGCCAGTTTTGAGAATTTTAGTTTCTAAATTTTCTTTACTTCAGGCAAATTTCAATGAAACTTATTCAAATGGTCACCTCTACCAACATTTTTTCATAGAACCAATTGATTTTACAGTACAACACAAGTAAATATTACCTCTTTTCTGAGGGATACCTGAAAAAGAGGCCAACCGCCTGGCATATTTTGTAGACTGACCTTTATTAAGCAGTTACCTCATATGATTTTTAACAGTATTATTATGAGAAATGGACAAGTGGAGGAGGTTACTGTTGATCAAATGTGATGCTATGACAGGACACATTGTCAGAATTCTTTGAAACTTGACTTGCAGTCACTGGGCGATTACTGTCTGTAACATCAGGTGATTTTAATAAACTTTTCAGAATGAAACGAGTTCACTTCATCCATTTCATAGCATTCCTATGGTTTCCTAACTGGTACTTCCCTTCTAAGGTTTTGGAGAGCAAGCCACAAGTGTGAATCCAATCTAAAGGTCATTCGCTAGTTCGTCGACTATCAGAGAAAGAAATTAAAGAAAAAATATGAATCAGTTTTTGAGAAAAGTACCTCAATTTTCTACCATGATGTGGCATTTTTTTTATTCCATTGATACTTTCTGGTAGGTTGAACTGCTTATATGAATGTTACAATGTGTTAAGTAGAAAAGTCCTTGCACATTTACAATGAATAAAGTCGCAGAATCACATTGTTGTTAAAGTGACATGAATAACTGTAGCAAAGGCGGCAGACATAGCTTTCTTGTTCGTTGGGCAACAGCCATGTGCTCGGTAGTTGAACTTTTGCAGTTTTCAAAAACTTAGAATTTCATGAAAATGAGCCCTGCACCATTTTTAAGCACTTTTTGTTACCCAGGAAAAAGTTTAATAAAAAAATTGGGAGCAATTTTTCAGAAAATTTTGAAAAGGCTATTAAGGTTTTACGTTAAGTTTTCCAAAAATCAAATCATCTGTTTCAAATTCACAGGACTTCGAGTTTGACTTCATAAATCAAGAAATATCTAATTTGGAGAAAATCGTCTGAACAGTTTCAGTGCTGCTGTCAACCAATTTTTTGGTATCAAGAATGCACAAAACATGGATCATGACTACACAATTTTCTATATGCTATATTAAATAACATACACTTCCCACTTAAAGATGTGGTAATTAAGTAATTCCTAGGCATTTTAGGATCCCCTGGGTTCCCTACACTTCCTCACAGGACCAAGACGTTCCTTTTCTGCATTTACTACCAGCAATGCTAAATTGCTCCATCATAGTTTACAAATGGTGTGTAGAACTTAATAGAGCTTCTGAGAGCAATTAACGAGATAGTTGATTGCCTCGAGATGTGTTCCCAACGACTTGAGGACACTGACTGTGGATCTTGGCATAGCCCCTGAGGTACCAACCACCACTGGCAGGGTTCTGGCGTTGGGCACTCCATGAAGTTGGGCTGCCAGGGGAATGACTGATTGGTATTTTACCACCTTTTCCTCTCCTGCTTTTAGAAGGCTAGACCCATTTTCATCATGGACAGTCACATCGACCACGTGGACCCCTTCCCGGCTTCTTATTACCAGGTCAGGTTTGAGTCTAACCCCTTCGGCAACTGTGAAAGTGGCTTCCATGGACACCACAGTGTCCGATTTCCAGAGCATCTTCCCCTCTATGAAATTTTTGATCTCGTCATGGCGCTTTATTCTTGCTGGCTTCATAAAAATGCACTGACCGAGGATGTGATTCATGGTTTTCTACCGCTGTATTGCACTTCCTGCAGTGTACATCCTCCCTAGGGCCTTCCTCTACTAAGAGTAGCTCTATTGGCAGCGGGATTTGATCTCAATTGGAGTGCAGTTATAAAAAGACAGGTTTCAGATTATAATCTTTCAAAAAGGCATTTCCAATTGGATCATTTATATGCGCCTTAACCGCTCTGCCTTGGAATCCCAGCTTCACCCAAGCGGCTACCTCGTCATTGGCGCATTTCTTCTTATAATCCCTTAAATCTTGTTCAGTGTAGGGCCAGTTGAGTCTCAGTGTTCTGGCGGTTTTTAATGTTCATTGGTAGAAACTCGGACATGAGCTCAGCCATCTGCAAATAGGATCTGAAGATTTTTCTAATTGTAATCCTAGATTCAGTACTATCCTAGGAACATGTAGGGCAAGCTGCAGCAATCCCAGTCCACCATCTCTCTTAGTCAGGTAGAATAAGCCATCTGCAGTACTCATATGCAGATGTAAGAACTGTTTAACTGCCACTCTGATTTGACCGTCCGCTTCCCTTAACATCAACATAGATGGCATCGATAATACCAATTGGTAAAGGTAATGTGGCATTATATATGTATGAAGTAATGCCAACTTCTGAGTAGGCTTTAAATGCGTCTTCTGAAGCATCATGCTGTTAAATGCATCACTGCGTCCATCAAATTCAATATGGATGCTTTACATGGGAAGCCATTCCAGATAGAGTAGTTCACTCCCAGGTATGTTAGAGTATGATCATTACTGACCAGAGGAATTCTCTCCCCCAACCTTTCCAGACAGGGGTCCTCAATGAACCAGGATCTTTCAAAGGTTGTAATTTGAAATGATGAACACTTCGAGACTAGACAATGTCATTCCAAGGGTCCAAGATATTCTACCACAATATCAACCAATTCTTGAGCTCCTGGGGCATCTTTTGCTAACAGCACCAGTTCGTCAGCAAATGCTAACAAGGACACACTCCTTTCCAATAGTTTGTATCCTGACATATTTTCCAATTTCTCAAGGCACTACATAATGAGATTAAAAAGGAGTGGTGACAAGGGTTCCCCCTGTTTAACTCTTCTACAAACTGGCACCTCAATTCCTTTGGAGGGTGCTGAATGATGGTGGAAACGTCGGCATAAGAGTCCATTACCAAATTGGTAAAGGCATCAGGGATTCCTTTCCCGGACAGAGCCCACCGAATCGCCGCATGAGGAACAGTGTCAAAAGCTTTGGATATATCTAGCACAACACCAACACCACCCTCACTCTTTTTTCATGTTACAGACTGCTTCGTGAAGAATTTGAACGTTAGCGAAATAGCCAGGTTCAGGGATAAAGCCTTTCTGTCTTGGATTGAACTTCACCACGGATCGAATGTGTTTGTCCATGATGGCCCAAAAAATTCTGCATAGCAGAGAACTAATTGTGATGGGGCGATAGTTCGTGACAAACTTATTATCCTTACCCTCTTTTAGAATGAGGTTAGAGTTAGTTAGAGGAAGTAATATACTACTTTCAGCAACACGATTTAACCACTTCTTCCGTATCAGGGGTTTTTTACCACTTCTTCCATTTGGGTTTTCTAGATGAGAAATCATCTCTTTCTAGTACAGCATTACAACACTTTCTCTTTGCGATACAAGTATGTAGTGTGGCAAGAAAGTAAAAAGGTTAGTTGCTTTTAAACCATGAGTTTTTAATCAATTAATTTAAAAGTTGTCACTTTCAAGCATTGCATCTCAATTCAGACACAGAGAGACAGTCAGAGAGAGAACACATTCTATTAATGCTGGCCGTGTGTTTGCATGCCCTGCTGTACATATTCATTTTTTACTTTAATTTTGTATGATCTTTTATCGTTTAAAATGGTGAGTGTTCATATTAGTTTATATCCAGTGCTATGTTTCATTTTTTTTTATATTAATCTCAGTAACTTCTTATATATATATTCTTTATAAAATATTGACAGTTTTCTCCTTCACACAGTGTAGCCTGAAGATGGGAAAAAATTCTTATCCCTGAAACGTTATACAGCAAATCATAGTCGAGGCATAGTAAAATAATGTGATTCTAAAATTTTCTTTTTCGTTTTTTATAAACTGCATAAGTCAGTCACCAAATCTATTTAAAATATATGATAGTGATTCGACAGACAATATTCTGTTTTTGATGTTTATAGAGCGTAAATTAACTTCAGATACAGAATAATATGGAAATGTTGATATCCAAAATGAAGAACATGCTTAGCAAGGAAGTAATTTGCATCCAGAATAACTACTAAATACAGTAAAACCCCTTTATAAGAGTCACCTAGGGGAATGGAATTTTGTCTCTTATAAGTGGAAAATGCGTTTTTGACTTGTCTAATGAGGGGTTACCATATTTTTAGTGGAGTAGTATGATTTGTACACTTTTTTAAACTTGAGGAAACATAAATTAGTTGATTCCAGAGCCCATTTAACCAGATCTACTGAGTGAACTTTATGACGTTTAAAGCACATGTGCTCATAAACGGATTATGTGAATAAATCAGCCTCTAATGTAAATATTGACACGAGAGTTATAAAAAAATTACATTTGTGTAATTTTTGAAAAAAACAAATGAATAGAGCAAAATGATGTTAAGAGCCTTATAAAGTACCTTTATAACATCATATCAAAAGTTTAAAAAAAAATATGGAGCCTTTTTTGGGAAAATCTTGTTTTTGTAAATGTTTATTACTTCACTCGATATTACGTGAAAACTTTTTCTTTTAGTACATAACGTTAATGAAAGACCTAATTATAGAGAAAAATTTTTATTCTAAGAAAAAATTTCTATCTTTAATTTTGTAGCTATAGAAAAACACTGAAAAAACTGCAAACTTTTTCAATTTTCGAAAATTTAGAGTTAACAGTGAAAATCCTAACAATGTCACCACTATAAGTGAATTTCACTGTATTCTTACAAGAAATTTAAAGAAAAAAATTTGAGCTATTTTTGGAGAAGTTTTGAAAATGTCCCACAGGCTTAATGTACAGTACCCACAAAAATTTGTTTTTCAAAACCGCAGAGTTCCAAGCGGAAACAGATTGATCGCGGAATATTCATTTTGAAAAAAAATGTACGAATAGTTTTGGTGCTAGTGTTATTCACGGACGGACGAAGGGAAGTTTTGAAAGAAAAAAACAAACCTTTTTCGGTAACAGAGGACCCCAAAACATGCATTCTGTTAAAATCTCAAAGTCGATTTTCTGCAGCATTACATTACTTTCTCTATGTTACGTATATATGTACATATATGAGAAAGTAACAATTGGAAACACTGGTCAAAACACTAAAAGAAAAATACTACGATTTATTCAACTCTGCCTCTGGCAAGTATTAGCTGCTGATGGTTTCATCCACTCGGGAGTTTGAAAGTCACTATCGTGATGTCACTGGAGACACAGAAGCTTCCGAATGGATGAAACCGTAACAGCTGATACCTTCTAGAGGCACGGTTACAAAAGTCGCACTATAGGCGTCTTCCTTGCCAAAAGACAGGAAGCTTACTGAATGAGCTTTCTTCACGAGAACTTTGCACACCTCCCCCCCCCCCGGTGGCACTGGTGTTGCAAACCCTGTGCTCCAGCCTATTTTAAGCACGTGTCCCAACCCTTACCACGCTGAGGAAATTCCTGAGTCACCTGGAGGAAAATTTCACGCTTTGTCCCTTACAAGCAAGAAGAAACGCATGGCGGGGAATAAAATCTTGTCCACTATACGCGGGAATCTCTTATAACGGGGTCTCTTATAGCGGGGTTTTACTGTATTATAGTTTCAAACATTTGAAATATTTTAGTTATCTGAAACCACACAATTTTGGTTAATCTAAATTCCATTCCCACTTCAATTAATATTTTTCTGATCACTTGCACTTTTTAATGTTATATTAAAAAAATAAATACTCACTGGACAGACAAACTGAGCAGACATAACCAATGTCGATTAACTCACGATGACAGAAGCAGGCTGCTCGATAATCTACTTTCACTGGAGGAGGCAGGACAAGCTTTTCACGAATGGGAGGTTCTGGTAGAAACACCCACTGTGAAATTAAATAAGGTGAGTATCTTTTTCTAACAAAATAAAAAAGATAGCGACCTTAAAATGATCTTTACCAACAAATATTGTAAAAGTCCTTGCAATTGTGGGATCTTCAGATAAAGCCCACCAGTGATATCACAACCTTGCTGAAGTAATCCAAGATCCTGGTCAAGGCTGCACACATCAATGGTGATATTCTAAAGCAAATTCAGAACAGTTTACAATGTAAGAATCAAGCAACAAATCATTAACTCTTAAACACGCCCTATGATTGTAACGATTAATAAGAAAATGCATTGCAGTTACTTTCATATGAAAAAATTCTCACACTCCTTCTCTTAATTCAAGTGCCATTATTTCTCAAATAGGATGATATTGTACAATTGAAAACCTTGACAGTGTTAGTGTGACAACTACCCTTTTTATTATCTGTGAAATAAATTCATCACATAAAAGCACTGATTGTTCTGCTACATTGTGTAAAATCAAAGAGAAATGAGTGTCACTGCTCTGCAGTAAAACTTTCTCATAGCGAAGTAACCACATTATATTTCTAGTTACCACAGTGTACAAAATGATCATGTACGATAAGATCACCTGAAAATATATTTTTAATAAACAAATATTCCTAAATCTTTAGGTCTTGAGAGGGTAATTAACACACTTGTCGGAGGATGTGACTAATTATTATTCCAATTTCAATACTGTGAATACTCAAATATAACCCACGTATATTTTTCAAAAATTACTAGCTGAAAATTGGGGTGCAGATAATAATTGCATGCATCAAGGTCAGTACCACAAACTTAAAGCATGCTGCATGTGGTTACATGGAGGCATAGTTTATTCTTTGGGGTTTTATAATGTGGCGGGTCACAGCCCGTCTTCACAGTGGAATATGTCACGGCATTTCGCGTCTTTCTCTGTCATGCTCAAAAAAATTCCAAACCAGTAAAAGAGTGACACATTCATGGACAGTTCTGAGCTCAATTCAAATATCAAACTGTTTTATTTAACTCACCTGTTTTTGTGCTGTAAAAAACACATTCATATAATTCATGTACTGTGAGGCACTATCTCCACTGCCTGTAATTATTAAAATACGTGAATTCATTTTAGCTCCTGCAGTTAACTCGCGCTCCAACCTGTGAAATGAAAAAGGACAATTCTCACAAATGGAGGCAAAAGAGCAAGTTTTCACAAAATGTCAATTGGAAATAAGACATTCAAATCTTAAATATACAAATATAGGTGAAAAGAAGTTGGAACATAAAAAAAAAAAGTTTTAATACATCATTCAATACAACAAACACAATATTCCTTTAAAAAATTGGAATTTAGAAAAAATTACACTCTGGCAAAAGAAATATTTACTGTACATTACTTAACAATACTGTTATGAAAGTCCTTCATCATGTAAAAATCACATTACTTTCTAATCTATGTTAAATTCAAAAGAAGAAAATTGATCAAATTCATCTGCGTAGAAATGCAAAGTAGTTGCTACAGGAAGAATTCCATTGAAAATTTCTTCCAAATGCAAGAATTTACCTATGAATATAACACAGAGACATGGCAAGAGCACCAGCTAAAAGAGTGTCCCCACTATTTTCTCCTTCTTGCTTGATTCTCTCAATGTGATGAACAACAAATTTCTGTATACTTTGTCTTATAGTTTTCTCCACATGTGTGAAAAGTTCATATTGTCCATCATGCTGTCTGCACATTGACTGATTTCCTGTCTCTGGTGGAGGGTACAGGAACTCCCTAAACAAAGAAAATCATCAACTAATAATACTTTAGTTATCAAAGAAACAAGTTTGATATGGACATCATATTGAAACCAGTACCACATTAGTACTGTAAGACGTTGGCCAAGTGATGCAAAATCTACAAGTTTCATTTTGACATTACATCAATTGTCTATCTTTGAATATTATATCTACAATGGACCCATACATTCTTTTAAAAATTGTTATAAAATATTATTAACTAAATAAAATTAATAAATGAAATGAATATTATTAACTACACAAAAAATTTTTGTTTTAACTACATCAACTTTTCTTAGTTTCACAGATTTGGCAAATGCAGATGTATTGGAAAAAAAGTTACAGTTACTGTTTATAAATAAATGTCTGTTCTGATTAAAATTGTTAGGTCAAATGTTGAAAAATGTATATAAGTTAATAATTATAAGAAATAATTGCAGATATGTTAAAAAATTTTCTTTATTTTCTTTCATATTCAGGCTAAAAAGTGTCATTATGAATCCATAAAAACAAATGCATTAAGAAGCTCATAATAACATCCAAATGGAGAACCTATTCAGCTGTTAGCACATTGATGTAATTAAAAATTATCACTCACAGAAACAATAATTACTGAATTAACTGATCTAATATTATAAATATTTCTAAAAGAGACTTTAATACTTAAGAGCTGATAATATGTACAATAAAAGTGCTATGATAATGCCACAAAATCAGTTTTAATGCGATTAAATAGCAATGACCAATGCTGATTATTTAAATTATATTTCATTACATCAGATATATTTCTCTTATAACTTATTATACAATATAAATAACTTACGTAGCCTTGGTATGACATGCCAAAACAGCTAATTTATTAGCAGCTTTCAGCATCAAGTGAGAGTTGGCAAAGGCAATAACGGATTCAAGGCATTGTGTAAGAACATGAGCCTGCTCTCGTACCAATCTCTGCCCAGGATTTGTGTCCAAAATGATCACAAGAAGACTAGATTCTGATTCTGTAATTGCACTGGGGAATTAAAATACGAAACAAAAAAAACAAAAGCTAGCAAACTTCAAGAACAACAAATGTACCTTCTGACATTATGATATTAGCAAGTCTCGTATTACATATGGATCTCAAGTACTTCTTGGGCGATGATTAAATCGTCTGTTGATAGCCGGTAAAAACATGTGTCTTCTCATGAAAATATCACTCTTCGGATACGAAAAGCGTCACGCTGTCAAATATCAACGTGACTGCTATACAAATAACAAACACTGCAAATCACTGGGCGGTACTGTTCTAAAATTTCGCATTTCGTGAGTGTTTACTTCAATTTACAGTTCACCTGACATTCACCTCCATACAGCAGGGTCGAAACCTGGTCGCAACGTAATATTCGAGTTCTGTGCGCAGAGAACCCACATAGTTTGTCCATTCCTCCATGGTTTGACCTATGATTCTGTGGTCTGGCCCAAGGAGGATATAACATATTATAACCTCCTTGGAGGCTATAACATTATAACCTCCTTGCTCTGCTGAACAGAAGCAGCACAGAAAAAGTATAGTGCGATTTTTATAAATCTGCGCCTCAAGGCCCGCCTTCACAGTGACATTATACTTCAGTTTTTCTTTCTTGGCGCACGGAGGTGTGTCGATAAAATGGAATATTTCACGGTATTTCGCGTCGTTCTCGGTTGTGCCGGTAGGAAACGCATGATCGCGACTGTATCGAGTAGTAATAGCGATCATGCGACTTCTGGCGGCACAACGGAAAACGACTCGAAATATCGTGAAATATTCCATTTTATTGACATACCCCCGGGCGCCAAGAAAGAAAAACCGAAGTATATGTCCATGCAGGAGAGATGCAAGTAGCGGGCGCGTGAGCCTACTGCGCAGGCATGGATGAATATACACCAAGAGGGGAAACTCGTGTGGCATCATGTGTTAAATACAGGTGTTAAATCGACTACACTGCACCATGGATAAACACTGCACTTTATGGCTGCACTCTGTGGTCAGAACTGCCATAACTGCACTCTATGGCCAGAATGGATAGTTCTTGATCGTTGAACCAGCTGGCTCAGGTGCACGGTACTTCATCTACTTTTTACTTTCTCGTATACATACGTATATACAGAGTAATGTACGTAGTAAAGGAAAAGTTATGTAATGCTGCACGATAAACTGGCAAATATTCCCGGCAGGAAAAAAATTCATTGCCGGGCTCTGACATCAAAAAAGTGGATAAAACCAGTTGCTAAATTAAGAAAGAAAAATCCCCTAACATGTGGTGTAGCCAGAATCCCTGTTTTGCATGTCCTTCATACCGAAAAACCAACTGAAAGGAAAACGTCCGTCCGCCGTCCGTCCATCCGTCTGTGAACATCACTAGCGCCGTAAACCACTCGTAGGATTTTTTTCCAAATTGAAGAAATCCCCGTCCAACTGGCTCTAGTCAGAGCTTTGAGATTTTGAAAAGTTTTCTTCAAAATGTGGAAGTACTTTACATGAAGCCCCCGGACATTCTAGAATTTTTTTTCAAAAACTGCTCCAAATTTTTCTTTGAATTTCTTGTAAGAATGGAGTAAAATCCCTAAAAGAAAAGTGGCGTAGGTCCCATTTTCACGGTTAACTCTGAATTTTCGAAAATTGCAAATTTTGAAATTTTTTTCGGTGGCATCCTACAACTACAAAATTGAAGATAGATATTTTTTCTTCAAATAAGAATTGATCTCCATAGTGAAGTCTTTTATTAGGTCATGTACAGTTTTTTGAAAATTTTAGTAGTTTAGCCGGAATATTGCGTGCAATATGTGAAATTTTAAAAATAACAAAAACAAGAGTTTCTTAAAAACGGCACCATTTTTTTCTTTAAAGTTTTGGTAGAGATAGTGCAAAATGTACTCTATGAAGTAACATTAACACCTTATGGCGCTATTATTTTTTATTACAAAAATGTATTTTTTTGACTTGTCTCTCACGTTGTTAATATTTACATTAGCGGCGATTTATTCATATTATTATATTTATGAGTACATGTGCTTTAACCCCCTAATACCGTAGATTTTTTATTAGACTGAGTACCACTGGGGTCTTTAGAGACTCCATTTCTTTTCGGTAACGAAATGCAAAGTAGATGTACATTTTTGCACTCCAAATCATATTTCATTTTTGGCTATTTCTGTAACAATTTTTTACATGCAAACCATGATTTAGAACGAAAATTTTGCATAAACAATTCATTAACAAAAATGAATACAATAGAATGAATATTTAAAAGGTAGAGTATTATGTAAAATTTACAGTAATAATCAAAATTAATCAAGCTAATTATATATTGCACTTTGTAAAAATATTGATTGAAGAATGATTTTTGCAAACTGGTACTTTACAACTAATACACTGGTATATATTTATCCGAATGATCTTTCACAAAATGGGCACCGATAAGGTTTTTTGTTGTTGTTGGGCCGTCTGCTGTGCACAACGTTTTTGAGTCACGACCAATTAGATGTCCTCTCAGTTCTATTGAGAATACGTGACCCCACGTCACGCATACTCCGCCGCACCAACCATCTACTTAAAGAGTCTTCTATTCCGGAAGAAGAACAACGCATAATCAAGAAATCTGAAGCAATAGCGCCCAAGCTCTATGGGTTACCGAAAATTCACAAACAGGAAGTTCCGTTGCGGCCCATCGTCAGCGCAATTGGCTCTCCTTCGTACGCATTATCGAAGTACCTTTGCTCTTTGCTTCGACCGCACATAGGCAAGACCAAGACCTTCATCAAGGATTCGGCGCATTTTGTGCAAAAACTGAAGACTGACAACACAACCAGGCGATCTACTCGTCAGCTTCGATGTGGTATCGCTTTTCACCATGGTTCCAGTCTCTGAAACATTAGCGTTGCTGCGAAAGCTTTTCCCTGCTCACTACGACCTATTTTGCATAGAATGCGAAGTTCTACGAACAGGAAGATGGGGTAGCCATGGGAAACCAGTTAAGTCCGATTGTGGCCAACCTACTACATGGAAAACTTCGAGACTATAGCACTAAACACCGCGCCGCGCAAACCCAAGTGATGGTTGCGCTACGTAGATGACACCTTCATCATTTGGAGTCACGGGGAAGAAACACTAGAGGAGTTTCAACAACATCTGAATAGCATTCACCCTCGTATTCAATTTACTGTTGAAAGAGAGCAAAATGGACAACTACCTTTTCTTGATGCACTTGTCAACAAGAGGGAAGACGGATCCCTGGGCCATGAAGTATTCCGGAAAGTCACCCACACGGACCGATATCTGAATAAAATGTCGAACCACCACCCAAGCCAGAAGAGGGCAATGATGGATCACTTGTCCACCGCGCAAGAGGCATATGCGAAGAAAGCAACATGACACCAAGAACTCGGTCATCTGGAAAATGTTCTTCGAGCCAACGGTTACTCATCCCAAGAAGTAAAGAGAGCACTACACCCTAACAAGAGCGCACGCAGCCGTTCCGAGGAAGAGCAAAACCAACACCATTTCACTTCCATATCTCAAAAAAGTCACTGACCGCATCAGCAAGATCCTGAAGCAACACAAAATCAAGACAATTTTCACGCCACCACACAGCTCCGCAACATGTTTCGTTCAGGAAAGGACCGGAGAAACCCATTAATGTCAGCAGGTGTTTACAGAATTCCCTGTTCCTGTGGTACCGTCTACATAGGCACAACGCAACGCTCCGTCAACACTCGCCTTGCAGATTTGAACGTGAACAATATACAAGAGAAAGGAACATACTACCAGGTACATATGCCTAAAATAGAATTTACGCTACGAAGCTCTTTTTCAAAAAAAAACTAGCAGGAAACTAGTTTTTTAAATTTTTTCTCGTACTTCCGGGAACAATTTCAAAAATGTGGGCTTATAGCGCGATGGCGACAAGCTTCCAGAATCCAACGCCGTATCAAACATACACATCGGATAAATAGGAGCGTCGTAAAGTCAAATTTCGAAAAACACCTCACCCCACTCCCCTTCCACTCCGCCACCGTCATCCGCCCTGTGCGGGAGGGGTCGCTTCCTCAACGCGGAGACCACTGGCACTGCTAATCCCGGCGGCCTGCAGCGGACGGGCAGGCAAGGCAGGCACTCCGTTATGCTTTCGTCACTTCGCATCTCAATATATTTTTTCCCCGCAAATGAAACTAGAGCAAACGCAATTTGAGAAAATGGCGTTTAAGCATTTGTGCAAATTCGGAATTTTCTGTTCATTTTCACAGAAAACATCTGAGTTGTCGAGGAATCTTTAAGACACAATGTAAAGCACATGTACTTCTAAATGTAATAATGTAAACAAATCGCCGTTAATAAAAATATTTACGAAATGAAAGGCTAGTCAAAGAATTACATTTTTGTAATTTTTGAAAAAACAAAAGAATAGAGCAATATGGCATTTATGTCATCTCATAGAGTACATTAGGCACTATCCTTTCCAAAAGCAAAAAAAAGGAACAGTTTTTGAGAAAATCTTGTTTTTTATAAAAAAAATGCACTTATTGCACGAAAACTACTAAAAGTTTCAAAAAAATGTACATGACCTTATTGAAAGAACTAAGTATGGAGAACAAATGTCATTTTAAGGAAAATTTTCTATCTTCAATTTTGCAGTTGTAGGAAGACGCCGAAAAAAATTCGTACTTTTGCAATATTCCCAAAATTAGAGTCAATAATGAAAATGAGATCTATGCCACCTTTATAAGTGTATTTTAGTTTATTCTTGCAATTAATTTGAAGAAAACATTTGGAGTCATTTTTGATTGATTGTTAGTGACTTTGGGCACGTCAACTACTGAGGTCTTTAGTACCGCAAATGTAGGGCATGTTTATTTCATCGGGAGGTGGATAGCGAGATACGGCGCCGACCTTCCATCTACTAGCGGGATTTCTCCAACCAGGTATCTGCCACCAGCGGGGCACCACCCCAGCCGGGACAAGCTCTAAATCACCGAACGATCTACCTGTCGGCTTGCAGGGTTCTTTCCAACCAGGTATCTCCCTCCAGCAACTCGGAATATTCCTGTAAAAAAGAGCTTCAATGTTCGCGTTTACAGTAACGCTTACACGCCATTTTCTTACCAGCGGCTACAAATTTACTAATGAAAATTGCCATATAGGAGGAGGTTTTACTCTTCATTAATATTCTAAAAGTAATATTACGAATCTACTACTAGGAAACCGAAAAATGAGAAAACTTCAAGAAATGTATTGTGAGTGGCCATAGATAACAGTAGGCAAGAGGATGGGGCAAGATGGTAAAGCTGGCACAGAACAAGGAACTTAGAATACTTTACTACGAGTAAGTCGGTGAAATTCTGTTGCACCACTTTTTCAAATTTGTTCGAAAGTATGGAAACATTTTAAAAATTATCTTCAGCTACTTTACTTGGAAAATGGGATTAACCAGGTGAATTCTATCAGGAGACAAGCCGTTTTGAGATCAACTAGTGGTGCTACAGAATGGCAAAGACGTTCCCGTATTAGTTTTCTGTTTCTTTGGGTTTGGGCTACTATTCGGAATTGCTACATTGTCGTGCCAGCTGCCATCTATCGTCCCCCAAAGTACATTTTATGATATTTTCTTAAGTTTTCGAATTTCTGATGGTAGGACGGAAATATCAATTTTACAATATTAAAGAGAAGTAAAACCTCGATCTAAATGGCAATTTTCGTTCAAAAATTAGGAGCCGTTTTTAAGAAAATGGCGTTTAAGCGCTTTCACTAAAAATTGAGTTTCCGAAAAACTTCCTTTGAAGTCATTTGAAGCACATTAACTCACAAGTACAATGGTGTTTACAAATTGCTGGTAACGTGCATATTAGGAGTGTGAGAGATCTTTCACAAAAATTACATTTGTGAAACTTTTGAAAAAACAAAAAAAAATACCCCAAAATGAACTTCACACCATATTAAAGAGTGCAATTTGCACTATACGTTCGAAAAGTATGAAGAAAAAATTTTGGAGCCATTTATGAGATAATGGTGTTTGAGCGTTTCTGAAAATGCCGAATTTTGAGCTAGTTTTTATAGAAAACGGTTGAGTATTCGAGAAACTTTATATGACATTATTTAAAAACACATCTACTCATAAATGTAATGTAAACAAATCGTCGCCAATGTTACCTACGTGAGAGACAAGTTAAAGAAATATTTTTGTAATTTTTGCAAAAACAAAAGAATAGAGCAATATAGCGTTTATGTCATATCATAGAATACATTATGCACCTTCCCTACCAAAAGTTCAAAGAAAAAAATTGGAGCAATTTTTGAGAAAATCTGTTTTTTATAATTTTTTCAAATTGCACATGTTGCAAGCAATATTGTGCGAAAAATACTAACATTTTCAAAAAAGTGTACATGATCATAATGAAAGAACTCCCTTTGGAGAACAAATTTTACTTGAAGGAAAAATCTCTATCTGCAAATTTGTAGTTGAAGGAAGAGGCCGAAAAAAGTTCAAACTTTTAGAATTTTCGAAAATTCAGAGTTAACCATGAAATTATGACCGATGCCACCTTAATAAGTGTGTTCGTATATACGTAGCGTGAATTCTATTCTTACAAGAAATTAAAGAAACAATTTGGAGCCATTTTTGAGAAAATTTTGAGAATGTTCGGGGGGTTTCATGTAAAGTACCCCTACGTTTTATAGATTATTTTTCAATATCTCAAAGCTTTGACTCGAGCCAGATCGACAGGGGGGGTCTTCATTAAAGAAATAAATAAAAAAATTAAAAAGAACGTATGGTTTAGGCACTAGTAGTGTTCACAGACAGACGGACAGACAGACGTTTTGCTTTCAATTGATTTTTCGGTATCAAGGACCCACAAAATAGGGATTATGGCTACACCACGTGTTAGACGATTTTTTCTTAATTTAGCAACTGAGTTTTTCCACTTTTTCGTTATCAGGGCCCTGCAATGATTTTTTTCTTCCGAAAATCCGCCATTTTTTCGCGCAGCATTACATAACTTATCCTACAATACATAAACAATTCCGTATATACGTACGTATACGGGAAAGTAAAATCGAGTCGTAGGATAAAAGAGCTCGTGCGTAATCTCTGCTCATTCTTTCGATAGTGGAATAATAACGGAAGATCTTAGAAGTAACATATATCTAAAATAATATGTGAGGAGAAGGAATATTAGTGATATTCACACAATTAGTTCCATTTTCTTTTTGAAATAGTTTCCAAACAGTAATCGATATTTTGAGTAATACTTCAAATAATTGTTTGATGATATTTGAAGGAAGACGGGAGTATGTGAACAAGGTCGTTTTATACTACTATTAAAATTTTCTATCTATACTACTATCAAAATGAAACAAGAACTAATTGCTATTAAAGATGATATGAGACCGTTTACCTCTGTTACAGCATCACTAGTTTCATTTATGGGGAAAAAATATACTGAGATGGAAAATGACGAAAGCATGACTGCCTGGCTTGCCAGCCTTGCGCGCGGTAGCTGCGCGCAGGCAACCGAGACTGGCCTGCCCAGAGACTCCCTGCCGGTGGCCGCGCAGGGAGCGCGTGGGCGCACGGGCGGGTGGCGCGACGGTGCGGCGTGGAAGAGGGAGGGGTGTGAGGTGTTTTTCCAAATTTGACTTTACGACGCTCCTATTCATCCGATTTGCATGATTGACACGGCGTTGGATTCTGGAAGCTTGTCGCCTATCGCGCTATAAGCCCACATTTTTGAAATTGTTCTCGAAAGTACGAGAAAAATACTTAAAAAACTAGTTTCTGCTAGTTTTTTGGAAAAAGGGCTTCGTAGCGTGAATTCTATTTTAAAAAGGAGTCAAATGCCGTTTACAGATCGAAAATCGGACCATTTGTTCAGACATTATCGGTAAAGTAAAATCCCTATGATAGTGCTGCGATCTATTGAATTATCCTACAAGTTTTTTTCAGGTACATTTAGCCTTAAACATGTAAATAAGTTCCTAGGCAACAAAAAGACCCAGGACTATCAAGCAATTGTTGCCAATATGCTGGATGCTTTCAAGAAATTGGGAAGTTTAATGAGCCTCAAGGTTAACTTTTTAAATAGTTATTTACAGTTCTTACGGGACAATTTAGGTGATGTAAGTGAAGAAAAATGGTGAGCGTTTTTCATCAAGATTTGGAACACCAATAGGACGAGAGATTACTGTTGGTCACTTCACCGAGTCACAGTATAAGCAGTATGTTCACTTGCTCTAAAATCTAGTTTTGCGCTGGGTAGACCCTCGGCCATGTTCTTAGTTGTCAGCCAATAGAATTTCAGCTGATACATTCGGATATCATACACCGTGTGATATGAAAACTGAGTGAATGTGTTTAATTTGTTTCAGAGGACGTGGAATTTGAATAAAATGGATAGAATAATAAAATGAATTGAACTAGTGAGTAAAATAAATGTAAGAAAATCATTTTAAATGTAGTAATTATGTATTTCGCGCGCTGGGTGTTATATCAAGAACATGGCGGACGTCACGTGATCGAAAAAACTTTTTTAATGGGATTTGCCGCGAGTGAACATACTGGTTATACTGTGACCGAGTCAGCAACTGTCGCATAGGAGAAAAGCTATATCAGGAGCTTTAAAGAAAAGAGACAAAGAAAATAAACGTCAAAGGACACGTAAAGCCTTTTTAGAATGTAATGTTAAGAAAGTAAAGCCATATTCTATGTTTAAATAAAGTTCTATTTGTATTTTAAAATCCGTTTACTTTTCATTTTTATTGTGTAAATAGTATAGTTTCCCATATTTTAATTGATCAAATTGTGACTAAACTGTGGGCGATGGAAACAAATGAGAGTTCAGAAGTGGATTCACCACCCAAAAAACTATAGAAATCAGCTATCAAGGTTTAAAAAGTTTTTTGAAACCTTTTTTGTTGGCCTGTATTATCAAAATATATTTACACATAACATATTAATGGAAGAAATCACCAATAAATGAATATTAAACACTCTTCATTGACAGCTTCTGAACTGAATAATACACATCTTATTCGGAATGCTTGCTGACTCTTTCAGAGCACAATGCGTCTCACCCCAGTACATTCCGAATACCCTCGCATGGCCTTCAGCAATGCGTATCTGTTCGAGAAGTTATGATTTTCAACGCGGGGCAGGGAGACCTCGTGAATATATTGCGATTTTTCTAATTCAGCCTTCTGAAGTCCCGTCTTCACAATGAAATGTGTCACGGTATTTCGCGTCTCTCTCAGTTGCGCCGCTAGGTATCGCATGATCGCGACCGTATCAAGCAGTGCTTGAGATCATGTCACTCCTAGCGGCAGGACCGAGAAAGACGCGAAATGCCGTGTGATATTCCATCGCTGATATAGGGGCTCGAGAGGTAGAGTTAGAAAAAGCGTTTTAGAAGCCATGCCCGTACACCTTCCCACGCTCAGAGAGTCGGGAGAGAGGGAATTCCCCTACGGCCTATGCCTTGAGTGACAAGCGACCCCAAGGTCAAATTCCAGGCTGAGAGCAGAAGCCCCTCTCCTTCAATGTCCGTCTGCATCAACGAAATCGCGTGTCACAGGGATAGAGAATTTAAAACAAGCTTGTAGACGCATTCATTACATTAAGAACATCTTGCGTCTCTCTGCCAATTGGATTAAATTAACAGAAATTCCGTTTTATAAAGATTCCCCCCCCCTGCAGAACACGAAAAACCGTTCCGTTTCCACGTTGGAGAGGTTCCGTTTCATGCTGTGTAAAATGCCATTTAACTTCACGGACTGGAAAAAATTTCCGGTTAAGACAGGTTTACGGCTTTTACAGGTTCCGGTTTAGACAGATTTTACTGTACTATTATCCTTGGGGTCGTCAAACCTTCATTAGCCCTCAGGCTCCCTTACAACAAGGGACTCGGTTGCGGTCGCTGAACCACCTCAACCGGTTCTGTAAACTAAAACTCCGCGTACCGTACGACCTTGCTGTGGTAGGGGCCCTGGAACCATGAATGCGAGAGGCGCGCCCGCCCACCTGCAGGCCGAGTGGCGGTGTTGGACGTGGTCGGGGCGCTAGCGTGGTGCGCACGTGTTGAGCGTCCTGCGCAGCGGCCGTGCGCCGGCGCACGAGGCGCCGCGACGCACCGCGACGCGTATTGATCCCGCGCCCCTCCCTCGCCCCCTCGCCCTCGACGCCGACGGCAGCGACGGCGGCGACGGCGGCGGCGGCGGCGCCCGCAGCGGCCGCGCGCAGTGGCAGTGCCCGCAGCCACGCGGACGCAAACTGCCAAGCGCGTGTTTACGGCGAAACCTACCTTAAACGGCCACTCTCTGTTGCGGAGAAAAATGGACGTTGGATTAGGTGGTCGTGAAATGGAGGTTGCAATAAAATGGGAAAAGAACATATGTCTAAAATTTAGACTTACTACAAATCAAAAATAAGTCTAAAATTTTGACTTACGTTCGTTTCCCATTTTATTGTAAACTCCATTCAGCGACCACCTAAACAAACGACCATTTTTCTCCGCTTCATTTAATGCAATTAGATATACTTTAGGCATTTTATAATCCTCACTTCCTTTAGACTTATGTTCGTTTCCCGTTTTAGTTAGGTACACGTCAGGCATATGATTTTGCTAAAACTTGAAAATATTCCAAATTTAATTTAAGTAATGTGAAAAGGCGACGGCCTGATCACATTAGATAGTTAATTTCAATTTTTTGAACTTTTACCTTTACTTGTTCATGCTAATAAATTCTGAAGGTAGATTCAGTTTTCCACTTATGTATTACATTTTAGTTTATTTTGCTTATTTATTTTTTTCAACTCATTAACAGTCAGTTTCCCCAGTCATTTCAGTTTTGTCAGCATTATCAGTCGTTTATTTTCTTTAAAATTTAAACTAATAAAAGTAAACTCCACGATGTTCAAAGATATTCCATTCTTGCAGTCCGATCGGAGAGGAGAGTACCTTAGCTTAAAATTTCCCCATATGGCCAAATTTTCATATGTATTAAACCTTCAGCGACTGTTAGGGAGGGGGAAGATGGATATAGGCAATATCTGGGTGCTTCCGACTCTCATGTTTGTCATGCTGCCGTTTGCAGCGTCATGTGTAACAAGTGATTATGAATAAACAATAGTAATAAAATTAAAAATATGATTAACCCTTAACTAACACGGTCGATTTCTGTAACGTAACTAACATGGCGCGGTCTCACAGACCGCTGTCGTATGTTTCTTTTTTATTGAACTGTGATTGGCATTGAGGTAATGTTATTAATTTCTAATCATAGCAGGAAACATTATTCTTTCAATAAAGCTTTTTATTAAATTATTTTCTGATTTTGTATATGCAGAAACATATTTGATATTTAAAATATGTCATTACTTTTGCAAGCATCTTCATAAAATCTTAAATGGCCGTAATTGCAATAGCTGCATCTGTCGGTTTTCTCTCGTGCCTATCATCAGCATTATCAAATCGAAAAGCTGACAGAATAAACAGAAATCTGAACATAGTGCAACGAAATATATCTCTACCCATGCCGTCAGTTGCGAACATGCTGTCAATGATTTCATTTAGAGATCTGAAAATAGGGAATCCTACGAAATCATTGAACTAAATCAAATCAAGATCATGAAGATAAGATAAATCTTTTGATGAAGTAAATTTCAGTCTCAATTCAGCAATTTTTGAATTAGTTCTAATAATTATTTTTCATCTTATCTTCACAGAAAAGAGATTTCCAAATAAATTCAATATTAGAATTATTACATAAATTTTTGATCTCGTGACGCAGTCCAGGAAGTTACAGATTGATGTTATGCCGACGAGTGCTAGTGTTTTGAAGTGGTTCCATTTTAAATCCCTTGAAAGTTTTATTTTTTCCATAAAAAACTCGACATCCGAAAAGAATTTACTAGGCGAGTTTCTCATACACTGCTACGTCGGCATGCACTGCAACACTGACTCTCGTAACTCAACCAACACGCGCGGTCTCATAGACCGCTGACGCGTCGTTCTGGAAAAAGTGGGCGATAATCAAAAGTGAAAGATGGATCAAGTTACAATAGGCGCGTCATTCAGAAGGCGATGAGTTCCTCGAAAGGTAGGAGAAGAGATAGTGCGAATGTTTCACAGCAAAAGGAACTGAAAGCAATGCAATATTGCCAGCGGTCTCCCAGACCGCACCGTGTTACTTAAGGGTTAAGCTAACAAAGTTTTATTTTCACTTCATTGTTTCATACTTTCTCCTGGGTTTGCACTCCTTTCTTCTTCATTGTCCTTTCACTGACTTCCCATTTTTCCCATTCATCGACTTGATTAGCAACAAGACTCAAAGCTGTAATTCACGCCTAGAATAAACTTCAGAGCACGCATGCAAATAGTCTACTGTTATCTAAAACAAATAATCCTCAAACGAAATAGGAACTCAAAATAATTTTGATCCAATTAATGTGTCAATGCGGCTCTATGGCATGAAGATACCAAATCAACAGTAATATTCTTCTTCCGCTTACCGTAGTAAAATGGCTCACAAAAGCCAAGTCGCCGGGAAGTTGTGTCGGTCGAATACAGGTTAATAACAGGAAACGTCACTGGATGCCGATCGCGGGGTCAAGTGACCGCATAAAAGACAGAATATTTAGATAAAGAACACGAGTCTTATGAAAAAAGTTAATCTGTTCCCCGAGAAGTTGGTCATTAATGGACTTGACTGCTTAATCGAGGCGGCCATATTGGTAGGTTCCCCAATAATTAAAATACACACTTGTTTCAAACTTGTACTGAGCCGATTTCAATGATTTTTGCTTCCAAAAAAAAATAATGAAATCACATTTGACAGCAGCCGACCTCTATTATCATTCAAATTGATTGATTGATTGGTGTTTGGGGCACCTCAACGGCTAAAGTCATTCATCCTGAAAGTGTAGTGCATGTTTTTATGGCAGAAGGTGGCGGTGATCTCCCGATGGATGTTGAAATCTAGCGCCAACCTACACGTTGTTTTATGGAGTTTTACTCATCCAGGTATCATCCACCAGCGGGGCACCGTCCCAGCCGTGACAAAGTCTTGGCTCCTGACTGGCCTCCAGATAGGTATGGTTTTCCCTAGAACTTTCACCCAACCGACAGCCGGCAACCCTTTGCCTCCCGGTGTGACGCATATTCGATCACACACCAGACACCAACCCTCTTGAAAGTTCCTCTGAACTGGAGTCAAGAGAACGCGAGGCCCCCGCGACTTCACATACATGAGGCAAGGGACAATCATGCTCAAGGCGCGACTTGAACCCGCAACCGTTCGGGCGGAAGCGCTGAGTCAGTACACGCTCTTAGCCTCCTCGGCCATCGAGAACGGCAAATGTATGGTAATGTAGTGTGTGTCTCAGGGGAGAGGAGGGGTCAAAGATGAGAAAAGAATGTCTGTGGCTCATTTATTGAGGTTCTGCTCCGGAGTTCGTCAGGAATTGATCAGAGAAACAACGGAAATCTAGTAAAAATGGCAGCTGACAGCTAGAATTGTCTTCCAGACAGTCTCTGAATTCGAGCTAGTTCTCTGTAACTTCACTCCGCATGTAAAAAAACTTTGAGTGTATCCCTCCGCTTTGTAGTTCGTGATTGGCTACTCCACTTGCGCCACGACCATACGCAAATGCCGGCACGTGTCACAGCCAGAACTGTCATAGCATATTATTTTCACTAGTACTTCTTTAATACGCCCAAAATACCGGCCAAAATATGCAGATAGTTTGCTTAAATGTCACAGAACTTACATTAACGTGTGCTCTTGCAAGGTAGCAGTGAAATCTCGCCCGAAGTACGAATTTCAATAGAAAATACAGTGACGTTCTTTTAAAATTTGGCAGTGCCGAATCTTCATTAACCACATCAAGAATTTTATTTCAGAAATTCGTTTCTACGAAAAAATGTGCACGTAAATACGAATGGCAGATTAACAAATACATCGCACTCGCCCTCCATCTGTTTTGCTCTACATTTCTTCTTACGTGAAGAACCTTTCCAATTACTCAATTCAAATTTCAAACACTTCTGACACCAACACGTGCAATTAAGCAGTCATTTCTTCCACCTGCCACAAAGTCATTGGCGGAATTTTAGCTGCTAATTATTCAAACACATCAATACAAACTTCTTGTTACCACTTCTGAGGGATTTTCCCTGCGAATATTTCAATCCGGATTATCCCGGGAACTGCTTCACTTATTGTCTTCGATGTGGAAACAAAAATCAACGCAATGAGCAAACACACCTTCCACCAACCAAACAAAAATACATCATCCTTTTAGAGCTTTCTCATTCCAGAACGGAACTGCAACTGATAAAATTTGGCAGGAGCGGCGTCGACGGCCTGGCGAACGAACGTTATTTCAAAGAGGTTCGTGAGCAGCTGAAGGTTGGCAGTTAAGGTCACGCTCGGTGTCTGATTTTACATCAAGGCAAAGAAGAAAATTATTTCGACTGTTTGTGTAGAGTCAGGAAATAAATCAATTTTGAAAGGGACCTAACTCCTATAGCGCACGACGCCCTGAAGGGGAGTGTGGTGTCCGTCAGCCAATAAGAACAAGTGACGACCACGTGCATTTGTTTACATGCTGAGTACAGTTAGAGCGAACGGACCTTAGTCCCGCAACAGACTACACCGAGGAATGCGTTGCGAGAAATGTGCGACGAGAAATGAGAAATGAGGCCGGCGAGGCTGCGTCCACACACTACAAAGAGGTTATTCGATGTCTCGAAATGCCTTTATGTGCCACTAGCAGAGAGTGGTGGCAGCAGTTTTAGCTATGAGATCATCTGCGAGTCCCATTTCTTATTTTATTAAATGCTCTCATGTAATTTTAACTCGTGAAATCCTTGTTTTGTTACAATAATCGAAAAACCATTTGTTTAACGAGTTCGAATTACTTAGAGAGAAACACACTACTGCATTGCATACAATTATTATTTAATGTAAAAAAATACACGAAATTATGAGACGTAAAAGGGAGAAGTAGTATATTAGCAAAGTTTCTTGAGCTCCGTAATCTCTACCCCGCTTTGGTTTACTATATTTGTTGGTTGAATAATGAATACATAATGAATGATCAAACAATTCATAATAAAATTCAAATTAATAAATTCATTCATAAATAACAAATAAATACCAATTAAGCAATAAATTATTTCAATTCTTTCAAAATACCTTTTCAAGTTTCTTGCTTCAAATTTTTATTATTATATTACTCATTATGGGCAGGTTTCATACAAATAAGAATATCTTCTATACACGTTTTTTCTTGTTCATTTCCGTTTTAAGAGAAAATTCAAGAAAACAAAAAACTGGTAGTTTATCGTATCTTTTACTGCTAAATGTTATAACCTGAAAAGAAAAAAGATGCAAGATAATGATTCATAATTGATTAAGTATTGTTTGTTTTTCGCAAGTATTTACGATGGAAATTAATTAAATGCAAAAGTAACTAAATTACGATTATTTGTAGTATTTCATTAAATTAGAAGCTGATTACCTGTCTGCGTCAATATTGATAGATCGATAATGTGTTGCAATTGCGCGTATGGACCCTAGCTTTCATTTTAAGGAAGTTGCAGCTCATATGTACTTACGTTAATTTGCGTCGTCCAGTACATGCGACGTAATAGGTTACTCTGTGAATGTCAAGAGAGAGAATCCAAACGGACGCGTACCAAGAAAAAACACCGTTTATTGATGATTATTTATCAATGAATTCGGATCTCTAAGGAATTGTAATTTACATGTTTGAAAAGTCAGCACCTAGTACTATTTGTGTTGTTTAAATGAGGAACGTTTTCCTTCATATAACATCCGAAGAAAGTAAGTGTTATTATCTCAATTTTGATTGAAAGATTGCATAATATTCGATGTTTCTGCCAATAATAAGTATTTTAATGTGCTCAGATACAAAAGTAGAATGACTTTACAAGTAATGCTTTCCTGTAACTCGGCAAAAGAATAGGTTATTCTTACTCCATGCCTCTTACTTAGTTTCTCCATATTTGCAATGTAAACGAGTATATGACCATAATTTTTAATTTTCTATCAGTTCTTACCGTGAAATTCTGACGGATTCTCACTCGTCAATCATCTCTATTTTGCCTCTAATGCATTGGTCATTGCAGTATTGGAGAAAGCGTCTTGTGTTTGAGAATCCGGCTAGGAGCGGTGAACTTTCGGACGGCGGAATCAGTGTGCCTGTCACACTTGTGCCATACTAAAGAATCCTAAGTGCCCGGAAATAAATTCTCAGATAAATTCAAAATTCGCTCAGCCAAGGTACGACGCAAACCAGCAGACAGAGGTCCTTGTTGTGAGGGACTCAAGACTAGTAAGGGAGTGAAAAATAGTTACTAACGTAGAGAAATAATTTAAAACTTTCCAATAATATGCACAGCCCTTGACGGTGACATACCAGTGAACAAGTTTTCAAAAGCAGGCGGATTTAACAACATACGAGTATTTACTTCGCCACCGGGTACTAAAGCTTGCGTGGACTGTTCTATTAATCGCACTGTATTTTGGTATATTATTATTATTATTATTATTATTATTTTTATTATTATTATTATTGTTATTATTATTATTATTATTGTTATTGGCAATATTTTGGACTGTCTTTGAATATAGTTCAGGGAATTTGCCAATAACCATTTGTTACAATGATTCTCTGTAACCTGTGAAGTCCGTATTCCAGTTTAGTTATTTTGAGGTAACAGTAAACGATATATTCATCCTTTTTTTGTCCATTTCGTTTCCTGTCTTAGCTTCCCAGCAAGAGTCAGTGACTGAGTTTCCGTTCAAATATAAATTTCTGTTTCTGTTGGAGATGGTGGGTGTTGGGTTCTCCTTCGGTGGCTGGCTGTAGAGTCTTCGGGTTCCTCGGCAGGTGCCCGCCTGGTCAACATCCTACCTCCATCGGTTTGCACACTGTCACCTCCAACGATGGCTCCAGAGGTGACCTGGCGCTCCCCAGGCAGCGGTTCTTTTCCGAGGCTTCTCAAATTTCTGTTCTCCATCAGAGATGGGTGCGCCTTTTATACCTAGGTAATATTTGCCATTTCCCTGTTTGCCGTTTTTAATCGACAAAAACCGACTCCCATGTGGCTTGAGATTACATAAGCTCTGACGTAGGGGTGGACTTTGAGAGACGAGGGGTGAATTTGGGAAAAGAAAAATAGGGTTCGAAAACCTTTCCAAATGGAAAGCCTAGGGTGAAGGTAAAGGAAAAAAGTGAGCAACTCGATCCAATCACTTACTCCCGGTGGAAGGGGTAGGGCGGAATTTATAGGGAGGATGCCTAGGTTAGGACAGCGGTGAGCGCCTCTTTGAAAGAAGAAGAAACTTGGGTGATTGCGCAGCCCCTATTCTCCGTCAGGGCGATAATAATAATAATAATAATAATAATAATAATAATAATAATAATCATAATAATAAATTTTATCTTGTCTTTATTAATGGCGAGGCTCAGGCCATAGGATCTGCTCTTCCACCTAACCACTCAATCTACATTAATACAAAGTAGTAATCTCTTAAGATGGGGAAGACCAGCTGTATATTTACGTATGGGAGAGCAAAACTAGGGACCACCCCCGGCATACGCCTTAAGCGATTGAGTAAACCCAGAAAATTTTCAATCAGGATGGCGGATTAAGGCCGAACATTTTAAAAAACGAAGCGAGAAATGGAAGAGAGGGGAAACAGATGGAAATGAAGAAGAAAATAAGAAAGAGAAAGAAGAAAGGAGAGAGATAAGAGAGGGGACAACTGTACATTTATGACGGGGAGTGCAAAACAAGGGACCATCCCGGCGCACGCCTTAAGCGATTGAGTAAACCCAGAAAAATCTCAATCAGGATGGCGGCTTTAGGCCGAACATTAATAGAGCAGAAAATGATATACACAGTAGTGAAAGAGAAGAGAAAGATGTTCGGAGGGGAAGTCATAAAGAAAAAATGGGGAAATTTGTGAGAGAAAGGGAAGGGAGAAGAAGCGAAGAAAAGAAGGAAGAAAAAGTAGGCGGAAGAAGTGAAATTATTCCAGAGACATTACATCAAGCTACATTCGGTTTACACGAGCACTTTAAATAAGTATAAAATCATTTTTAACACCAAAGAAATACAATACACTATAGGTTAATAGTGACAGCAATTTCAAATACAATATTGGCAGTATTCAGGAACAATATAAAAGTATAATACGATCTTAACATCAAATTGTATTTATACCAATATATTTCAATAAAGATTATGATGATAGAAAGATAGCTACAAGTATAAGTACTTTTATGTGGAACGTCGCTAGTCACTTTATGTATATATTATTTAAACAATTCCATTAAGATACACAGAAAATTATATAATCGTTAATAATTTAGAGGGTGTGAGATAGAATGGAAAATGCGGAGAGTAATGAGGTAAGGGATGGAATTTTAAATTTAGAGAGTGGGGAAAGTACAGCATTTAGAGGGTACGGTGACCGGGTGCTTGGAAGAGGGGTAAGTCTGGAGATCGAGGTAGATGATAATGACATGCCATTCTGCATGTCATTATTCCTTACCCATGTGGTTAATTCATTTTTGAATTTAGGGAAAGTATTTGAATGTTTTAGACTCGCTGGTAGTTTATTCCAGGCTCGGATAGCTGTAATGGTGAATGATCTATGAACGAAGTCGTATTGTGACGTGGTACACAAAGCAGAGATGAATCACGAGCTTGATTTAATGTCAGAAAATTGAAGTTACTTATAAGGCGTGTTACATGTGTACCATTTAAAATTTTATAAAGAAGTAGAGAATGAAGTAACCGTCTTTTGTCTAGAGTAAGCACTTGAAGTTTGTCGAAAAAATCCGATACATGGTCGTATTTCCTTAGATAAAAAATAAACCGTACGCATGCGTTCTGGGTTACTCGAAGTTTACTCGAAGTTGTAATTTAAATGTCATATTTGTCAGAAGAAAGTCACAATATTCGAAATGTGGCATAATAAGTGATTTTATGAGAGTCACACGTGTGCTAATTGGTAAAAGTGTTCGTAGGCGTTTCAGCGAATGCATTGAGGCAAAAACCTTACGGCAGGTTGAATCTACATGAGAGTTCCAGCTGAGGGTGTTGTCGATAAGCACACCTAGGTTCTTGACTTCTGAACACCTAGGTAGAACGGTGTCATTTATATAAATTTTAGGCAGAGCAGCAGATGAGATTTTATTCTTAGTGCTTTTCGAACTTATAATCATACACTGTGACTTATTTGGGTTTAACTGTAAGCCTAGAGACGCTGCCCAGTTGTATAGTGTTATCAAACCTTCATTAATTTTTTGTGCGAGTGAGAAGAGGTGAGACGGGTGACCGCTTAGGTATATCTGAAGATCATTCGCGTACATTTGATGACTGCAATATTTAAGCGCATTACCTATTTCATTTACATAGATTAAATTATTAAGATTATGACCCTAACACAGTGCCTTGAGCAACTCCGCGGTTAAATATCAAGTCACTTGAGCTGCGGCTATCGGATACCACTCTTTGGGTTCTTGAAGTTAAGTATTTGAGAAACCATGTACGTGTGTGCTGTGCAAATCCCACGACTTTTAGTTTTGCGAGAAAGATATAATGATCTACGGAATCGAACGCTTTGCTGAAATACGAAGAATCAAAATAGTTATATTACTGTAATCTATTGCTTTTCTCGCGTCTTCAATAACGTTTAGTAGCGCGGTTCCAGTATTCATGCCGGAACGGAAACCTGATTGCTGATCATTTAAAAGTGATTTTTTTGAGATACTGTTCAGTTTGCTTCCGGACGACCTGTTCGAGTACTTTAGAAATAGGAGTATGCTAATTGGGCGGTATTCAATAGTGTTTTTGTTTTTGTTTGATGCTGTTTTGGGAATAGGATGCACGAGCGCAGTCTTCCAGGATAAAGGATATTGTCCGCTCATTAGTGAGAAATTAATTATTTCGGTGATGATTAGGTAAGTCACATCTAGGCTATTTTTTAGCAGTTTGGCATTGATACCATCGGAACCTGAAGCATTTGATTTGTTACTTTGAACGATTTTGATTGCATCCTCATGTTCAACGGATGAAAAGAAAAATTCGTCTTTGGATTTAATTTCTGAGTTTTGGAGAAACGCGAGGGATTGCCTTTTCAAGTTACTGTCAAATGAAGGAACGTTATTTATAAAACTATGATTTAGTGATTCTAAAGGGCTATTAGTTTCAATTTGAGGATGAAATTTGCATATTCCTAGATTTTTCAGATTTTTCCAAATCGTTTTCGAGTCGCCGGTTCTACCGAAGGTGGTGTGGTAGTATTTAATTTTAGCATTGCGACATTTCTGCGTCACTATTTTTCTGAGAATTTTGTATTGTTTTAAGAGTTCACATTTAGTTTTACGGAAAACAGCATGCCCTGCATATCTATCTTTCATTAAATTTCGAATTTCATCGGTTAACCATGGTTCAGGGGGACGAGTTACGCGGGATATTTTTAAAGGCGCGTGCCGATCATACAGCGGTGAAGTAGTGGACGAGGAGTAGATAAGTAATAGAGCAGATCTTGATAGGAAAGAATCCAAATTAATTCTAGAATAAAGAGATTAATATAATTTCACTGAGAAAAAGAGTAAGGCAAAATATACTTATCTTTGCTGGTTTCTGCGGCGTCAGGGGGTCGTTGGGTGCAAAAGCTGTAACTGTGGCTACCTGCGAAAGAAACGCTGCCTAACTCGGAGCGCCAAGGGACGATGCTTACACCACGACGATCTTCCACAGACTGGCGATGGGGTCGCCAATTCCCTACGCCCTTGACCAACAATATTTTGGACTGTCTTTGAGGAAAGTTCAGGGTATTTGTTAATAACCATTTGTTAGAATGGTTATTGGAAAAATTGTTGTTATTATTATTATTATCTATTAGTTTTTCTCAACAATTTGTCCTGGGACCTATTAGTCCATTTCTTACATTATAAGAAAAGATATTGAGCTTTCTCTGAGGAGAAAGACTTCACTCTGTCCCTCAAAGTCAGATACTAAGAAACAAAGTGGTTCACGAACTTGTAAACAATATGACAAGTTTGCAGAAATACTGAATACTTTCCACAATTCAGAATTCGTTCCAGAATCCCACTTTTTAAAATTTCTCTGAATGTTTTTGTAAGTGCATCTTAAGTCGAAATGACAAGAGAGTATGTTGTCACAATTTGTGGTTTTCAAAATATGTTCTATTTCTGGAGCAAGGTCTTTGTACATAGTTATTTCCTTGGCGTCTCTTAAGAATGTGTGATGGGCCCAGTTGTTCCTGTCAACTATCTTCTTTTTTTATTTTTATCAATAAAAAACGATGAAAGATCTATTGGATGTCATTGTTTTCTCTGCCGACATATTTTTGCTCAATAAATGATAATATTTGGCAACATCGCAGTGAAAAGGTCACAGAATGACGATCAAAATGTTGCCATCTGAGCCTAGAACGCGGTGTCTCCCGGACAGACAAATAGATACTGACAATATTCCGTCCCTCCTGCACGAGTACTAGGATGCATTTTATGATGTGGCGGGGCTCCACTCTCAATTGTCTACGCTTGATAGCTAGTGAACTGTTGCTAAGTTGGTTATGTCTTCCTAAGTATATGCAATGTGAAAATCCAGTTCATTCTGCCAGTAAATGCTGAATTATTTTACTGCTAATGCCGCATTTCCTGCACTTGACTACCAAGGGGATACTTACGAGTACTTTAGCATTGTTTATCAATACGAAATTCGGATTATTCTATCTTATATTGCCATTGCAATGAGAATGAAGATTCAATATTATTCAAAATTAATCAATTCAAATTAACATTTTCGTTCTAGAATTAGGAAACCGAAAAATTAAGAAAATGTCAAGAAAATGTACTGTGGGAGGTGATAGATGGCAGCTGGCACGAGTATGTGGCAATTCCGAATAGCTAGCCGAGACCCAAGCGAATAGAAAACATATACGGTGCCATTCTATAGCACCAGTAGTTTAAATTTATTACTATCCCGTACACTATACGTCCTTGATATCGAAAAAACAATTGAAAGCAAAAACGTCTCTCCGTCTGTCTGTGAACAAAGCTAGTGGCTAAAACTTCTTGTTCCTTTAGTTCCTTTCGGAGCAAAGGGCCTCGGCAAAGGATCTCCCATCTTACTTGATTTTCTGCAATAGGTATGATTTGTTTCCAACTCATATCAGTCTCCCGGATCTCTTCTTCCACTGTCCTTCTCCATGATGTTCTCGGCCGACCTTGGCTAGCCGCTAGAGCGACTAAACCGTTCAGTCGATTTTCTCCAAAAACTGATACTCCCCGATCGATCTGACTGATCTCGTGGCACCTTGAATTTGAAACTGATATTTTGTCAAAGAATAATAATAACCTTTAACAATTTACAAAACTCTTACAATGTTAGGCAAGGCTGTTAGGCAAATTAGGCAAGGCTGCATGATTGATACAATAACAAAATGAAGGTTGAAGTATTTTAATCATTACGAAGTGTTCTAAAGCCTTTGAGGCAAAAATGAATAGTTAATATGATCACGTGTCGTGACGTTACAAAAACAGGGCTACATTCTTAATACAATTCTCATCTCACGCTAAGCTAATCCGTAGGGAGGTCTAAATGCACTCAATTCGCCGAAACAAATACCCGCGAGATTGTCATCTTGCCGTGAACTGTACATCCGTGGACACTGGTTCACATCCTGTTAGTCCACAGCCCGCCTGCTTGCCTGCACGTACGCACGCACTCTCCAGTTCGCCGAGCGGTACGTTCAAGAGCATATCCTCCGCTCACCATTTCGCCGGCCGCACATATCGAAAAATGAAAACTCTCCGGCCGGGCGGGCGACTGGTGGCCGGACGGCGGGTAGAGAGGGGAGCGGCGGCGACGGTGGCGGCGGCAGCAACGGAGGCGGCGGCTGCTGTGACGTGGTCCTCCTCTTGAGAGCCAGTAAACTTGAGGGCAGATACGCCAAGTGCAGAAGCGGGAATTTTTTTTTTAAGTGGGACGCGCGAAATTCGTATTCGCGCCCCCATAACACAATGCTGCACCATGGAACTCCCATGCCTGGCGGGAAGATCCACTAAGAGCGCCCAGCTGGCGAAAGTTACTGCAATTTTGGGCACGCCGGGAAAAAATGCTAACAATTTTAATTCTGGGAGTACTTTACATGAAGCCCCCGGACATTTCAAAATTTTCAAAAAAATGGTGCCAATAATTTTGACAAAATTTTGTTGTTGGATAGTCTGAGGGTGATTTAAGAGAATGGCGCAAGTCTCATTTTGGTTGAAATCTCGGATTTTTCAAAAACTGAAAAAATTCGAAATTTTGTCGGCATCTTCCTACAACTACAATTATGAAGATACGATTTTTTTCTTAATGAAATGTGTTCATAAAACTGGTCTTCAAATAAGGTCATGTTCAATTTTTCAGAAACATACGTATTTTTTTCGAAAAACTGTGTCAAACATAGACAATTGTTTATTTCTTTAAACCATTTTTTCTTAAAATCCACATAACGGTTTGTGATTAAATTGGGACCTGAGATAGCATAAAGGAAGCTTAAGAGAATGGTGCAGGTTTCATGTTCGTTGCAATGCCTGATTTTGCAAAAGGTTTAAAAAATTTTAAAAATTTCGACGTCTTTCTACAACTACAATTCTCAAGATACAATTGTTTTTGTTAATGAAATATTCTTATGAAAAAAGATCTTGAAATAAGAGATGAACGATGACATGATAAAAGATCATGTTGAATTTCTTGAAAATGTGAGTAGTTTTTCCATAATTTGATGACAAACATAATAGCCCGCTCGGAATAGACTGAATTTTTTCTCAATGAAATGTATTTATCAAACTACATATTCAAATAAGGTCATGCTCAATTTTTTAAAATACGAGTAGTTTTTCTATAATTTCGGGACAAATATAGTAGCCCGCTGCAAATTTACTGCTCTTCAGATAGCTCGATGCGTCGTAAATTAGAATTTGCAATTTTGTATATTATTTCTTTGTTCGTTTCTTACATTCGACCTTTTGTTACACATTTACACATTAATCTTTTATAAATTATTTATTTTGAAATATTTTTTGATTTATTTTGAAATAAAAATTGCTAGCTCTTTAAGGAAGAATGAACAATGCAGGGAATGCAACAATGGAATTCCGTTTCTCGGTCACGAATTTTCGGGAATTACGTGTCATTGTTGTGACTTGATGTAGCTGTATAAAAAGGAGTTATAATTGTCAAACTTATGTTGATATTTGCATTAAAATATTTTGTTTGTCACCAAATGCTGTAGTACTTGTACTGAGTAGAGCATTTTTGCATGGTTTTGAATACTCTTCTCTAATCATGTCCTTATGAAATGCATTTCAATATTGTCCGGAGTATCAGGCTTTTTTTCCAATACAAGTTTACAAAACTTTTTTATTATATTTTTATACAGTTGTAGAATTCACATAGTTCTGACAACACTGCGATGAAAACAGTGAGTTGTTCTTGGTTGAATTGGACGTTTTCAAATAATAGCTATGTTAATAATAATTTCAAATAATAACGCATAAAGTACAATATTTTAATACTACATAGCTATTTCCAATAACGCGGGAAAGTATGTGCTGTTGTTGTACCACTAGTTTTTCGAGAGAGATCAAAAAGCAAGCTCTTACGAACACATAGGAACACCTGTACGTAGTTGATCTGAGTAGTCGAAATCACGAAGAAGGATGTGCCTTGGCCGCCTCGGCACGAAGGGCCGCTGTTATGAATTCGGCCTTGTGCATGGCTTGTGTGTTTTGGCATAGTGGGGAATCCCATTTACCACATATCACTACTTTTCATCCACATTCTTTTCACTACTGATTGGTGCAGAACCTTCGGACAAGTGCGTTCAAGGACGAGTTAGTATATATGGGCTGTGGGTTTGAATCTCGCTCACGTCAAAGATGTATTTAACGAGATAGTTGGGCAGACGAAACAATCATCTATCTTCCACTAAACCCATTTTCTACACACTCCACACATTTATACCCGCCACCGAAATGTCGACATGGACCTGTGTACCTCGGCAATACCAAAAAGACTGACGCTGAAGGGTCTACAAGCCACTTTCGACAGCCGAGCAGATGAATAATTCCATTATAGGAAAAAATATCGATATACTCGTTTTGTATAACCAAAACATCCTCTATACTTGCTTTTGTTTTCATTCCATAAATTGTACGTATACGTTCATTTACGAAGGGGAAATATCTGCTTTCCTGCTCTATTCCATTGACTCAAAAAGACTACGGTTTGTATTGTTCTGTTTCCAAGCACTTTATTCCATAAATAATGCAAAACAGTTCCAAATTCCCCTTTCCTCTACCCGCTCAGCCATGCCTCCCACTTCTTGCCGGTTCCGCCCTCTCGGCTCCGCCCTCTCGGCTCCGCCCTCTCGGCTCCGCCCTCTCGGCTCCGCCCTCTCGGCTCCGCCCTCTCGGCTCCGCCCTCTCGGCTCCGCCCTCTCGGCTCCGCCCTCTCGGCTCCGCCCTCTCGGCTCCGCCCTCTCGGCTCCGCCCTCTCGGCTCCGCCCTCTCGGCTCCGCCCTCTCGGTCCCGCCCTCTCGGCTCCGCCCTCTCGGACCCGCCCTCTCGGCTCCGCCCTCTCGGCTCCGCCCTCTCGGACCCGCCCTCTCGGCTCCGCCCTCTCGGCTCCGCCCTCTCGGCTCCACCCTCTCGGCTCCGCCCTCTCGGCTCCGCCCTCTCAATTTCGCTCTCTCAATTACTGCCTCTATATTGCGCTCTGTCAAGCTCCGGCCTCATAGCTCCACCTTCACAACTCCGCCCACACACCTTCACCCTTACAGCTTCGCCTTTACAGTTCCGTCCTCATAGCTCCATGCTCACAGCTTTGCTCTCACAGCTCCAACCTCAAATGTCCTCCCTTACAACTCCACCCTCACATCTTTGCCCTCACCGCTCCGTCCTCAGCGCTCCGCCCTCACAGCTCCGCCCTCACAGCTCCGCCCTCACTGCTCCGCCCTCACTGCTCCGCCCTCACTGCTCCGCCCTCACTGCTCCGCCCTCACTGCTCCGCCCTCACTGCTCCGCCCTCACAGCTCCGCCCTCACAGCTCCGCCCTCACTGCTCCGCCCTCACAGCTCCGCCCTCACTGCTCCGCCCTCACTGCTCCGCCCTCACTACTCCGCCCTCACTACTCCGCCCTCACTACTCCGCCCTCACAGCTCCGCCCTCACTGCTCCGCCCTCACAGCTCCACCCTCACAACTCCGTCCTAATTGTTTCGCCATCAGAGCTCCGCCCTCTTCCTACCGTGCCAGTGTTGTTTCGTGTTGTAAAACTGTTCAGGGGAAATTTTCTTTCGTAAAGTATAGAAACGACGTGTTTGTCCTACGCTTGTTCTATTTAAAAATCTTTTTTAAAGAGTGTTTAATTAAGTTTTAACCTTCATCGTATGTTTTAAATTTGTTTATCTTTAGCATTCGTAAATATGTTTTCAAATTGTTTTTACTCACAATAGTTTTGTTCTTATTTTCTTTGAAAAATTACTCGCACTTACAGAATAATTAATATAAATTAATATAATTTATATGAAAAACATAAAAGAAATAAGACACTCAACAATTTAACCACCTTTTTCAGCTTACATCTTTTGTGGTGTACTAATCCGAATAATGAGAACAATTTATTCCAGTATATGTGATAGTAATATGAAATTGAGTTACTAGTGTTTGTCTGGCTCAGTGCATGAAAGAATAAATAGTGGGCTGCATAATATGGTGGTATTACATACATCAGCCAGAACTCTACGATAGCTCAGTAAGGTTATTTGACTGGATTGTGGGTTGCGGAATCCTCCGTGCAATATGCACACGCATACATATTTTAGAACAAACAAACATTTACTCACTTCTAATGCACCAGCTTCTGTAACGGAGGAACACATACGCTTAACACACATAATAAGACCTGAAGTGTTGATATCCTGTAGACTGGTCGACTGGTAAAGTTTGCCCGCACAGAGGGCCGAACGTTATACTGCTAGCAAGTCGTCACTACATGCACTTAAACACGTACGAAAGTTCTGCCTCCGGACGACACACAATTGCTTTCAAACGAATCTTGTTGGTGCACGTCTCCGTGAATAGACACAGTTTTTAACGTATACAAATTACAAGATTAATTAGAGTTCATGTTCATAGCCATTAATTATAATTTACGTATTAAAATACACTTTATATTGACATGTATAGCAGTGCTAATGTCAAATCTACCTAAAATAGGACTGCCTCATGTGCAAAGTAATAAAACAATTGCAGTTTTATGCAGATCCGTCTGGCTACCACAGATACCACTTTGTAACTGATTAATTACAAGCGCAACGAGAATCTAATTAAATACGACCTTATTAAATACATACACTTTAAAACGACATGAACATTTGTGCTAAAGACAAATTGCCTAAAATAGGACTTCGATTTTCGCAAAGCCATAAAATCTTTACGTGTTACGACGACATGTCTGCCTACTACGGACACGGCTTTTAACATACACATACAAAAAAGGAGGGAGCAACATTACCCAATATCACAGTTCCTAGTTAATCTTTAACGATAATCAGAAGTTTTCTTAGTTGAAAAAACGGCTACTAATTTACCGATTAAAATACAAGTAGATTGAAATCTGTCTAATCTTCAAATTAAAAAAGAAATCGTAACGAAGCTCTCGATTCTATAATTGCGTCCTAACCGACCAATAGTTAATTACACTTATATTTTAATCGTAGAATAAACTTAGTATGAGTTATCGTTACCCAGAAATAGTAAAATATTTTGTTATAGAGGTGCAAGCATTTTCGGAGTTTTTTTAATAATACAAAGTCTCTTTTACGTTCAATGAGCGGCACCGACTGAGGTGACTCAGAGCAGCAACTGATGTCACTGCAGTGCTACTGATCGGGAGGTCCTTACGTTTGATCCCTACGTTGGCAGGACTTGCTTGATAGCTAAGTCGAATTCACGCGCTATCTGGAGGAGAATTCTAACTGCCGGATGCCCTGATCGGCAGTTTTCCGTGGTTTTCTCAAGTCCCTAACTCAACTTATCTAGTTAAAAACTTTTACCCTCCGACCACAAAACTGAAGACACACGATTGCAGACCATGCGTGTGACGCAACCATGCTCGAAGAGCATCGGCTGCCATCGATACTGAACGTCAGGCGATTACATTGAATCACGGAGGGTAAGACGTACAAGTACTAGTATGTGTCCGGTAGAAGCTGGATATTACGAAGGGGAACAGTTGTTTATTGAATTGTACGATTAATGTACGGGTACGTGAACTGGTATCATTAACACTTTCGTTAGTATAGTGAATGTTTTATTCCGGGAGGCGGCAGGTTCTTCACCACTATAGTCTAGGCCGTGTATTAGGCCGCACTAGATACGCAATATGGCGGCTAAAAGGACTTCCTGTCGGAATAGGCAACTTATGAAACAATCATTCCGATCATCTCTTTCGCTTTTGTTTCCTTTGTTGTCATTCACTTCTCGCGCGGTTGAAGAGTTCACAGTACAATAACGTTTGTCTCGTTTTTCGTTAAAATTAAACAAGATTTTCATCTAGAAACGAATATATACAAACTCGGTGAACAATTAAACTAAATAAGAGTTATCATTATCGGCAAGTGTGAGCGTGAATGATGTTAAAGTGCGCCAAGAGCAAATGAACAACATACATTTAAAAGTTATCTGTGGTCTTGTGCTAAAAGTTATCTGCTGACTTGTGTTAATAATGATTTTGAGATGGTAGTGTTATCAATTTATTCATGATTTTTCTGTCAGTTAAGATTTACTTTGAAAAAAATAAATACCATAATTATTTAAGATTAATAATTTACATGTACATGCTAATCTTTGTGACCCAATTAATTGTTTCTAACAGCCCTGAGATATTTAATATTTATGTGAGGCATCCATTTTATTTGTCTGCTTAATTAAATTATCTTTCAAAAGTTAGTGATGCTTTAAAAAATAAGAAATTCATAATTAATATAAGTAGTCTTCAGTAAGTTACTTGTTCTAAGTGATAGACTTATACCTATTTCTTCTCTATTAAAACGGGGTAGTTATGGTAATAAATAGAACTTTTGATTTTTTAAAGTTATTTATTGAAACAGGAATGTAGTATACTGACAATATAAACGGCAATGTAAATAGTGTATAAAGTTGCACAATGATATTGCACACATGTATATCAGTCATGTATATCACTCATGTATTGCACTCATCATATCAGTTATTGTAACTACAATACCATGAACTACTCCCCAATTATGCAGTCATTTCGCAGTAAAACCTCTCATTAACTTGCTAAATAATTCAAATCAGGATGATAAAATTATACTCTAGTTTCCAGTGTACTCCAGTTTTCCAAATGCTCCACTTACTCCAGTTTTATCAATACATGCCAAATTTTTTCCCAAAAGGCATCCAAGTAGTAAAAGATTAATATATTTATTACCCCACTTACACACACTATTGTAGTGCTGATGGGGATTGTGAAAAAGCTCAAGGTAAGACAATGGTTATTTTCACTATTAAAACTAGTTTATTATGTCAAATAAAATTTCGAAATGCATGTGGGATTTGAGGAGACAAATTTGGTGCCCACTTGCCCAAAACCAAGTTACAAGTAATGTTGAAAATGTTACCAACAAACGGTTACAAACAGCTACAAAAAAAAACTGAACCAATATTAATGTTCCAGAAAATAAATATAAGAAATTGCCATTCATAAATATAGCCATGTTTCATTAAAAAAACTACAATATTTGGTGTGCTGGATTTTGTTTGGATTCTTAATATAATTCCTTAGGAATTACTCTCTTTTAAAATATTGTTTCACTCTCATTCACAAGGGCATAACTGTCTTCCTTACCACAAATAAAACCAATGCTTTTTACTATACGCTTCAAGGAGGTTTGAGAAAATTTAATGTATCTTCACTCACAATCTCTTGAAGAACAGGTTTCTTATAAAAATACCAAGACATGCATAAAATATAAATCATAGTACTTCACATTAAATACTATAAAATACAGCGTTCATTGTATAGATGAATACAATTCTATAATAACAAAGTAACTAAAATTTTTAAATGATTCTGCACTCAAATTACAACGTATTTTATTGGAAATTCCATCCTTCACAAAATTGTCAATATAGAAGCTGGATGAGTCCTAGAGGTCTTTTTAGGTGTGATCAGAGCTTCTTGCTTTTTATGTCTGTTGATAATTCATTCAATAGACTTCACACACACCTGTAAACATACAGAAAGTTGAATTACTATTAATTACTATTATGCCTAACTAATGATAATTAATAGTTATAGACAATAAATACACCAATAACTTTTAATTATGAAAATTATACCCGTCAGTTTTATAAGATAATATTTAGGGAAAAAAATAATAATCTTACCTGTAATAATTTTTTCCATTTGTGATGTCAGATTAGTGTGAATGACAATACTTGTTCCTCTGAGTAACAGTATCCCTTCTTCCATTGTTTTCTTCCACAATCCACAAAATAAATTTACAATTCTCGTTTGAAGAGAACTTTGAATTAACTTTAACCTTAAAGACAAAATACTAAGAAAAGACCCAGATGTAGTTGAGCTATCCATTATTTTTCAATGATTAATAAATTGGGTTCAGAAAAATTAATAATAAATATAATAAAATTAATTTTACACAAAAAAATACAAAATCGAAAAAACTAACCTTTACTACCAAAACTATCTCGACTAACTCCACTACGATTAGTGATGAAAACAATTAAAAAATAATAAATAAAAATAAAAATGCGTAGAACTAAATTAATATATCTGACGAAATCACTAAATTCAGATTTATGAAAAATAGCAAACCTCCATATGCGAATCGCTAGCAGCAATAGCAAACTAACAGAGCACAATCCACATGAATGGCTTGAATGTTGGCGGAATCTACGGAAGTAGTCATTTTTTCATTGCAAACTTTAATTTTAAAAAATGTCCCTACCCCGTAAACGTAATATATGTAGGGTAATTGTGTGAAGGTTGGCAACGGCATGTGCCAACAAAAAACGAAACGAAACTACCCTAAATCGAGAATGAATACATGTTTCATGTGACAGTGGCATTTTTCAAAAGTTGTCACGTTAGCTGGTCTTTTTAGCTGGCCACAACTATAGGGGGTGAGATCCGGCGCCGACATATACGGCGAATTGTCAAGAATTTGCCTCTCCAAGGTATCTACTACCCGTAAGGCACTGCTTTAGCCGTAACAACCCTCTAAGCACCAGACTGGTCTCTCAACATGAGTGGTAATGTACTGTGTGTGTCTAAATAGTATTTCAAAATTATTGTTCAATAATGTTTGAAACAATTTGGTTTTTAACATGGAAACTGGAACAAAGAATGTTGGAAACTGGAACAAAAATGTTCATTTACTTAATTAATAAAACCGAAATTATAAATATATTAAATTAACAAATCCAAATGTCTTGACCATCCATATACGGGATTTCAGCGTGCTTTGGTCCCTATAATTTTCAATATGGCGGCCATTCGGCCCTGCCAACTTCGAAAATGTTCATGAAGCTAGGCTTTGGCGCCATATTCAAATATACGAAATTCGAGAAATGACATCAGGAACTTTTGTCATTATAACGTTAATTTTAATCAACTGAATGTTTTGAAACATTGAAATAATTATCATTTGGACCAATTATTTTGATAATTTTCTCCCGAAACTCATAATACTGAAATATGAGAAGTTTAATGTTTTACTTCATTCTAAAATGCAAATATAATTAGAAAGCTTTAGAGGACACTTTACATTTTACAAAGATTGTTAATGATTGATAAGAATATAGAATGAATGGAAGGAAAATTTTAAATAATGGATATTAGAGTATTTCTTAAATTTTATTTGTCTGCATTTCATAATTACAATAATATATTTCATCTCAACATTCAATAGTGAAAACTAAGGAAGAAGAGTTAAAACACTATTTATAGTTTGTTACCAAGTAAATTTATTTCACAATAATTACTTATAAGTGTTTTACAGTTAAGTTTTTTTGTGAAATCTTCATCTACACTGTCCCTTATCAGATTTACAATAAATTTGTTTTCACAATCCCATCCTTCTCTCTATATACAACCATAATTTTCTCAGAATACTCCTCTGCATTTTTCCAGTTTGTAGTGGACACATTAAAAAAATTAAATAACGTATTCATGACACCTTATTAAATTTAAGATATTGAACCTCATTTTTCTTGTGTCTTTAAATGTGTCAATAAATTTAGATAATTAAGATACCTATTCTAAAGCCTGCTTCCAAAGATTTCTGTCCCTTTTACATTCTGTAGCAAGATCTTCTAGGGACATTCTTATTAAAGTATCCCTTTGTCTAAGTTCACACATTTTCAGTTGAGTTGAACGTGCTGTGAGAGGGAGTAAGCCTTGAATCAGTGTGCCCTTCAGTTCCCAGCTATTTATCTACTACACACCTGTGGGTAATTACTTTTAACACTTGAAACAAATTGATTAATATGATAACTGCTTAAGTCATTGTAATAGAATATATAAGGTGAATTCGAAAAGATGAAAATTAAAATGCAAGAATAATAATATAGTGCCTTTAACATGTATCCTGACAATAAACATGTATTTTTAAAATATTCTCATTTTGCAAAGCACATTAGCAGTATTGGTCTTATTTTACGTATGATACCTACATTACAGATCTGGTCATAGGCTTTCTGGCCAGGCTTAATAAATATTTGTTCTCACTGTGTACTGCATACACTCTTTTCTTTGGGTCAGCCATGAATGTAAAATATCAAAAATTTTCAATAAATATGATGATCATATAATTACATTAATATTATATAAAAGTATTACATAACGTAATGTATAATATATAATAGGTTTACATAGTAAATAATGTCTCACATTTAAATTACTAAATATATTTCCATAAGAGTATGAAAGTATCAAAGTATGTAATCGGTAATTGTATGTTTTAAGCAATGTAAATCTACATATGATTTATTGAATATGAAATGTTAGAGCAAAGTATCTTGTCATACATTGGTTGAAGCAATTCTCATTGACAGATATTATTATTTTTTTTACTATTGATATTATTATTACTACTAATGAGGCTGACGAAAATAATTCTTCTGTATAATTTACATCATCTTCTCCCCTATAAACAATATACTTATGTTCGATTTTCCATACAAAATTCATTTCAGATTTCTGAACAAAGAAAGTTAAGATCCTTGGAAAAGGAATATCAGAGGCAATTATGATACATTCTTCCAAATTTCTTTTTGTGAAAGAGCTTTCCCTGTAAAGAAAGTTTTCTATCATTTCTTCTTTGCTAACTATACCCAATACAAAGTACAAATGTACATGTATGTTGAATGTTGAATGTTATGTTGAATGTTACCATCCTGAGTTTTTTATTGGTGAATCTTGCAATTGCTACCTTCCCAATCATCTAAGTGATCTGAAAGAATATTGTGAAGTCAATATGAACTGCATTTTAGAGGTTCACATACATTTGTAATGTTCTTCCTTCTGTTCTCTTAAGAGAGAGGCACACAAAAATATTCGCAGAACTCCGTTTTCCGCCCAGAGGCTGTAAGGTAACGATCCAGCTTGCTTACGCATCTGGCACCAACAATTTTTTACGAAAACTTAATTAATAATCTTTTGTAATGCAACTTTCGTTTCAAAATTTTGTGATTTTTTTTCAGATAGCTCTGATGATGATAGCTAAGCTATCGAAAAATATCTTTTAGCTCTAAATAAAAACACTAATACCAGACAACATCAGTGTCTCAACCTTTATTGAAAAAGGTATCTACATTATCAACAGTTATACTAATAAACAAATTCTATTTCGGTTTGTATGTGCCAACACATGGGGAGTTTCGTTGATGGTTGACTCCTCTGAACTGGACCTGTACTAAACTTAAGTGCAAAGAAAAGTCCCTAAACCAATGTCGTTAGAATAATGGGTGATACTTATGAAGTTGGTGTGATCCACTTTCTCTGGGACCAGTTGAACCTGAAAACTCGTATAAATAACGGACTTTTTCGTCAAACAAATACTGAGAATCACTAAATTCTAAGTCGTATATTTACTATGGTATTAACTATAAAAGTCGTATGTATACTCTTTCCTTGAAAACCACAAAACTCATGCGGTAACTACCAGCAGTCATTCTACTTCTTAACTGTCTCGTCTCACAGGAAACCGCTACCCTTTTAACTACGAACTCGCCAGTAAAACACAATGGAAAGAATATGGAAGAGCGCTATTATCCATACTTTTTTTTAGATTTATTTCTCTGAGAGTCGCTTTATGTTTATCAGCTGAATATCCAAGAGCAGTGATTCCCAATCTTTCCGGACCCGCGCACAATTTGTTGCTAAGTTCATAGTTCCGTAGGAGATTACAGAGACGCTTATTGAGGTTTTCTCAATTAGAAAACAGATATACATGAGAATCTAGTGGTGCTGCATAATGGCACAGACTTTCTCGTATTAGTTTTCTATTTCCTTCGGATCTCGGCTAGCTATTCGGAATTGCCACATACTCGTGCCAGCTACCATTTATCAGCCGCTCAAGATAATTTTTTTTACTTTTTGTTAATTTTCCTAATGGTCAGAACGTAAAATATTAGCTTCATAATATTAAAGAACAGTGAAACCTAGCCAGTAAATAGCAATTTTCTTTGAAAAATTTGGAGTCGTTTTAAAAAATGGTGTTTAAGCGCTACTAAAAATGCGAAATTTGAAGCTCTTTTTCACAGAACATTTTTGAGGTTTCCAAACACTTCATTGAACTCATTTAAAGTACTTTCATTTACAAATATAATTGTGTTTACAAATGGCTGGTAATGTGCTTATTAAAGGTGTGAGAGATCTTGCAACAAAATTTGTGTAATTTTTGTAATTTTAAAAGTTTTTAAAGTTTTTCAAAATCGCGGCCCTTCGAGTGGAAGCAGATCGACATGGGAATATCCATTTTGGAAGAAATCGTACTTATGGTTTAGGCGCTAGTGTTGTTTACAGACACCGGACGGACAGACGGACGTTTTGAAAATAATCACTTTTTTGGTATCAAGGAACCCAAAAACGTGTATTTCCGTTGGAATCCCGAAATCGATTTTCCGCTAGCATTACATAACTTTCCTTTATACTACGTATATTACTCAGTATATATGTAGGTATAGGGAGAGTAAAAAGAAAGGTTTATCTTATTCATCTAAATAACGTATAATTATTCAAATCTAATTCACAAACTTTACAAACAGATCTACATTTTATAATTAATTTAAGTTTGGTTCTTTGTTAAAATAAAATATAACGTTTTTTCATAGATCAGTTTATTGTACGTTAACATATTTTCTTGTTGGAATCGAAAAAAAACAACAAAAAACAAACAAACGCAAATAGTGTGAAACGTGTTGCTGTTATTTCGTGTGTATGCAGTTAATGATTAATTACGTTGAAGTTATTTTTATCTTAACTTAAACGTAACAATTTATTGCTTCTATATTTGTTTTTATCGTAAACTAGTTGAGCGAATCCATTTTAGCAAAGGATAACTATTTTGCAGCATGACCATCTTGCATACCTACGCGAATCACTACTGGATCGAACCACCAGCCGGGAATCACTGGCACAGACTTTTCGAGTGTATTCTAAAAAATTCAATGATATTTGTCACACACACCTCTTTCCTTAAGTCATAAAACTGAGTTTGAAAAAAAAGTAAAATAAAACTGCGTGTGACCATTATTAAGGCAGAGGGTATTTTTATAACAAGTTAAGTTAACTACGTTTTCATAGTAAATATTTGTCAAGAAGATTGAAGACGAATTAGCGAATTTAAACGTTTCAAGCTAGTATTTTCTCCTTCACAAAACATTACTTTACTCCTTTTCCCCAATCACCACGGAATGGTTTCTTGGCATTTACATGCTCTCTCACCGCGTATCGATGTTTCGTTATTCAACAACACAAACTCCAAACACAGTATTCGACCCCGCAAACCGCTACGCTTTCCCCACTGCCCGTGGGCGGGGGCGGGGGGCGGTGTGTATGTGCGCGGGCGCGCGCCGCAGTGGCCGCCGCCGCCGCCGCCGTCGCCCGCCGTCAGTCCGCGCCGGATCGTCGAGCGCGACGCGTGGTCGGAGGTGCAGACGCCGCCACCGCCACCACCACCGCCTGGCAGTCGTCGCCTCCCCCGCCGCCGCCACCGCCGCCGCAGCGCCGCGATGCCGCGCCGCCAGAGCGCCACACGCCTGCCCTAGGACTCGCCCCGCCCACTCGCCCGCCCACGCGCAGAACAGGTGAGCCGCACTCCGCGCCGGCGTGCATGCGACGCCTAACCGCAAGGCGGAACCGGAAAACCGAGAGTTTAGAATAACCGGAAGCCGAATCTTGGACGCGTTTTCTCCCAAATGAAGAAACTACACCTACGAAACGTGGTCTTTGTTTTCGGAATGGTATCAAGAACCAATTCCATGATTGTTGCGATTCCTTTTCATAAAACTTTATCTCTACTTGTTTACAATTGTTTACACTAATCCCAGTTGATTAAAAGTTGATAAATATCATAAGTCGGTTTATTCATTTTATTCTGAGTTTATCGTACATATTATGGCAAGTACTTACACGTTTCTTACACATCATCACTGTGACAGTATCTAAGCTTTAGTTTATGGTGTCGTTTCGTAGGTAGGGACAGTGTATTTCACTGATGTGAAGTGAGTTACTTCCTTAAAGATGAGAATGCAAACGCCGGTGTTCGACAAAGCGGTTCGATGTTTGAGTTCTTCCACGAGGACTACTGGTCGCCGCGTGTTGTGTTTGTTTACCGCACTCCTCCTGCTGCAGTTCGCACCGCTGTGTTTTCTTCACGATCGATTGTTTCAAGGACGGTTTTCTCGCAAGTTTTTGCGTCGTGAGAGGTGCATTTTTTAAAGAGTTTCATAACAAGATTCTCAAGCGCAAGTTTTTTTGTTTTTTGTTTTGTTTTTCGAAACACAGTTAAAAGTTTTAATCACTTCAAGAAGTGCTTTCGAGGCAAACGCTGGCTGTGAAATTACGTGAGTTCAAGAGTTTATGCAATTTGAAGTTCTTGATCCATTCAAGGTATTGTTTCTTTGTTCCTTGTTTCCAGCTTGTTGAATATCGTTCTTTTACGACTGTACAACAGATTATCAACATTACTTTGGAATGTTAGCATCACTGTTTCAATTGACAAACAACGAAAAAGGAAGATTAGGTACTAGATGATTTAAGACATTTTGAAAATCCTTTGTAGTGAGTGAGAGTAAGAACAATGAATGAAAAATGTTTGCTTAGGTCAGCAGTGAAAATGTGTTTTGAATTTTCCGGCTGTTAAATCAGTAGTTTGGAACTGAAAAATCACATTTGAAGAAATGAGTTTAAAAAAAATGTACTACTAATGAAACTTAGAAGATACTATATTCACATACGTTTCTAATGCAATAACTTGCTTCACACTATCGTCAAAGAAACATTGAAGAACGTCTATGTGCAACAATCAGAAAACGAAAATTTTGATTGATTTCGGCGTTATCATTTAATTTTACTGATTGATTGATATTAATAAACTGATAATAATTGATCGCTTTTAAAAAGAAATTAGCTTCACTTGAATACTTTATGTGTTTCATTTGCTTCTTTACATGATAACCTTAGAAAAGTTTTGAACTTTTCTTTTTAAAATATATGGATCCACTTGAACTAAAAATGTGTAATTCTAAAGTTGAATTGAAGTGTTCAAACATATATCTTCGAGAGTCATGATCTTAATACACTTTTCAACGAAATGAAGCTATCTTGTAATTTTCGACCGATCATTCTGTACCGATGTTTTATAAATGTATTAATTTTCCTATCAATTATATGCCAGGTGTCTTTTGTCAACAAGCGTTATATGTAAATAACATCTGGACGAACCCAATAAAAACCCTTCGCAAGAACAGTGCAAAGTAGTTTGCACGTAAAGAGTAAAATTATTTACCAAAGGAGATGATTAGATTTTCGGATATTCAACCATGATGGGGCACGGACGATTCCAGTTATTCAAGAAGAGGGGTGTCGGCACAGGGTATTATGAACCCAACATTATATTTTTCCTACGCCATTTCAGAGCATTCAAGAGTTTTGGGTCAGAGAAATTGTACCGAAAGTAACATGGAAAGAATTTTCTTTAGTTTACTAATTCAATATTGACAATAATAATTTTCCACAACACGCATTCTTTTGCCGCAGATACTGAAGATACATTCGATTGGTAATTAATTTATTCCAGACTCTACAATGAGACACAAAATGGAAGAGCTGATACCAGGGATTGTCAATGTGTTAATAAGTGAATGATGATAATGAAGATGGAGCAACGGTATAATGAGTTGGAGGGAATACCAGAGAACTACGAAGAAAACTTGCCCCGAATCCAATATTTTCACAAGTCTAGGAAGATTTTATATTAGAGGGAAAATGTAAATACTTTATTAAATTTTCAGTTACCAGCTCCCAAAGAAATGCTACTCTCGAGAGTGTGGAAAATGGAGTCCTGGAGCTGCAGAAACTGGTTGTTCTGTAACGCGGATTAACATGATCAACTATTTGAATTTTTTGAATCAAATTGGAAAATTGTTCTTTGTTTTTGTCTTTTTACCGAATTCTTGGGTATCTAACGAAACAATATTAACCTCTCACATGGCCATAGGCTGCTTGATTTTCTCCCAATTTATATGGATATTCAAAATTAGTCTTATAAATGACACTGTTGAGATAAATACAATTTTAAGCTCCTCTACTAACGGAAATAAAAAGTTCCTTTTTTCCAAAATTGTTTCATTTTTTAAAGCCATAACTGCATTCTTTCTGAAAATGCGCAATACTCAAATCTTTTATTTCAAATAAATTTCAAATAATTATTTGTTCACTTATTTTTATTTTATAAAAATTAAATTTATTTCCGTTTTCATTAATCTGATAATATTGTGATACAATAAATATTTAAGTAGTTTTTATTTTTATAAAATATGAATAAATGTACAATTCTTAAAGATTTTTTCCGATCATAAGTAATATAATTAAGAATAACCGTTACAAAGTAAACGCGTAAAAGTAAACTGTTAAAAAGTAACTAAAACTAGAGAAGATATTGATCAATTTTGTGTCAATGTTTTACGGAATACAGGATAGGATGAAAATATTGAATAGCTATGCAATTACGCTTGGTTCGCGAGAGATAAAATGTAATATGAATTTTAAAAACATATATATGATTCCCTCTTTCGTATATGGTTCGTCACACTCCATTCTGCTTCTTATGATAAGTTTTTTTAAATATCTCTATGACTATTGGTTACTTTGTTTTTGGGTGACGTGAATAATTCCGACGAGAAGTTCTAGCGAATTTATATTTTTCTGTTGATCTTTATTATAATCAGAAGAGCTGGAGTGCGTGCAGTGATGAGCATGCATATACTGTGATTTCGAGATAAACTAGCCAAACTGTCAAGATAACCAGCACTCTACTGCCTTTGTCATGACGAACTTATTGCTATATAAATTAAAAACACAACTGGAAAGTTAGTACCAAAAACCCAATTGAAAGCAAAACGTCTGTCAGTTCGTCCGTCCGTCTGTGAACAACGCTAGCGACTAAAACGCTCCGCCGATTTTCTCCAACATTGATACTCTCCGATCTGGCTGATCTCGAGGTCCATTTAATTTCAAACCGATATTTTAATTTTGGGGATACTTTACATTAAGCCTCCCAGACATTTTTTCAAAATTTTCTCAAAAACCGCTTCAATTTTTTTAAACTTCTTGTAAGAATAGAGTAAAATTCACTTATTAAGGGGGCATATGTCGCATTTTCACGGATAACTCTGAATTTTCGAAAATTGCAAAAGTTTTAATTTTATTCGGCGTCTTCCTACAACTACAACATTGTAGATAAATTGTAGATATTTTCCTTAAAAAAAATTGTTCTTCATTGTGAGTTTTTTCTTTAAAGTCATGTTCATTTTTTTGAAAATTTTAGTAGTTTTCGCACAATATTGCGTGCAATATGTGCAATTTTCTTTAAAAAAAATACACAAACAAGGTTTTCTCAAAAACGGCTCCAAATTTTTTCTTTAAACTTTTGATAGGGATAGTGACAAATTAACTCTATTAGATGACATAAACGCCATATTGCTCTATTCTTTTGGTTTTTCAAAAATTGCAAAAATATAATTTTTCTGACTTCTCTCACGTCGTTAATTTTATATTAGCGGCGATAATGAGTATATGTGCAACCGTTTTCTGTAAAAAGTATCTCAAAATTCCTCATTTTCAGAAACGCTCAAACGCCATTTTTGCGTAAATGGCTCCAATTTTTTTCTGCAAACTTTCTGAATGGATATTACTAATTGCACTCTTTAATATGACATAATGTTCATTTTGGGGTATATTTTTGTTGTTTCAAAAATTACACAAATGTAATTTTTTTGAAAGACTTCTCAAATCATTAATATGCACATTATCAGCAATTTGTAAACATTATTATATTTGTGAACGTAAGTGCTTCGTGCGTAAGTTTTTTGAAAATCAAAAATTTTTTGTGAAAAAGAGCTTTACATTTCGCATTTTTTTAGGCTCTTAAACGCCATTTTAATAAAAACGGCTACAAATTTTTAAAAGAAAATTGCCATTTTGGAAGAGGTTTTTTCTTCTTTAATATTCTAAAGTTAATATTTCCATTCTACCATTAGAAAACCGCAAAAATTAGGAAAATGGCAAAAAAATTTACGTTGGGTGGCAATAGATGGCAGCTGGTTTTCTCAATGAAATGATTCTCAATGAAAAATTTACCAAAAATTCATCTTCAAATAAGGTCATGCTTAAGTTTTTGAAAAATAACGAGTAGTTTTTCTATAATTTCTATAATTTCGTGACAAATATAATGGCCCCCTGCAAATTTACTGCACTTCAGACAGCTGGATGCGTCGTAAATTAGAATTTGCCATTTTGTATATTATTTCTTTGTAAAAAAATTACTTTCGACCTTTTATTATACATTTATACATTAATCTTTAAAGAAATTATTTATTTTCAAACATTTAAAAAAATATAGCTCTTTAAGGGAGTATCGACAATATAGGGAATGCAACAATTGAATTCCGTTCTGCTAGCGCGAATTTCTGTGAATTACTTGTTATTGTTGTGACTTGATATCGCTGTATGGTATCAGGCTTCTTTTTCTAATACAAGTTCACAAAACTTTTGTAATATATTTTATGCAGTTGTAGAATTCACGTAGTTTTGACATCACTGCGATAGAAACAGTGAGTTGTTCGCTTCTTGGTTGAATTGGATGTTTTCAAATAATAGCTAAGATGTTAGTAGGGCAGAAAGTGCAATACTTCAACCCTACGTAGCTGTATCCAATAATACGGGAAAAAATGTGCTGTTGTAGCACCACTGTTTTTTATTTTTATTCACTTATTGCAAGAACTAGTTTAGGTCACAGAAGCCTGAGATGAGGACAATGTTCATCTTAAATGATGTGACCATGATTTTGGCATTACGAGATACACTCTGACCACTACATGATATGTAATGTCAGCGGATAAATAATAAGAAAATCAACATTTTACTGTTCCGTTGTAGAACTTCGTCACTTGATCCCTTTCCATAAGCCCTTTTCGTAAAGTGTCATTCGAAAATCACTATAATAATAATAATAATAATAATAAATACGGTTTATTATTATCCAATAAAATCGCTTTCTTTGGAACAGCCCACATTTTGCGCAAGTATTGTAGAAGTACCGACAGTCCCTAGATCTGTTCCTTAGGTTAGGTTAGATTAGGTTGTAACTTGAAGGAAATTTTATATTCAATAATTGACTCATAAAATATTTAGTCGTGAAATAGACGATAAGAATAATAACAATAATAATAATAATAATAATAATAATAATAATAATAATTTGCCAATTTTTACTGTTTTGCTACCGCTTACGCTGCAGAGAGAAAGTTATGTAAAGCTGCGTGAAAAATGGTGAATTTTCAGAAGACAAGCTTTCATTGCCAGGCAATTATAACGTGGATCCTCGTTATAAGTGGATTCTAAATTTAAATAAGTAATTCTAAATTTAGAAAAAATCCTAACACGTGTTGTGACCAAAATCCTTGTTTTGTGGGTCCTTGATGCCGAGAAATAGATTGACGGTAAAACATCCGTCCGTCCATCCACCCGCTTGCTCGTCCGTCCATGAACACCACTAGCACCTAATTCAAACGTACAATTTTTTTTCAAAGTGGATATTCCCCGACTGACCCCACCGATTTTGAACAGCATTCCTTAAAATTTGGAGGTACCTACTTTACATGAAACACCTGGGACATTTTAAAAATGTTCTCAGAGATGAATCCATTTTTTTTCTTTAAATGTCTTGTAAGAATTGAGTGAAATACACTTATAAATGTGGTATAAGTCAGTTCTTCACGGTTAACTCGGCTTCTAAGTATAACTACAAAATTTAAGAAAGAGATATTTACTTCAAGTAAATTTTTTCTCCATAATCAGTTCTTTCCTTAAGGGAATGCACATTTTTTTGAAAATTTTAGTAGTTCGCGCAATATTGCGTACAATACGACAAAAAACAAGTATTTTTCAAAAATTGTTCCAAATTTTTTCTTTAAAACTTGACAAACATGAAGATGACAAACACCATTTTGCTATATTTTTCTATTTCTTCAAAAATTACGAAATGTAATATTTGACTTGTCTCTAATGTTAGCATTCAAATTAGCAACGTTTTGTTTACTTTGCATTTCTGAGTACATGTGCTTTAAATGATATCTAATAAAGTTTTTCGAAAGTTGAAAAGTTATCTGTGCAAATTGGCACAAAATCCCGCATTTTCAGAAATGTTTAAACGCCATTTTCTGGAAAACCGCTTCAAATTTTACTAATGGATAGTGGCAATTGCACTGTTTTGGATGATATAAAATTATTTTTCTGTATTCTTTTGTTTTTTCAAAAATTACATAAATGTAATTTTTTATTTGTCTTTAAATTTTTATATTTTATACATTTTCATCAACTTCTGATAACTCCAATTTTTTAGGACTGGCGATTCTTCTTCGTACTGTCTACGCTTACGCAATACACAGTTTGGCGTGTAATTCAATTTTCCGAATTACTAACAAAGATTGGGACATATAGCTAAGAATTGAGATTTAGCTGAAGTATGCAGGAGCATGGGATAAGACTCGTTTATAAAGAAAGAGATCATCAGTCCTCGTAAACTTGTCATCTAGTTTACTATCTACTAAACTCGCTGAATGTGAACTTATTGGCTAAGAAACTCACTGCTCCCTGCTCGCCTAACGTGGAGGAGAGAAAAAGACAGAGCTCAGAGGCGGCTCAAGGTTTATATTCCTGGGAGAATGCAACATTTTCCCAGAGGGCTTTAACTTAACCATTTGTAAATACAGTGGTCGCAGCAAAAATGGTTGCAGAATTATCAATCATTTACGGTTATTGTGCCAAGCACAATAAGAAGAGCGCTTTTTATTTTCATACTTTCGTAACAACTATTTATTTGTTTAGATTATAACTTCATCTCTTTTACAAATTGTTATTGTAAAAAGACAATAGACAAACTAGAAATTAAGACAAGGACTCCAACAAACTAGAAATTAAGACAAGGACAAGAAAATGTGCACAGACTGTTTTCTCCCTACACATACAGGTTTTAACTAGTTTTGGGAATTAAATAAATAAACTAGTGGTGTTACAAAAGCTCATACTTTCTCGAGTTCTTCGTAAATGTTAAATTTCATGTTAAGTCCCTGAAAAAGTCAAAATACCCTTTTCAAATCCCTAGAGGCGCGACATCAAATAGATCCATTGAGGAATATGAATTTTGAAGAAAATCCTACCTTTTAGTGAAGAGCGTTGTTTGCACACAGACAAACGGACGTATGTTTCGCCGTTAATCGTATCAAGGACCTACGAAGCCTGGATTCTGATTACACAGACTGTTAATGTACTGTCTACATAAAGGAACAGTAAGTATCCATTCCGGTATCAAGGACGCACGAATTTTTTCTGATAAAAATCTCCGTTTTTTGCGAGACAATTCTTTCTCAACACTACTTATGTAGTATCCGAGAAAGTCATAAATAAAGTCAGCACAGTTTTTTTCACTCTTTCGAGTGAATCGGTTGTGATATAAAGAACATTATACATGAAAGAAACGATCCATACTACCAGAAATACTTGGACGAGGATGTTTTTTTCATTTTAGTAAGTATCTTCTAACAAGTCACTGTTAATAAATAGCGCGCGAATTTTATGAACCCCGTGTTGTGCTAGGGCACCAGGATTGCATTGATCTCTATGCCATCCTACACTGGCCTGTGGCCTCACGGATTGCGACATCAGCTGCTAGTCAACCATGCGACGGATTGGATGCTTATTTATTTAATAAACAAACAGCTTTATTTGGATGTTCATTTTACATCGTTCATCCTTCGGGGTGCTGAAAACAGCACATAACACATCAATAACAGACGTAGATGATAGCAGAGTTAAATATCTAGAGAATAAATTCAATCGAGAACATTCAAGTGCTTTTATTAATTCTTTTTTAATGATTCTTAATATATGAACATTTAGTAAAGGAGTAGAGTAGGTAACAGTTTGTGGGTTTTGGTTTGGAGGGAGTCGATTATCAGAGGCCAGGGCTAGAGTGACTTCATGAGCAGTGTTACTACCTTCGCAATCTTCGTGAAAGCCAGTGGTGACACGTCTCTTGCACACTTTTCCCCAAACACTTTTTTAAATAAAAAATTCTTGCGGAAAATGACCGAATGCAGAGTAGTAGGAAAGTTTTACGCGATTGTGGGACAGAATGTAGGGAAACTCTGGCCTCTGTTGCCTTACTCTTAATAAACTGTCTCTGTGCAGATTTATTTGCTATCGTGTTAGCTATGTAGTGTAATAGATCGGTGAAGAGTCTCTGCATACGGTTATTGCAGTTCACACTATTTTAAAGTATGTGCTTAATTATTGTCTTCATGTGATTCGTCAAATACAACGTACTCACCAGAATGTACAAGCAGTGACCACATCTGAGAGTACTCTATTTTTGGTTTAAATATTAACAAGTGCTATCTAGAGAGGAAACTGACTTATAATCAAGACTAAACAATACAGCAAGAGTAATAGTATATTTAGTTTGTTTTACAATATTTTTATTTTAATTTGAATAATTCTACCAAATGTATATCGAAGATATGCTTTCATTTTATGTTTGAATGTTCTCAAACATAGGCGGGTTTTTGAATCGCGCGAATACCAAAGGTCTTGTGCTGATGAATAATGTGTCAATGAATCCACATTAAATCAGTGTAAATAATGATTTGTGGCGTAATTGTTTTGGACATTTGCTGTATCACAGGTTTTGCGTTCTAGGCACTTCCTGTCAAAAAATCGTAATGATACACCATAAATTAAAAACTTTACCCACTTCCGTTATTTGTTCCATTTTATTGACGTAATTACTTTAATCACTACAAACTATCTTTGCAGGAACTCCAGGCAAGGCAAAAGGTCGCTTACTTGTAGTTTAAGAATTTAAAATGATGCGTTCATTTATTCCGTTCGATATCGGGGTTATCGAATACTTGCTTTCGACAGTATCGAGATATCGATAAACTGTTTTGTTGTAGATATAGATATCAAATATTGTATCGCATGTCAGCATGCCCAAGCGCGCCCCGTGCATGGATTGAGGAGGAGACGTCGCGTCGCGAGCGTCCATTCACCGCGCCCATTGAGCCAGCGTTGCGCAGCGCGGCGCGGCGCGGCGCCCATTCACAGCGGCAGGGCGGGACGTGTGCGGCGCCGCACCGCTGCCTTGCGGCACACCGCACTCCCACCTCCACCCCCACCGCCGTCATTGACCTCGCCCGCTCGCTGCTCCCCAACGCCTCCACCCCTGCCGCGCCGCTGTCTCCTCCCCCGTTGCTTCACTGTTTCCGCCATCTCCGCTTGCTGCTCTATCACCCCCTGCCGCCGCAACCCGCACCGCCATCTTGCCCGCTGCCCTCACGGCTCCCACCACCCTCTTCCTTCACGCTGCCTCCCACCGCTCCCGCCGCCACCCACGTTCCCACCGCCACCCCCGTTTCTACCTTACCCCTTCGTTCACGCTACCACGTCCGATCCCCCCACCCCCTCCTCTTCCGCCACCCCCTTCGTTCCCGCTGCCTCCCATCGCTTCCGCCGCCACCCCCCGTTCCCATCGCCACCCCGGTTTCTACCCACCCCTTCGTTCTCGCTACCCAGTCCGCTCCCGCTGGCCCCTCCGTTCCTGTCGCCCCCCTCTACTCCCTCGCCAGCCCCGATGCTCCGCTGTCTCTCTCCCACTGTTTCCGCCGCCTCCGTCTCACCCGCCATCCCCGCTTCCCTCGCGATCCGCGACACACCAACCGCCCGAACTGAGCACCTCGCATTCCCACCCTGCGACTATTCTTGCCGTTCCGATGTTGCCATCCCCGCTGCTCCAGTTTTTCCGACACCTCTGCTGTTCTTGCTGCCCCGACCTCATCGAAATTATCCGACTTCATCCCGGGGTCAGCTTTTCTACACACCCACGTCCCAGTATATCCCCTTTCACTTCTGGCTACTTATGAAGGCATAGCCGGATTGCATCCCGGCCGGTGTTTTGGGCCGGGAACATAGGAAATAATACAGCCAAATTTCCATTCATGAGTGACACAAATAGATGTTGCCATTCGTAGAAAAAAAAACTCGAACACTGGTGAAAGACGCAGAATTTTCGGATGTGTATGTAATCTAACTAAAAAAATTAATTCTGCATATTGTAAGAGAAAGCTATGGACTCCTTCTCGAATCAGCTTACAGTATATACAGAAATCAGTTTCAATAAAATATGAACATTCAATACAGTTGAATTTCGATATAACAAGCTTTCCATCAGTGACGTCTGGCTAAATTTATTTCGAGCGAAGCAATTACATTTCAGTTGGAAGATTTTTAATTTTTTACATGGAACTGACGACGGATTATTTAAACCACTTGTAAAGACAATACTGGAAGTTGTAATAACTAGTAATTAAAACTCTCTTTTCAGTAACTCTAAAAACCTTCTTAATGACGTGAGAGTATCTGCACTGACGCCTTCGATAATATTTTCAAACAAATTCATAAGAGGTTCTAGATACTCATACACAGTTTGAACTAATCTACCATTGTAATTCCATCTGGAGGGAGCTGCGTTTGGAAGCCTTTTTTTAACCTCATTGTCTAGCGTATGGCAACGTTTAGGAGACTGCGGGGAATATGTTGATAAACCAGTTATAGTTTTGAAAAATATTTTACATTATTTAATTTTGGAAACTGACTGAGATAATATCAAATTTAATTTACGAGCAAACCAGTGCATTAGGGTATGCCTGTTTCACTTTAGCCTGTAGCCCATTTAAATGACCAGACATCACCGCAGCACCATCATAACTTCGTGCAATAAGTTTTGATTCACATTTTAAATCTTCAACAATATCTCTTACAATTCTATATAAAGCTTCTTCTGCCGTTCTCTCTGAAGAGACGTCTTGGAATCTTAGGGAACTCTCTTCAACATTTTCTTCCGCATTTAAATAACGCACTACTTTCGACAATTGGCTTAGATTTCGAACATCTGTACTCTCATCTAATACAATGGCAACGAAATTACTATTATTTATTTCTTATTTTATGTTTTGGAAATAAACATTTACAACTGGAGATATTAAGTCATTTTGAATGAAATTTGAAGTACCAACAAATGCCGATGCATTCTCGAGATGCTGCATCAAAAGTGGATGTTTTGCTAAGTGTACAAAATCTTTAAAGTCCCCTATATTTTGTGGAGTCAAATGACTCATCATGTCCTCGAAAACTGAGTTCGTGGAATCCTAGAAAGCACACAAAATCAATTAGTCTCTTCAATATTTCGTGTTTTTTTCTCACAGTTTTGTTATGTCTCTGGTGCGATATTTTCAATCCTTTGTGTTGAATTAAAAGTTTTTAACTTCAAAATGCTGGTCAAATGATTTTTACAATTTCTTTTCATTACTTTGTGTAAATTATTCAAATCACTAAGTAATTATTTAATAGTTTCAAAGAAGCCTTGACAGATTTGTAGCACAAGAAAATAAGAACTCGAAGAAAAAATAAACTATACTACAGAACCGATGAGCACATGCGGTGCCCACTACATGCGCGCTGTGAGTCACGCTGTATGCAACTGGCCGGTGGCTTCCAAAGGCGACCTCGACTCACTCAGCCCACGCGCGCCCACCGCACGCGCCAGTGCATCTGCTGATCATAGCATTACCTATGAGACGCTGGATGCAGTCAGCCCAGTGCTTCCACAGAGCTTTACAGGCGAACTCTGCCCTATCTAATGGTGTCAATAAGAATTACGTACTCATTTTGGAAAGATAAGATTGTCGCGTACAATTTAAACTGTTTTTACTTGGAATACAAGTAAATGATTCTAAATTACTAGTCAACGGGTTTTTAAAGGAAAAGATAGGGGAAGCAACGCTTTCCTTGCTTCCATGGAATAAACGCCCCCTGCGTTCCATACACTTTCTATCTGACAATTTCAGTACAAGAGTATACAGAATGAAGATCGTGGAAAGGAACATTGGATTTATCTATGTTCTAAAAATATGAAAATGAAAGAGCGATTAGAAGCATTGATGTGTGGACGAGCTCGTCCTACTACTCACGAGTAAAATCGTGCGGGATTCAACCGAGTTGTGCGTGTTCGGGAAGGGATGTAAGAGGCTTAGGAAAAGTTGACCGCGGGATGCAGTCGATCACTCCTGCTCCAGACGCCACCTCACCCGTGTTCCTCGCACCCTCCGTTGTCCCCACCGTCGAAATTTCGGTGCAGTACGAGGATACGCCAAGTTGGATAGAAAGTAATGACTTCCGTTTTAATTTCTAATGAGGCTCGCAGCACAGGTACGAAGAAATATCTTCCCGATGAAACAACAAGTACTAGTCGCGCGACTTTTCTTGATGTCTCCCAGCGCGGGGTACGGGGAGAGGACGTTACTGCCTACGTCACATCAGACAGGTGTTGCCAACTGTAACCTTATTAATACTATTCGCGCCTCTTTCGCTCTTAATATGTCAGTGCATTATGGACGATAAAAAACAAAAAGTAAAGTGTTTACTAGCAATCAGAAGTGAAAATAATGACTGACAATATTGCTTATTAATGAGATATGATATTAGTGTACGCACTTAAGTTTCATTTTCTAAATAATTTGAATCATCACTTGAATTCAAAAGCAGTGGTAGGCAGCCCTGATAATCTTGTCGTTCCGTGTGAGACTAAGGTTTTGACCAGACCGTGCCGAGACGTGCTGGACTGACCACTAGGGAGTTCAAACGTCAAAAAAAGTCGCGCGACTAGTACTTATAATTCAAAATATAACCATTATTTCAGTTGTGAAGTTTTCTGATGCCTATTAAAGACACCAACAGGGGAATGGTGCAATTTTGCGCCTTTGAATGCAACACCTTACAAGCATTTGTATGGCGAATTGCCTACCCTGATATTCTTCCTTTTCATATTAAGTATCGTATTACATGAATTCATGAAAGCATGTTAATGCATGCGTGGAGGCTCAGGCAACTAGGATGTATTAACTCGTTACAACTTTTATTCTGCAGATAAATAATACATTTTCAAGAAATTACCTACAGTGGGGCTCGAGAGATATTTTAAGCTTAAAATAATTGTGCATACATGAAAATAATTACAATAATTGCTTAAGCGTTTTTAAAACCCAAGAAAGTATTATATAAAATTGTGTCCAGATATTTTATTTTGAATATTTACAATGCTTCAAATAAGTTGAATGAACATTCTCTGAAAATTAGAACAATTTTAGGTCACCAAATTGATGCAGTTTGGTCGGTCTTTCAGTCGAGGTATACTTGTTTAATATTTATACTATTATATACTTATAGTTAATAATATGTATAACAGTGTATTGCCATTTTACGTAAACGTTACGGATTTTGCAAATTAATGCACAGAATAATCCGGTATTTTAATAAGAAACAACCACAAGTCGCGTGAAGTTTATTTTCAGATGTTTTACTGATATTTTTGTATTTTACAAATTTATTAGAATTCCGCTGTAGTGACATTTTAATAGAGTGTGTAAAATATATAAAAAATATAAGAAATCAACCGGGTCATACCCAATTGCAGTTTAAATAAATTTATCTTTATATAATCTTAAAATATAAGTTCCGAGATATACATTGCATAACATTTCAACAAAAATTCCCAGAAATGTGTTTTAATGAAAATAAAATTAGTTAATAAAATACTGATATTTTTTCGTAAATTTCAAGGGCGTTATTAATCGATACCACTTGATTGACAGTCATGCATTAATTTTCTTTAATTAGATGTGAAGAAAACGATCAGCTTTGTTGGACGTATTGATGTCGACCGTTCTACGATATTCTTCTTTCTATTTAATTGAACAAAGGTTTGACGCTGCTTTGCTAAATTAAGTCAGTGATTAATAAGCAAAATTGATGAACGTCTGGAATATTCTGACACGCTTGGTAAGATTGAATTCGTGTTAAAACTTCGTTACTGCATTGTAGATCAATTTAATATTGCTTCAATATGGTTCTTGATTAGAATTTTCTGCCACTAAAAGCACATATTTTTCTCAGACGACGGAAAGCAGTTCTCACGTGACCTACAAAACTGCAATAAAAAGAGGAACCGTCTACTTGGCTAATAAATTAAGAGGGCATAAAACGCCAGAAAAAAGTATTTGTATTTTATTCCTTTCCCCAGATAGCGTTTATATATATTTTTTTATCGTTTCGTTTTGTTATGTGCAGTGTTTGTTATTATTATTTGTTATGTGTTTCAAAAATACTTTGGAATGTATGAAGAATCGTAAACATAAAATTTTGTGATTTATCTTTCTCTTTGTAATATGAAGTTAAGTTATGTACGACGGAAAATCTTTCCCATCTTTATTAAATGAAAAGCCAATTAAAGTAATTATTATATTAAAAAAATGTGATTGGCAATAATGTAAGTGCTTAATTTATTTTATTTATAATGAATTTTATATACTTTATTTGATTTATTAATTATATTTAGCATTTCAATGATAAAACAGAAGATTTGTTTCGAGAGTCAACCTGAAATGAATTTTGAAATAAGCGGAAATAATTGATAAAGAAGTTTAGTAGAAGTTCGTAGTAGAATTGTATATGGAAATACGTGTTTCGCCTCACGTTCACAATATGACTAATGGTACGAGTAGCATGTTAGTTAACACATTAACCACACTGTTCGGTCGAATCGTGTAAATAACGAGAAACGGATCTTTTCGGACTACATCCAGCAGAGTTGCTGTGGTAGTATTATCTACACGTCTATGGCAAAAATAAGATAACTGTCCAAGTGCAAAGCGTCTGGTACCTGAGCATAAATTATTTTGACATAAAATACACGGGAAATTATTCGTTGAATAAATTGAAAGTTGGTGGATGTAAATCGAAGGTTGCAGCTTCGTTGCCAACTCGTAAATGCGTCGGGAAACGTCACTAAAAGAGGCTCAGTAAATACCAGTGAGGTCAGATAGTATCTATAAAAACTAACTTACTACTGGCATAGTGGAACTCGAAATTACCCACCTCACCTCTCATTAGTCTTAGAATCTTCCAACTAGCATTCTGATCTCTAGCTCTTTACGTATTGGCTAATGTGCACTTCATTTAAGTGCGAAGTACGCTTTGACGTTCGTTATAATTTCGTTGATAGATTATTTTGTGTTTCCGGCCAATGGTCATTAGTCCCATAAGTACAGTGTGTATTTTACTCAAAATCTAGAACCTTCTATTCAGAGGCTCTGCAATGACATCATTGATGCTCTGAGGCACCTCAGCCAGTCGTCCTACGTCATACTTTATCCATCCATTTTGTATAATGTGAAAATTAACCGGCTATTTCAGCAAATAGCCAAATCCGGACTTAAGCCGTACATAAAAACCAATGAAAACTAAAATCGTGAGGTGTAATTAAATTTTCGAATCATTGTTGGTACAAGCTCCTATACTTACATATTCATTGGATACATTTAATCAATTGAATCATTTGGAAATAATCATAAGACTTTTTCGCTTAGTGTTGCACGCCAAGTTCATCTACTTGCGCGCACTCGTGCCAAATCCGCGCTGTGCAGACTGTTCTCCCGGAGGACAGAAAGCTCTCGACGAGGAACCTGGCTCGTCGTCCTGTCGTTTGCCGCTCAGCTCAAGGACAGCATTTGCCGACTGCAATCCCACCCTCGAGTCCGCGAAGGGAGAGGTGAAGCCCAAGAGGGAATGTAGTGGACGGAGGGGCTGCCGTTTCGTCGGAACCGGTTAAGGCGGAGTGGGTAAGGATCGCAAATTGACATCGATGTTTTTAAAACATCGATATTATCGAGGAGAAACATCAATACATTTACTTCAATGTTTTGCTTTCGATGTTTTCTTGAGGTCGATAATTTATTCAGAAACATTGATGTTTTCAAAAAAAATTCTAAAGATATACATAAAATTTCCAGTATCTAATTCTTTCGCGGATTACTCGCAATCGCCAACCACTGACGACTGTCACAGTTGACGTTCCCCACATTCAAAACCGTGTGCTATTTGCCGCACGTCTCTAGTGTTGTTACCTTTTTTATTTTTTACGACGTAATATCGTTAAATTATATTCTGAACCTTGACTACATAGAACATTGTTTAGAAAATTAAAATGACAGTCAAATTTAAGGCAAAATATACTTGAAACTAACATTGGCGTGTTATGTATTACATTAAAACCATGTCATTTCACTTCGTTGATTTGTGAATGAAAGTGAATAAATGGAAAAATAGTAAAACACAATGTTCTTCCTTTTTATAACCATCTTTACATTCGATAAGCATAACTACTAACATATTTATTTACGTGAACAAGCAATAAAATATAACTCATATATTTAAGTAGTATATTTGAAATGGAAACAGGATGGGAAAGTACCATCTGTTTCATCATATTTGTAACATTATGACTTTTGTCGTCATGTTCATCAATATAGAATACCTTTGGTATTGTACGAGGTTTTGTTAAAATTTGCCATCACTATGTGGGCGGCGGGATGGATGTGTGGTGGGAGGGGGGAGAGTGGTGAGAGGGGGTGGACGGTGTGTGCAGGGGGCGGCGGAGGCGGCGACGGAATGTAGTGGACTGCTGGCTGCTGTTTCGTCGGGACATTGAAGGCGGAGTGGGTGGTGGGAGTGGAGAGAGGAGAGAGGGGAGAGGCATGGCCGGAGAGTCCAAGGGAGGCAGCGAGGGTGCGGATGGAGGGGGAGAGAGGTCGCCTGCGCTCGAGGCGACAAATGCGAAGGGAGATTTCGGGTGGACGCGATTGCTGGAGAAGTCTGCGAAAGTGCAGAATACGTAATAGTTATTTGTATATTAAGTGCGTGAAATTATTGATTTTTGCAGATCAAAGCTGAGATATATTTTGCCGAAGTCGAGGGAAAAGAAAACGTATATCAAGATCTAGGAAAAAAAATTTCACTCACTCATTGTTGTTTTTCATTTGAAATTGCATATAATATATGTATAATGGCAATGCAATAATAACTGTTCGTTGCATTTGGTGGAATAAATAAAAACGACTTACGATTGGTAATTGTTTATCAAGAAGCACTAACCGAAAAAAATGTTTTTGCAGTACTCACACAACTTTTAACAGTAAAATTACAAGTTCAAGGAGCAGAAGCACAATTTTCTGAAGAATGAAAAACGTACATTTTATTCTACGTTCGTTATTTATCTAAGTTTTCCGTCTCAGCCATTTACAAGGAACTTGCGCTTAGGATTCCATGACAATCAACGAATGCTATGTGGTACCCACTTTCACTGACCAGAAGACAATCTACACTTATCAAAATTTTAGATTTTATTTACATCTATAATTTTTTTTTAAATTCTGGCCCTCAAGAAAATGTGCGCAGATAAATTTCTTTCCCCACACGTCATATACAGTTTTTACTGTTTTTTGACAAATAAATAAATACTGTCAGTTATGTCACTGGTGTTGCTATCCCACTTATTCGCTTAAAATACTCACATAAAACACTTTACCACTTCACTTAAGAAATGATATCACTTAAGATCGCTGATCACGTTCAATAGATGGCGTACATATGACTGATGGGTCATCATTATACTAAAACAAAGGAACGATAGAAAAGTGACCCTGAAGCACCCTGCTTCAGTTTCAAAAATCTCATCTGGGAACGATTTTCTACTGAAATAGACATTAACCTTTAAGCCAAGTGACGCCACATCACAAAATCGCGTATTTTGCAGTTGTGTCAGTTTTCCATTGGCGGTGTGACAAAACATCGTCTCGTCATCTGCAGGTTGGATTGAACATCGGGCGTTTTGCTCCACTGCACGGCGAGGTATCGATTCTCGAAAGGAGATTATCCGAACGCGACGAGCCCGGGATTTCTCTGGGGCCCATCTGTGTGACTTCCTGGGGAGCTGAACTAGAAACAGCGCTTTGTAGATTCTTCACACGTTGCTCCCGAAAATAAACATGAAATTGAGTTGAAATTTTCCGCTTAGGTGACGTCTAGTGTTTTGGCTGCTTACTAGTGTCGTCTGGGAGTGGAACATTTTACAACTGAATTTGATGATAGTCGCAAGTAAATTGCAAGTAGTGTTTATTCACGGTGATGAGAAATTCCTTGCAACGCTTCAACATTAAAAAATAATTGCTTTGAAAAATTAAGATATTTACACATGTTTAAAGAGTAAAATGCCTGGCAAAGTTTCCATAAATATTCTACGCAAAAAATATTTATCTACTGCACATTTTTTGTTCAGAGTAAAATGGTAACTTACTACATATGTTCGGTGTGAAATTGGTTGATGTATGGAATATGTCCGAACAGAAACAAGAGTGCTTGCATACACAAAAAGCGAAGTAATAAATTCATATGTAGTTTTAGGGAACAAACATGAAGAAATGTTTGCTCTCTGAATACAAGTTATACATATGCTCTTTTGTTTCAATTAATAAATCATTTTAGCACAGTTTGATTCCTTCATAAAAATATAATCACGCGTTACGTTTTTAGATACATCGAGAATTTCATTTTATATTCTTGCTAATTTGTTTGTAAAAGTGTTTTGTCTTTGATTGAAGGTTTCGCAGTGTATAAAAAGTGCTATAAAACATGACAATTGGTTAAAACTTGGTAACACTCAACCTTCGGTTATCAATTTGCGATTGGTTGGTTAATACTTAGCATATAAGAAAAAAATATCCAAGTGTAACTGGATTTCTGAACGAGTAGTAGCAAAAGGTACAGATGTGTAGTAAATCGCTATACATTCTCACATTAAAAAGATATGAAACATCCTGAATGTCTCTAGTACTGACGCATTAAACTACAAAGGACGTTTCCAAAAAGCTACTCTTCACCAACAAATCATTTACAGTCAGAACAGCTTTAAACGTAACTACGTTTTACACATTCGAAACTGCGTTTGGGAGTTTACAGTATTTACGAACCAAATACGTGTAAAAACATTTGAACTCCCCCTGCGCTTCATTTTAGGAGATAAAGAATGCGGCCTTTTGCATGGGCGAGTTCCTAAATTGCGACTGCCTTTTCCATTCGCTTTCAGGAGCGGAGATCTGAAAACGCAAAAAGGATCGTGACTAAATTCAATGAGATAACTTAGTGGTAATTGGGAACCGCTTTAATGTGCAGGGATTTCGAAATCCTCTCGATAACTGCGCGACAAGGATACGAGGGAATATGAGAGCAACAGAAAAAGGAATGAACGAAAAAGAAATAGCGCGCGTCTTTTATGAGAATGAGCGGATGCGATAATCTAGCTTTAAAGAGTGAATTATAACGTAATAGTAGAATGTACAGAAGAAAAGAGTTCAATTAACTATTCATTTCTTAGAAAAGGATATTATAATAAGCAATCTGGAAGTGGTTGTCAGAAGACAATTTTGTTCCACTATAAATGAAGATGTAAGTCATACAGAGCATTAAAAACAGTTATAAAGAAAGTTATGCTATAATGACAAGCAAATGCTATAATATCTGGACGAAACATGAAAAAAGAAGCATTAAAAATAAATAGAATAAGAGAGAAAACAAGAACGAGGAGCCCAGAGAAACCATAAAGGTAAACAGCATACTAAAGAAAAAGGGATTGAGGGAAATGGTCGCGGTAAAGGAGATAATAATCAAGCTTAGAGTAAACAAAGAAAAGAGAAAGAAGATAAAAAAGAAAGGATAAACAAAAGTGAGAGAACGAGAGAGAGACAGCGGGTGCGACAGAGAGAGAAAACGGAAGAGACGCGAGGGGCGGGGAGAATAATAGGTAACTGGGACTGTGTATCAACGGAGGAGGAAGTTACTTGTCGTGTTATGCGACCTACGGCATCGCAGAGGGCATCGCCCTGGGGTACCTGCTTCGACTTCGCGCACGCTGCGCTGGGACCGCAGGCGAAGCACGTCGTTCCCGTGGCTCCACCCAGCTTATCCACGCTTCCTCTTCGCCCCAATACCTGAATCTGCGGTCATCGGCCCTCACCCACGCCTCATTCGCCCACACCGCCCTCGCCAACACCGCCCTCGCCCACGCCGCCCTCGCCCACGCCGCCCTCGCCCACGCCGCCCTCGCCCACGCCACCCTCGCCCACGCCGCCCTCGCCCACGCCGCCCTCGCCCACGCCGCCCTCGCCCACGCCGCCCACGCCCACGCCGCCCTCGCCCACGCCGCCCTCGCCCACGCCGCCCTCGCCCACGCCGCCCTCGCCCACGCCACCCTCGCCCACGCCGCCCTCGCCCACGCCGCCCTCGCCCACACCGTCCTCGCCCGCCCCTCGTCACATCGAACTTGTCCACCTCCTCCATGTCCCTCCCGACCCACTCACGCCTTGGTTCACAACCACCTCCACCACACGCCCTCTCGCCCGCCCACGCTCACTCCCGTACCTCGCCCCACCCTCTTGCGCTGTGCCCGCCCCCGCACATCCGCCCACGCTCCTCTCCTACGTCGCGGCGCCATTGTGGCCGGCTTTCGGGGACTTCCGGCTTCCGGGCGGGCCGTCGCAGCGGTGCGATTTGTTACAATCAGCCGCTCCATTTTTCTCCGCCGCGCGTCCGCGCGCGCCCCGGACTGGCGTTGGCGGTCGCGGAGGAAAAAGCAGATGCAGCGCGGCTCAATTCACTCGCCGCCACCCGCGCACGGGCACTCTTCTCCTCCGGCACGAGGAGACTTTCAGAAAACTCTCTCTATATGATAATTGTCGCTAATTGAATGCACATGATTCTACACCCTCTCGTACGAATACGCCGCTCCTAAGATCAAGTTGGTAACCTATTTACGTCAACATATATTTACTACTGCATTCATACGAGTCAAATTGAATCTGTAGCAATAATGAAATAATTTTGCTTTTTCATGAAGAAAAGGATTAAAAGAAAGATTTTCCATTATTACTTCGTTTTAATTCGCTTATTACTTCTTTTAAAGGAATAAACGGAAGGTTTTTCAATTATAACTTTGTTTAAATTTAATATGAACGAATAGAGTAAACATATAGAAGAAGTTAGTGAAGGCACTACTTTATCTTTTAAGCAGATTGCACTGAAACTGAGGAAATTCTTGCTTTTAACAAAAAAGGAATTTATTTTCATATGTTTGAACATTTACAATAATAACGGTTCATTATATAATTTTTTTAGTACGTTTTGCAAACTTTCGGATAATGTAAGTAAAATAAACAGCTGATCTGCTACTCTCACAACAGAGAACGTGGGAAAAAGTAGAATAGAAGAAAAAGACAGAAAACACGAAAGTAAAATAAAAAGGCGAAAGTTAAGGAAAGTTAAAATACTAAATGAATACTTTTGGGAAATGACGATAAAATACATTTATTGAAAATAGTGTAGTCATCAAATACTAGTAAAGTACGTTGTATAATAATATAGTACAAAACATCGATATTTGAAATTGTTTTAGAAGAAGAGTAAAATAATCGTAAACATATTCCTATTCCTTCTTGTGAACTCTTTTTATTAATATCGTATTTAAATAAACTTTTAAGTTAAAAATATTAATATTTATTTAACATCGATTTAAAAGTAATAATGATTAAATAAATTATGTGCATCAATAACATTAATTATTTTGCAGGAAAATGTGTTTCGCTTGAGCTATTGTCCCTTCCAAATTGACTTCTTACTAATTATCTTCAACTCTATTCTCAGCTCTTACCATAGTAGCCTTGTTTTTCAGAGCAGTAGCCCCGTGAGTAGGTAGACGAGGAGATGCGAGGAGAAGCGGGAAATGGCGGGCGGAGCAGGAAGGGGCCGGTGATAGGTGCAGGAAGAATGGTGTGGATCGGGAGACGCTAGGAGCTGCAGGAAAAATACCAAATACGCCGGCGCAGTCCCCTTAAACCCGATTTACACGTTTCTTTTTGACGAATATTTTTAAAGAGTTTTCGTGAACACCCGAATGAGATTAAACCCGATTTACGGGCTTCCTTTAGACGAATATTTTGGGGAGTTTTAGCGGGCAGCGCGTATGCATTTAAACCTGATTTACATGCTTCCTTTTGACGTTCATTTCGTGAGTTTTAGCGAACCCACGCATGCGCAGAAAGGCACCTGGAGCGGCAGAGACGCTGTGCGCATGCGCGCATTCCCTAAAACTCCGAAATCGTACGTCAAAAGGAAGCGTGCAAATCGGGTATTAGGGCGCCTTACGCCACTCAGCTTCCCGCCATCTCGTAACTGGCGCACTAAGTGCGCATTACTTTCGGAGCAATGGGCGGTAAAAGCACTCCCTTCGGCTGCCTGCATCGGGTTTTTTCTCTTACGCTACCCGTGCGGTTACTTCAATACTCTGGTTCAGAAATATTAGTTCTACTCGGAACTGCAGGTTTTCTTGGCATGGCAGGAAATAGGAATTCGAATACTGTTAGTTGTGTCTTTCATCGGGGACACGAAAGCACTTATACATATAACCAATGGAATAATACTGAATCTAATAGAAGTAGAGTTTTAAAGCAGTCCAAGTTATGTAATACCGGTTTAGGTGGCGTAGGGCATGAACGGATGTCACCGCTATGCCTTTCACCGACATCCAATGGTTTGAGTTCCGACAGTGGCAGGATTTTCGACAGTTGCTACACAGCTGGGTTGAGTTCGGTCGCTATGAGGGGAAGAATTCTAATTGCTGGCTGCTCTAACCGGTAGTTTTCCAAGGGTTCTCCGATCAAAACTAGGCGAATGCCGGAGCAGCACCCAAACGAACTACGTACAGCAGAATCTTATCGTCATCTTCCTTATTATATTCTCACCCCTTACACATCCATTCACTACACTACCACACATTTCGGGAGACCAGTCGGGAGCTCAGAGTTTGTCCCGAGTGGCGGTGGAGATACTCGCTTGAGGAAAAACTCATAAATCAACATGTAGGTCGAAGCCGGTTTTCGCCAACGAGTGGGGGAATATCAGCTATCGCCTTGATTAAAGCATACCCTACGTTTACAGTTGTAATGGCCACAACTGTTGACGCGTCAAGAAGCATGAAATGATCAGTCAATCCAACTATGTAAATATATGCAATACTGATCTCACAAATTTTCCCCTTCGGTTTATTTCTATAGCCTGTACACTGACGACATTAATAACAGCAAAAAATCACAAAATATATTTTGTCTGCATTCCACATGAATAATGCAAGCGACGTATTTTTCCACCCTGAGCGATGTTGGGCCTGCGATGTTTCCAGGCAAACGGCGGCATCGAAAAACCATTAACCGCGCGGCCAGAGGGGCGCCGGCTGAATATGAAAAGTGAAGATCTGCATAGAGACAAAAGGCCGCGGAGCGACGCCCGGGCGCAGAAGCAGGCTCGCTGGCCGAGGGAATGACGCGGGACGGGAGGGATGCAGTAAGGCGACGGGGACAGTGCGGAGCGGGGGGTGGGGGGCGGGGCGGGGGACGGGGGCGCGGGAGACAGGGGCGCTGGGGACGTAGGCGCGGGGGACGGAAGGGGGGCGGCGCAGCGGGAGGGGCGGGACGGGGTGAGGTGGGGTGGGGTGGGGGTGGGGCGGGAAGGGGCGGGGTAAGGCGGGAAGGGGCGGGGTGGGGCGGGACGGGACGGGGTGGGACGGGGTCGGGCGGGGTTGGTGGGCGAGGGAGGAGTTGGTCGTGCCGGGGAGGTGAAGCGGGCGGGGGTGGATGGAACCAGGGCGGGGCAGGGCAGGGGAGGCGGGATCAGACGGGTCGGGAAAGTTTGGGAAGAGATCGGACGGTGCAGGTTGAGTCAGGGAGAATAGGGACGGGGAGAAAAGGTCGCGTATGATGGAGTCGCGGGCGGATATGCTCAAGGCCGGAGGGGAAGACAGGGAAGGAAAGGAAAGAGATCGGGACTGGAGGGCGCGGTGGACGCAATGCGGATGGAAGCGTCGAGTCGGGTAGGGGTGGGTCAACCCAGGGTGAACGGAGGGGTCAGCAGGCACAGCGAAATGCTCGACGGGGAAGAAAGGGAGGTAGTGTCTCCCCGGACGGGGCAGGACGTGACTGTCGAGCGTATAACAAAAGCTGGGGGGGCTGGCTTAGGAGGGGTGGCGGTGGATATGTTTGGGAAAGGAGAGAAGAGGAGCGCAGTGAAAAGTTGACAGATCGGGTGGTCGAGTTCTCAAAGGGGCTCAGGGCATCAACTGATATCACTGCAGTGCCTCTGATCTGGTTCCTCTGATTGCGTTACTGCAATGTCTCTGATTGAGTACCTCTTATTGGGTCACTGCAGTGCCTCTGATTGGATCGCTGAAGTGCTTTAGGTTCTGGGGTTTGAGTTCCGACGGTGGGAGGATTTTCGACATTAGCCAGATAGTTGGATCGAGTTCTGTCGCTGTCTTGAGAATTCGAGTAACCGTCTGCTCCGATTCGTAGTTTTTCGTGGTTTCTCCGATCAATATCAGGAGAATGCTGGAGCAATACCCTTCCAAAAAGGGGCATAGAAGGCACGCAATCTTTGCTTCCCATTCCTTGTCCTATTATACCCCTTACAGACACATAGTACCATAAATGCCAGGAGACCACAGAGCTCGTCCGGCTGGGGCAGTGCCCCACTGGTGAAATTACTTGGTTGTGGAAAACTTAGCCAGCCGACCGTAGTCCGGTGCCGGATCTCTCCATCCAGAGGGACTAGGTCACCGCCACCTCCCGAGCAAAACATGCACTACACTTACGGGTATAGAGACCTTAGCCGTTGACGCGCACGGAATCACTAGTAATTAATCGAGTTCTTAGGGGTGAAGAGGAATGAGATGAGGCGTTTTAGGAGGCGGTGTGTGTGCCCGTTCCTAGAGGACATGGAACCGGCAAGTAAGAGAGAGGAGGGGCCAGAACGTGAACGGGAGGAGACTGCCAGAAAGGCAGAGAGGGGCCTGGAGGAGAGAGAAAATGCTGAAGGGGGAGGGGTGGATGGGCGGGCGGCAGAAGGATGGATCCGTAATAGGAGTGCAACAGAATTGGAATAGAAGGGCGCGTGAGAAATGGTCGAAGATAGGATGCGGGAGGTGAGACGGGAAGGAATATAAGAGAGTACAGCTAGTGGTGGAGACGCGGGACAGTTGCCAGCGACGATAAGGGTATGGGTGATGGGTGACGGGGCGGGAGGGTCTCCGGAATTTTTCACTGGGAAGTAAAGGGAAGTGAAGCGTGATCCTATCCAGACAGCTCGTGACTGGGATGCGAGGCGCGTCGACAAAGCTTACAGGGCGACAGGGTTAGGAACGGTTTGAGGAAAGAGAGGTGGAATTCGGAGGTTGGCCCGCGGAGTGGGTGTGGTCTTAAGGACGAAAGGAGGTGAGGCAGGATGTGGCGAGGAACGACCGTTACTAAAGAGGCGAAGAAAACAAAAAATGGGTGAAAGCGAGAAAAAGCGGGAGGTTAGTGGAAAAGGTGGTGCGGGAGAGAAGGAATGAATAGAGGAACGAGAAAGGTCCAAGTGCATTAAGGTGGAACCGGTGAAGTGAGAGGAAGGTGGTGAATGTGGGAGAAGTTAAAGAGCGATAGATAGGTAGAACTTCGCAAGGGCGAGGGAAGACAGAGCAAATGGGAGCTAAGAAGAATGAGGAATGAGGAACGCGTTGCAGAGAAGGAGGGAGAGACGAAATGGGGGGACGTGCATGCGCGAAGGGATGAGGCGCCGACTCATTGTCGTCGCGTTTGCGCGCGTATTGTTAAGAGTCCCAAGATACAGAGAGTAGCGCAACCGCCGCCATTTAATATCCACTCACTCGACCACTCCGTCAGGCACCAATCAGGAACTGAAAGGGTTGTTATAACATTTGGTAACATTATGAAGATTTTCAAGAAAATTAATATTGGTTTGGGGTAGATTCATGGTTCTCAACATACAGGAATATTACACAGTTCTAATTTTCCCGACAACTGGACATAAAATGGCGGGATCTTTGGAACAATGGAATGCGCTACTCTCTATATCTAGGGACTCTACGTACTGTAATTGTTGGAGCCCTCTGACAGCATGTTTTTGTAGATTTTAGCGCTAATCAATTGTTATGTTGCTACATTACGCTTCTAAAGCGCTCCGAAGCGCCAAAGGGTATTATATGAGCAATTTGTTTCTATAAGGAGAAGCAAAATCGTTAGACCTTAGCTGCATAAGCCCCGTCAGCTTCGGTGCAGACCAACCTCTGTTTGCTTTACACCGCCCTCTCCCTCCAGCTTAACCACAGGCATATAGCAGCTAAGCACAATTTTGGATTAGGATTCGAACCGACCCAAGTCGTATGTAGACTAGGAGTACACAATGCCTAAGCGATAACAGCTAAATCGACATCTGGCATTCAGGAATGAAACAAAAACTTGCTTTTTTGTGTCGGTCGTTTAGGATATTTACATCTATTAAAGAAATAAAATTCGCAGTTATATTACACAATGTCATGCAACAACGAAAAAATATGTGAGATCTCCAATTGGGTATCTTGGTACTTCAAGGTTGGACCGGTCAAGTGAGAGTAAGGTAAGTTAAAGAGGATAGGCGGGTAGAAGGGAAAAGAGGCACGGCAGAGCGGTGCAAGGCAGAGCAGATGGGAGCTAAGAGGAATGAGGAACGAGCCGCAGAGGAGGGAGAGACGAAGCGGGGGGACGTGCGGGGCACCTGCATGCGCGGGGGGGGGCGGGGCGCCGAGTTTATGCCCAGTGAATAAATCGCATGGCCGCGCACGAGGGTCGCCGTCGGCGCCTCATTTGCATTCGCCCCGCGTTTGTCACAGCGCTCGCCCGCCGCCGCCGCTGCAGCCGTGTCGCGTTTAATAACGCCCGCGCGCCACCTGGCCACGGCTCTCTGGCCGACTGACCCGCAGTGTTGCTCGTAGTTTGAGAAGTTAATGTTCATAAACAGTGTAAATTTGTCGATGTGGAAGCTCAACGAGTTAAAAGGATTCAGAAAATTTTTCACGATGTTTCAAGTTTTTGAGAAACTAATTTTAAAAATTCATGAACCGAGTAAAGCATACTTTCATTATACAAATATTTTTTTAAACAGCTTCTAGTAAAAGTAGTTACTTTTAGAACATTTTAAAAACTCAATTTTAAACACTATTGATAAAGTGAGAGGACGATCAAATGTTCGGACAAAACTGTGAAAACAAGAAAGAAAACAGAATGCTTTCGTCTGATCGCTTCAGCTACCACTGATCGTAAAGTGATTTTACATGCTTAAATTTAAATAAAAAAGAATGTCAGTAAGACAAATTAAAAAATAGCGTATGACACACGTGGTAAAAGTGGTTTTATTTTACTCTTTGGATTGCGCCACTCGGCCTCGTGTCGCAACATTTCTCTCTCGCAAAATAAAATATCACTTTTGCTACCAGTATCATAAATAACTATTTAAATAACTATTTGGTTAAAACTACATATTACAGAATAAATTTTACAGACTTCTAGAACATGTGGAGTGAAAGAAAATTATCACATTGGCTCATAAACATGTAGAGAGATTTTTGTCAGTTATATTGGTCAGTGACCTGCAGAAAGATCTGGCAAATCGTACCGAGGTGTTGAGGTTGCATTTATTTTAGAGATTGATCCAAATGCTGAATGCGAAGTCTAGGTGACGCCTTTAATGTTCTGTATCAGTATTCGAGAGCGCTTGATAGTGTGCTACTAAACTAGATGCGGATTAGTCAGTGTCAGAGATTCACCTACGACGTAAATTAATTAATAAAATGCAAGTTGACTGTTAATTCAGAAGGAGAGCAGGAAGTTAAAAAGTACGTAGAAGGATGGTTGTTTGTAGTGTAAGTTACTTAGTTCACGTTTGCGTATATTTATTATCTAAGATATTATATATTTACTTTCTTAGGTATAAATTAGAATTATTTGCTCAATTTTAATAGTATTCATAATGATTGTCATTGAGTATTACTTCAAAGCAATCTTCGCATAAAATCTATTATAATCCTATTAATCTAAGGGCGGGTCTGTCTTTTGCGATTAGATTCCGTGTACCTGCAGTAAGATCAGATTATGTTTGTACCACTCTTTTTGGATGATAAAGTTCACTTTCTAGCGGTTCTCGCGTATTCCGTATGTGGATTTAAATAAGTCGATTAAATATGTCCCTTTGCAGAAAATAGAACTTTCGCGAAATAAAAATTCCGAGGCGACAAGTAAGTCACCCTTGCCTTCCCCTCATCCCAATATGCGTCACGTTTTTCTCAGCACAACTAACAACCTGTATTGCCAGCTCTCCAGTTTTTGACCTGAAACTTCGATTACGTCATTTCATGTCTCTTTTTTAAAACCCGTATGTTTTCCATTTGTATGGTAAAAATATTGAGTTTATTGCTATATTTTAGATTCTAATGGCTTATTGAAAAAAAATTATATTAACATTGAACTTTTTGAATTTTTTTACAACTCATCTAATTGTAACTAATGATCTGTAAACATCTGCTCGTCACTACATGAAGCCTGAATAGACCACCACATAACAAAATGCTAAAAAGTTATTTTTTTCCACAATTGCTCCAGTTCAGCTCGGTCTTGAATCTAATATCCTTATACGTAAATCCTTAGTTCAGAACAAATGTTACTGTTTTCTAAGTCATGGAGAAGGGCAAAATATGATACCTTTTACCAATGAAGTGAGAAATACTATGTAACTCGCAAAATTTATGACACCGCTTCTCATTGGTATGCAACTAATATTGCACTGGTGTTTGGCAGATACACGAACTTTTAAAATTTAATCTGTTCTCTGACGTTGCCAATATTTAAATCTTTTGTATTTGTTTTTCAAATTTGACTAAAAACGTCTCGAAGTGACGCTCGTGACGTTTGATGCAAGCATCGTAATAGAGACGCTCCTTTTGACACAATGATTTAAGTATTCAACCATAATTCCGTAAGTCGTTGACAGCAATACACGTTTCTCCGTAAAAAGAAAGCGCCTTTTCCAGAAACGTAAATAACTGAGATGAGCGGTCGCTGAAAATATTCCCAGCCTCACTGGCCGCGGTCTTCATTTGAATAAGCTCCGCGTTTGTCAGCTCGCCCAGCCCTCCACTGAGAGGAGAGACGAGCGGTAACTCAAGTTTAATATCGCGGGAGTAGCACAGGGCGCGCCATTCGGGCAGAGCGCTTTTGCAAATTGCCCTGATGCATCGCGTACTGGAAAGCGGAGTCGGTCAAATGTGATAAGCTGCCGGATTAATAGCTCCGGCTCTACGAAAAGGCATCGCGTGTGCAAATGGTTGTGTGCAAATCTCAATGGTCGGTTCCTGGTGGCGGTGATCTTCCCCCCTGGATTGGGAGATCCGGTGGTAATAAGTCCAAAATATGCAAACAAGTTAATTAATTTGAAGATAGTTAAAAGTATACTGAAAATTAAAATCTCTCTTAGATATTGTAATTACTCGTATTTTATAAAATTTAAAATTTCTCAAACAAGATCATTGCTTGACTTTTGCCATCACACAGTGAACATAAGAGGTGAATTACATGATAACCTTATTAATAATAAACTTTTTTATTACCCTTTGCAATGAAATGGAATGGAACAGTGCAGATAAAAGGACTGTTTATGAGAGACTTTACGACAAATGTGTTCGAAAATCACCACACTATAAATCAGTTCTATATGGAGGCGAATAAAACAGGAGTTTTCACAGCTGAATACTGAAAGGGAACGTAAATATGGCTTACAATGAAAGCGCACTTCGAGACTCAAACATTACTGGAATTGGAAAAATGTCAAAACAATTGAAATAATCCTTATTGGAATATTTTTTCAAAGCTGTGATGCCGTCCGCTTTCCAAAGCAATTCTGTCAAAACACTCGGGGCAATTTGCAAACTTACCCCTCCACTTCGCAGCAACGTTTGCAATCTCTAATATTTTTTTTGGATTTTAACAATTTTTTAAGAAAATGATGTCAAATATGTAACTAAATATTGAAGTGATATTTACATGAAGATATTTTTTATTAAGGTCGCATCAATATCTAGGTGATTAGCGATCACTAGTGGGTTTAACGTTATGGTAGCTGTGAAGATGACATGATATGGTGACGAGTGGGGGATGAAAGGACGAACACAAACACAACCATGCCCGAGGCGTTTGCTCGAACCAGCGATTCTTGGGTTCGAGATCGCTACGACACTACTGTCTTAGCGATCTTTCATGAAGTTTGTTCTTCCCTTTTTTAAAAAGTTCATTATTCTTCAAAAAAGAAACAGAATGTTGGCTCACGCTTTGCGTTCTGTAAGATTTTTATTTATTAAATTTAAAGACACTTAACTTGTACAGAAAAATTTTTAACGTATTTTTTTGTGTAAACAAAGGAAAATTAAGTTAGACGTAGGTATAAAATATAAAATATTTATTTGTCAATTTTCATACAAAAATATTACATTATTCCGATGTGTGATATACAATGTTTACTACATTTTCTCTCGTCCCTGTATTCTCCATAACATAGATAACTAAATTTGACTCATAACCTTGAGAAATCAAGTTTTCGGACGTGCTTATTTGCCCCTGATTTCTCTGCAAGATCAGCTTTCTCAAAGGCAAGCAGATGATAAATATGTATTCACTAACGGAATAATTAATATACTTCCCTTATCCTTTGCTCCCACTGAAATTATGCATACACGTTCTCTTTCCAATTTTAATTTCAAAGACAAATGTGCTTCCTAACATCTGCAGACCCAATATTGAACATCTGTGGTATTGTTTAAATATAAAGTAGAAAGATAGGAATCCTTACGGCACCACCAGGAAACGGAAAGGTATTCACGTAACTTGACATGAGTGCCTGACATCATTTAGTGATCTACAATTGAGGAATTTTTCATATAAGCCGTTAATATAAGTTTGTCCATGTAAGTTGAGCAGTAACATAGTTACGTTTCCACTAAGTTAACATATATTTTCTGATTTGTAATATCAATATAATAAATTTTTCAGATAAACAATTGTGTCTACGTCAAAATGTTAAAACTGCAACTAATGACACGAGTGATAATCTGGAAGCCATTTACATTACAGATATAATGTTTAATATAATTTAAAAGTTATCTGAAATTAAATATAATGAAATGCGAAATGTAACGTATTGTATCCTTTGTTTAATACTTAATAATATTAAAATGGGAGTAGACAATTGTATCTACCGTCTTACATATACAATCTCGAAATATTTTTGCCGTTATTTCAACGTAATTGTCAAAAACATTTACTTTATTCAGTGATGGAGGCGTTCATCGGAACAGAAGAAAATAGTCTTGACCACATCATCATGAGGGATGACAATCAAAATTGTGGTTTGTCTCTCATCTTAATTTCAGTAAGAAACGGTTTGAATTGTGCGTATCAACACTTTTTGATTTCGTAACATACTTGTAGGTGTAATATTCCTGCAGGTAAAATACAAAACATAACTATGCTAAATATTTCATTAAATGACGCAAATAAAACCGATCTTTTTCAGTTACGATAGGTCTGCATTCAATGGAGACATACAAAACATAATAAAAGACAACATTTGATTCTTTCAATAATACGAAACTATTAACACTGATATCTAGTTGCAATGGTGTATGCAGTTGAAAGTCGCATCGATTGGATATATTGATGATTTACGGAGATTACTTTGAGGCGCATGCCGTATCTTCAGCAACAGGCAACAGTGTGTGTAACCTTCTCCCAAACATTCTTAAGGTTAATTCGTTTAAGTTCATTTTTCCTGACCAAAATAGTCTTTGTCTACCCCGTGGCCGAGATCGCTAAGCCAGTTGTGCCGTAGTGATCACGGACCGAGGGGTCGCAGGTTCGAGTCCCGCCACAGGTATGGTTGTATGTGTTCGGTCTTTCACCCCCAAATATCACCATTCGTTTCATCATCGTACCATAACTTCAAATTCAATAGTGGTCGCTAATGATCTAGTAGTTGACTAACGGGAATGCGCGGCATATCGAAACTTTTCCTTCTCTTCGAGTTATTACTCAGCCATTAGTCATCCGTATTTAAATAAAGTGCATGACATCATTTAATGATCTACAATTGAGGAAGCAATTTCATCGAGAAAGAAGTATTTAGCTTTGTTAAAGGGGGTGTAGGACAATCCCGAAAATAAAAATGAAACTTTCGCAACTTTAAAAATTTCAGAGGTTTGAATGAAAATCTGAATATACCATATTTAGAAAAGCTCCTCCTTCTATCGAGCAAAAATTTAAAGGAAAACATTGCAGGCCATTTTTCAAAAAACTATTCAAATGTTCTACGGGCTTCATGAACGTTGCTCCCCAAAATAAAAGATCTTAATGAACTTCTGAAAGACACGAGAAACACACATGCCTAGAGTATTTGACAAGTTTAAGCTTAAAAGTTTCTAATAAGACACAGCTACATGTGACACACATGCGCCATCCATCTACACAGATAACCCGATTTTCGGGGTACAAAATTGCGTGTATCATCTCACTACCTGCACTAATATTAACGAACATTGGTACAACACTACGCTCCGATTTAAACTTAGTGTACCTTCAAGGTTACAAGCTAGAAGGAGAGGGGGACGCTGACATTAAGTCGGGAACTTCATTACTTCTTAAACTTTTAGAATTAGAGCTCCCGATTTGATGACAGCGTTACCCTCTCCTTCCAGCTCGTGACACTGTGTTTAAATCGTAGTGTAATAGATATTACTTCTGACACGTGTGCAAAATTACAGCTCAAAATACTTAAACACCGACTTTATAATCGAAAAACTTGAGATGATATAATTGATGGTGATTTCAGTACTTTCTCCCTATATAATGGTATAGCGGAGGGAAATTAAAAATTCAAACAATTTTGTTTGTAAACATCCAGACCACGAGATAATAACTTTCTAGTTTTAATATCGCGGTCAAAAACAGTTTTTTCTCACACGCCACCACGCGCTCCACACAAAAAGCAACGCATCGAGCGCAAGGTCACCACTTGGCATTTACGCAACGTTATTACGTTTGGAAATACGTCGTTAAGCCAAACTCTCTGATCAGCAAACATCTAATACGAGGAACAATACAACAATAATTACAGACATTCAGCAGTGTTTCGAGTCTATTGGGGAGAGTCATAAGATCACTTTTAATTTAAGGGTAAGTCAGATGACTGAGAGGTGAATGAAAAAGAAGTGAACGAATGGATGTTTTTGAGTCCGAGAAATGGGAGATATATATGAATCTTAATTGAAAATGTGACACTAGACTTTGTAGATAATTTAAAATAATCCATGAAAAAGGAAGGGAATGCACTGGATGCAGGGAAATTATCGTTTGGAGCTGCTTCCTACAAGACGTGCCGCTTGCGTTGCTATTCTGCTAGTTCTGTTTTTGAAGAATTGTAGTGTGTGTGTGTGCGTGTGTTAAAGCGAAGAGTTCTTGCTGATTCCAGACGTTCAGAATAGTGAGTTCTATAGTTATTAAAGTTCATCTATCCTCCAGTTTCTCTCTCCACTTAAAATTTTAAGATACACTACGGATGACTCGAAGTTTGTGTCTTGAACCTACCTGAAAGTTTTAATTTTTAAATACAGATTCTCAAAGATTGATCGCAACCTTGGACAAGTTATTTAGTTTTCTCAAGAAAATTATAACCTTAACTACTAAATGTTACCCTTTTATTCCCTGGGGCAGCTTATTTGCATTATAATCCATACAACTACGTTTTCTTCTCCGAGGAAGAAAAACATTAAAAATATATTTTTTTAAAATTTATTTTCAATCCGTGCGTGGCCAAATTGTCCGCTCGCTATGAGTTGTTGACCCGGTTGCTTTTGGAACTGTTCGAAAAATTAGGGCCAAGCCACGTATTGTTACTATGATTGCAGACTTTTCGACCATATTTGAAATGTTTTGACGAATAAGTGTGAAAGATGATTAAATAATGTATCAATGCTGGAATGAGTGGCAGGAAAGCTTGAGAAACCCGAGAAAACTGGCCGCAAATCCTTTTTGTCCTCTACAAATTCCATGGATCGACCGGCATGTGAACTCGGTACCCAGAGGTAGATGAACGGTCTGACCATTACACCACCGGCTGCCCAGACCAAGAGGCGTTTGAGGTACAATATGCCGCCAACGGTATTTACAGAGCGCTGTGCACCAATATTAGTACACGGGCGCGGTAGCCAGAGGTTGAGCGTTCTCCTCCCTTCCCGCTCTACGAAGCTTCAACGTCTGTTGCTTCCCATGTAGCAGACCGGGCAAGCATATGTAGCAATTGAGGGGCAAGGCCAGAGAATCAAAAGCTCCATCTCCCAGACAGCCCAAGGATGAATGGCGGCGCAAAAACGCGCGCGCGCACGCACGCACGCACACACACACACATTCTCTCCCTTTCTATCTCTATCTCTCTCTGTCTCTCTCTGTCTCTCTCTCTGTCTCTCTCTCTGTCTCTCTCTCTGTCTCTCTCTCTGTCTCTCTCTGTCTCTCTCTCTGTCTCTCTCTGTCTCTCTATCTCTCTCTGTCTCTCTATCTCTCTCTGTCTCTCTATCTCTCTCTGTCTCTCTATCTCTCTCTCTCTATCTCTCTCTGTCTCTCTATCTCTCTGTCTCTCTATCTCTCTCTGTCTCTCTATCTCTCTCTGTCTGTCTATCTCTCTCTGTCTCTCTCTGTCCTCTCTATCTCTATCCCTCTCTGTCTATCTCTATCCCTCTGTATCTGTCTCTCTCTGTCTCTGTATCTATCTCTGTCTCTGTCTATCTCTCTCTGTCTCTGTCTATCTCTCTCTGTCTCTGTCTATCTCTCTCTGTCTCTGTCTATCTCTCTCTGTCTCTGTCTATCTCTCTCTGTCACTGTCTATCTCTCTCTGTCACTGTCTATCTCTCTCTGTCTCTGTCTCTCCGTCTCTGTCTCTCCGTCTCTGTCTCTCCGTCTCTGTCTTCTCCGTCTCTGTCTCTCCGTCTCTGTCTCTCCGTCTCTGTCTCTCCGTCTCTGTCTATCTCTCTGTCTCTATGTCTCTGTCTATCTCTGTCACTATCTCTCTATCTCTGTCTCTATCGCTGACTGTCTCTCTCTCTCTCTGTCTCTCACGCACGCACGTGCCGTCGCCCGCCATGTGGCGCCAGCAACACGCTGCCGCCCAGCCCCGCCCCGCCACATGACGTTTGCACAGGTGCGACCCCGCCCCGTGCCACGCCACGGCCGCCCTCGCCCGCGCGGCGGGCCGAGGCCGTGAGGCGGGCGCCGCGCTAGTCTCTGAGTGATGCGTCGCGGCGACGGACGCCCACACACGCTCACGCTGCGCGCCCGTTTATCAGTTGTGGGCGGTCGGGGGTTCACCGTAATCAGCAAGCGCCCTCAGGCGCAAAGTTTTACGTGTCCGCATTGGTGTGTCACGTGTTTCACTGTGCCAAAAAGACGCCCACAAACTTTATATTTTATCCGCGTGGGTTTTCGCGTTTCGTGTTTAACTGTTCGGCAGAAGGGGTATACAGTCGTACAGTTTTACCCGTCCGGATAGGTGCGTGTGGCTTTTAACCGTACTGATGAAGAGTACATAGATGACCAGTTCGATCCGGGTTTGCACGTGATTAAGTTCCGGGAAGGCGCCTTCGTATGTTCAGTTCTATCCGCTTGGAAGTGCCAGTTTTGTGTTTTATCGTTGCGGGAGGCACCCAAAAACGTCCAGATTTACCTCCCCAGATTTGCAGGACTCTTGCTTAACGGATCAACTTTCACATTTATACATCTAATAAAACTGTACCTGTGTTACGTGCCCGTTCAAGACACTGTTAACCACAGTCAGTTACAGATTTGCCCGCGGGTTTTTGCCACTCGTGTGAACTATGGCACTTAAAACTGAAACAAGTGATATTGGAATTTACCATGAACGAGTATGAATCACTGAACATAGATGCTTTGGTGAGGCGCGTGTAAGTGCGTTCGATCGGTTTACGCGTATGTTTCATGGTGGATAAAAACGTTATGTTGGTGGTTGTTTCTGATGTGGTAGGATTGTGGTGAGTGCGAATGGATTATGGAGCCACAAGGGATGCTATATCGTCGGCGCAGATCGTCTGGTGATGTGATTGGTGAGTGACATTGTGAGTTGCATTAGAAATTGAATTATTCATTTTGGTTTGTTAAAACATTTCGACATATTTGAAAGGTATACGACGAATTGCTGTCTAAGTTATTGTGCTCAGAAAGAGTGAACGTCTTGATTGCAAATGAAATAAACCATATTTTTTACGCAAATATCATCACTTTGCAATGTTTAATTTTTTACAATAATTTATTTATATTCAAATCAGTTTAGCCTTCCTCATTAAAACGTCGAGAGATCGTTCTCTCTCTAATTTGAATCTTTCGTGTAGTTTATGTCACTCGTGTGAACTATTATACTGATTTATTGAATAATAATGTCGATTTAACCGCTAAAGTCGGTTTAACAGCTTAATTATGACCGAATTATGAATATATTAATGAAACCATTCAATTTATGTATTAACAAACAATTTAAACAGAAAATATTTTAAGGATTGTTTTCCCGCAATTGTCTTGGAATGTTATGCAATGTGCAACTCCTTCAGTGCAGTTGTAGTGTCAATGAACATGGGTAGAATCATGGCACATCATACATATAGTCTTGCGGAGATTTTTCCCCACGAGGTACCTCCCACCAGCGAGGCGCCATTCCAGCCGGAACAAGCTCTAAGTTCTCAACTGATCTCCTGACTTGTATGGCAGTATGGTGAACGTAAGCGAGTGTAAGGGATGAGGATAGTTCAGAGAATAAGAATAAGAAGGAAAGATCGCGCGCGGCCCGTGGCTCTTTTGCTACATTACTGCTCCGGCATTCACGTGGTGTTGATCGGCGAAACCACGGATAACTACCGATCAGAGCAGTCGGCTGCTATGAGTCTCTTCAAGATAGCGGCTGAATTCGATTTAGCTATGTAGCTAGTGTAGAAATCCTGCTATCGCCGGGAAATGAACCCTAGAACCTCCCGATCAGAGGCACTGCAGTGACATCCTTTGACGCTCAGAGCCACAAATGTCCGTTTAGTTATAATTTTCACACAGCTTTTTCGATTATACATGTCTTTTCATGTGTCAGTAAGAGCGGTGGGTGGTTGTGCGAAAGTTGGTACTGAGGAAGTCATGTTCATTTGTGTTCGTTTAAAATGAGGTTAGGATAAATGTGAGTTAATTTTAATATTGCACTCAATTATGGGGTCATCAAGTAATGGTTTTAGCGGAATTAGTGGACTAATTTTACGTTTTACACTCACCGGAAATTCTTAACTTGATTTTAATACACCCGACTAGGCACGTCAAACCGCGACTCCACGAGCTACTTGCCCGCGTGGGGAGCCCGGCGCTCGTAAGGGCACGGGCAACTTTCCCTGACCCCGCACTCATTTCCCTTTAAAATCTAGAAAGGGAAAGAAAAATCCAAATGTGCAAGCTGAAGCGGTGCGAGGTAGTGAATAGTGGCTTCATACGAAATACGTTTGCCAATTTTTTTCTATCAATAACCGAGAATTTTGTTGTGTTTATATTCTCCCTTACTTACCAATATTTGTTGTTTATTTTCTTATTAAATTCTTCCTTATATAAACACCTTTGCTAAGTGACAGGAATATGTTTGAATGGCGAAATTTTTTCCACGTTTACATTTTGTGTTGTGTTATTAAATCAATCAGTTATTTGTTGTATTTAGCAATAATGCGAAATAAATTAATAAGTATCTATAGGTGAACGATTCTCACTTATGGACGGACAGCGCTTTTAGCAAACAAGAATATTTTTCTGTCAAACCTTCTAACCTGAACGTAGAGTGTTTCTGCTTTTATTACACTCTTAATTTAACTAGATTACAAAATCAAGATATTTTTGTTCTTTTTTTTAAATTTTACTCTCAATTGATAATTTGAAATTTGCCTGATGTATTATTTCATTTCAATAGATCATTTCTTTGCTTTAAAGAGAAAATGGAAGTTAATATAGCTATATTTGTGACAATAACAATCAAGTAACTTTTCCCAAAGACAGTCATGAGCCAGGTACCTAGTGACGTATCGCCAATCCGTAAGCTGTTTGATAACCCTCAACTATAAATCTCGCGCTAATTTCTCTGGACGCAGTGCCCAAGAGCACAAGTCAGCTTTTGTACCTCGGCCCCGACCTTGACATGCTTGCATTAGACTGTAAAATATTACACTGAATATAAAGGCCTACACTAAACGTTATTTCACTTCCCTCATAGTTTGGAGAAACTACGCGTGTCATGATGTCACGAAACTTATTCTCAACTCATTGGAGGGAGAATTCTCCAATAAATGTATGAAGGTGATAGAAGATAACGAAGTTTTATTTAATACTTTTTTATATTTGTGTTCAAAAAATGTTGATTGATTAAGAGAAATAATAAGTTAATTTTGTTTAAAGATATGTGGGATCATTATACGTTCATTGAAAAGAATGTTGGTATGCGTATCAATGAACTAATGATATTTGGAGATCAATGTTTATCTTTGGCTGGATGCAGTGAAATGCCAATCAGTGAACACTCACTTTATGATGTTGTTTTCGATAAGCATTTAATTCTGATATAGTGAGAGCAGTGGTGACGAATATTGTAACACAATTGCATTCTCAGGGAATAATGTATCTACGACACGTATCTTTGGGCGGACTTCTGAAATCATGAAAGACATCCTGCAGTCAAGCGCTGTAAATAGAGGAATTGTGCGTAATCGCATTCTCCTAACATTGCCTTAGCCTTATGTGTTCTATGTACTTATCTCAACTTAACAACCATGCTTTCATGCGGGTAAAACGAACGGAGGTTATGACGTAAACAATGATTAGTGAGATATGGCCTTCAAAAGAATTATGGTAGAGGTCACAAAAACGAAGCGTTTTGTAGTGTGTTCTATTTCTCTCAATTCGGGAAGAACGCGCGTATTTTTCTCGTTGACATATGACTAATCATGACAGTATTGGAAGAGGATAGTGGATATCTTCTCGTCGTGTAGACGGTGATTCAAAGACTTGTTCTCACGCATAAAACACTTCATTTACACGTGGTAGAACACACTACTTTGTAAAGATTGTTTTGTACTAGGCGCGTACGATGAAAGCTAGGACACGATTCACTATTTGTTTAAATTTATAATTGTGCTTTACCTGCTTTTCCAAAACAATTGTGGTAGAATAGCAGATCCCATCCAGAAACCTCTCTCTCTCTCTCTCTCTAAGAGATAAACTCTGACACCATGCGACCAATCTCCATGAAAGTTGGCATTCATACGTGTATTTTCTCCCAGAAGGTTTATATGCTATTAATTCTGTTGTAACTCCACATGGCGCTTTAGAACACCACTAAATATTTGCATTAAATGCAACCTGCAACACTCGGCAGCATTTTGAATCTACATCGTTAAATAACTCCTAAACGTAGCATTCTAGGGCACTAAAAACTAAAATTTTCAGACCGAAGGCGCCAAAGAAACGTGTCTCACATCGTAATCTACAGGATGAGACCTTCATGAACTTCTATTACACTTTTGTTGGTCCGGCGCTTCTCGATATTATATCACTTCAGAGACATGCAGAATCTACAATTAAATGTGAATGAGAACAGAGAAATACAGAGACAGGGGCAGAAAGAGACAGTCAGACTGAGACAGGGACAGAGAGAAACGGAGAGACAAGAGAAAAAGAGAGGTGGGAGTGAGAGACAAAAAAGGGAGATGGAAGAGGAAAGAGGAAGATGAAGGGCAGAACGACGTATGCCATGCTGCGCTAGTATTATATAAATTTCAAGCAGATCTCTTGATTTTAGAATTAATAATATTTTTTTCAAATGAGAGAGTGAATCAAAACATAAAAAAATCATAGCATTGATGTCAATTTTACTACCAGAAGCTATACCAACTCTATTCACTACTGTTTCCTCCATTGAATGATTCTCCTAAGAGTTCATGATCTCTGTAAATATATGCTCTTATGTAAGAAACCCGAAGTATTAAAAATAAGAATTTTGAGACGATATTGCGCGAGGATTTTGCAGGATATATACAAAACGATCCGACAGTTTTAATGGAGTTACCAGTTTAGCAATTAACAGTTTATTACGAAGCAAAGTTACCTAAACTAATGACACGAGACAGCGTAAATATGTTCTATGCTGCACGTCAGACGCTTCTCTCTCCCTCGCTCTACCTCCCTCTCTCTCTACCTCCCCCTCTCTCTCTACCTCCCTCTCTCTCCCTCTACCTCCCTCTCTCTCCCTCTCTCTACCTCCCTCTCTCTCTACCTCCCTCTCTCTCTCTACCTCCCTCTCTCTCCCTCTACCTCCCTCTCTCTCCCTCTCCTCTCCCTCTCTCTCTACCTCCTCTCTCTCTACCTCCCTCTCTCTCTCTACCTCCCTCTCTCTCTCTACCTCCCTCTCTCTCTCTACCTCCCTCTCTCTCTACCTCCCTCTCTCTCTACCTCCCTCTCTCTCTCTACCTCCCTCTCTCTCTCTACCTCCCCCTCTCTCTCTACCTCCCTCTCTCTCTCTACCTCCCTCTCTCTCTACCTCCCTCTCTCTCTACCTCCCTCTCTCTCTCTACCTCCCTCTCTCTCTCTACCTCCTCTCTCTCTCTACCTCCCTCTCTCTCTACCTCCCTCTCTCTCTCTACCCTCCCTCTCTCTCTCTACCTCCCTCTCTCTACCTCCCTCTCTCTCTACCTCCTCTCTCTCTACCTCCCTCTCTCTCTACCTCCCTCTCTCTCTCTACCTTCCTCTCTCTCTCTACCTCCTCTCTCTCTACCTCCCTCTCTCTCTCTAACCTCCCTCTCTCTCTACCTCCCTCTCTCTCTAACCTCCTCTCTCTCTCCTCCTCTCTCTCTACCTCCCTCTCTTCTCTACCTCCCTCTCTCTCTACCTCCCTCTCTCTCCTCTACCTCCCTCTCTCTCGTACCTCCCTCTCTCTCTACCTCCCTCATCTCTCTCTACCTCCCTCTCTCTCTCTAACCTCCCTCTCTCTCTACCTCCCTCTCTCTCTACCTCCCTCTCTCTCTCTACCTCCCTCTCTCTCTCTACCTCCCTCTCTCTCTCTACCTCCCTCTCTCTCTCTACCGCCCTCTCTCTCTACCTCCCTCCTCTCTCTCTACTCCTCTCTCTCTCTACCTCCCTCTCTCTCTCTACTTCCCCCTCTCTCTACCTCCCTCTCTCTCTACCTCCCTCTCTCTCTACCTCCCTCTCTCTCTACCTCCCTCTCTCTCTACCTCCCTCTCTCTCTCTACCTCCCCCTCTCTCTCTACCTCCCTCTCTCTCTCTACCTCCCCCTCTCTCTACCTCCCTCTCTCTCTACCTCCCTCTCTCTCTCTACCTCCCTCTCTCTCTACCTCCCTCTCTCTCTACCTCCCTCTCTCTCTACCTCCCTCTCTCTCTCTACCTCCCTCTCTCTCTCTACCTCCCTCTCTCTCTCTACCTCCCTCTCTCTCTACCTCCCTCTCTCTCTCTACCTCCCTCTCTCTCTACCTCCCTCTCTCTCTCTACCTCCCTCTCTCTCTCTACCTCCTCTCTCTCTCTACCTCCCTCTCTCTCATCTACCTCCCTCTCTCTCTACCTCCCTCTCTCTCTCTACCTCCCTCTCTCTCTACCTCCCTCTCTCTCTCTACCTCCCTCTCTCTCTCTACCTCCCTCTCTCTCTCTACCTCCCTCTCTCTCTCTACCTCCCTCTCTCTCTACCTCCCTCTCTCTCTACCTCCCCTCTCTCTCTCTACCTCCCTCTCTCTCTACCTCCCCCTCTCTCTACCTCCCCCTCTCTCTACCTCCCTCTCTCTCTACCTCCCTCTCTCTCTACCTCCCTCTCTCTCTACCTCCCTCTCTCTCTACCTCTCTCTCTCTACCTCCCTCTCTCTCTCTACCTCCCTCTCTCTCTCTCTACCTCCCTCTCTCTCTACCTCCCCCTCTCTCTCTACCTCCCTCTCTCTCTCTACCTCCCTCTCTCTCTACCTCCCTCTCTCTCTACCTCCCTCTCTCCCTCTACCTCCCTCTCTCCCTCTACTCCCTCTCTCCCTCCTACCTCCCTCTCTCCCTCCCTCTCCCTCTCTCCCTCACTCTCCCTCTCTCCCTCACTCTCCCTCTCTCCCTCACTCTCCCTCTCTCCCTCACTCTCCCTCACTCTCCCTCACTCTCCCTCACTCTCCCTCACTCTCCCTCACTCTCCCTCTCTCCCTCACTCTCCCTCTCTCCCTCACTCTCCCTCTCTCCCCTCACTCTCCCTCTCTCCCTCACTCTCCCTCTCTCCCTCACTCTTCCTCTCTCCCTCACTCTCCCTCTCTCCCTCACTCTCCCTCTCTCCCTCACTCTCCCCTCTCTCCCTCACTCTTCCTCTCTCCCTCACTCTCCCTCTCTCCCTCACTCTCCCTCTCTCCCTCACTCTCCCTCTCTTTCTGTGCTACAGTTCCATTGTGTCTCTATATCTCCTTACTCGCAGTTCAATCGTAATGTCTGAGTCGATGTTGGCTGATTGATTCATTCATTCCCTGATTCATGTTTCCGGTAACATCAACTGCTATGGTCGTTAGTACCGTCAGTTAATATTTTATCCAGATATGTTGCGTTGTTCCTTCGCCGCTGGTTATATCTGGCGCGGTCCTACACATCGTATTTACATCTGTAGGTTTCTCCACCAACGAGGCACCGCCCCAATCGGGAAGAGATCTAAGCTCCCGACTTGTCTCTCAACATGTGAGTATAGTATTACATGCAAGTATAAATGTGTGCAAGAGGACAGAAGGAGACAAGGACGAGGAAGGAAAGAGTGCAACAGGCAAAGCCTCCTCTTTTAAGGAAATGCTTCGGCGTTCTTCTAGTACTGATCAGATAACAACGAAAAACATCCAATAATAAGAGTTTGAATTCTCCTCCAGACAGCGCTAGCGGTTGAATTCTATCAAGCTATGTAGTTAGCATCGATTTTTCCAGATAGGATCAAGCAAAAACTTTAAATATACGATTGGAAGAAACAGTCTAATGAAGGGAATAATTGATCACCTGACTATGATTTCTGGCAGACGAACACATTTCCTCAGGAATGAAACGCGACAACCAAAAGCGTCTTTTACGGTGAGGCTGAGAAAATTTCGACAAGACTTCCGAAGGCATTCCGCCGAGCTCTGGTATCGAGGCGGTCTCGAGAAATCTGAAGATCGCGGTTTGAATTTTCCATCCCTGGAGGGTTTTGGGAACTATTTGTACCCAGAATTAGCGTCAAGCAAATTTAAAATATACAATTGGTTTATAGTCCTATGAACCGGTTGGTTAATCAGCTGACAATGATTTCGGATAGACGAACACATTTCCTCAGCAACGAGACTCGAGATGAAAAGTTGCTTTCATGGTGCATCTGAGCCAATTTGGAATTCTCCACATTCTTAGTAGCATCCGTCGAAATCTGTCTGAGTTGTTGACGGTTATTGATGTCATACGTTAGCATCCCTAAAGAGGATGGGAAAGGAGAAGATCCTCAAGAAAGAGATGGAGAGACCCATCAATCTAGGAGGGAGTAGTAGGGGATATCTTGCACGATAACGTTAAGCCGCTGATTTTCCTACCCGTCCTGAACCGTCAGACCCCAAGTAAGATCTCTAAAAGTAAACTTGGAAACGATGGCTTACGTGACATTCTCATTGTATACTTTAAAACTTTCAGCCTGGCTAGCATTATCCCCCCCCCCAAAAAAAAAGTTGCATGACATTTACGCTGACCCAAATATTCCAACAGTTTTGCAATTAGCATAGTTCTGCATCGCGTAGCTACCTGGGCCGCGGGAGTGACAGAAGACAGCTTAACTGCGTCGTGTCCTCATGCAACTCCTCGTTTGCACAGCGCCTCTTCAGCTCCCCATTATTTTCGCGACGTAAATCGACCGGTTCGCTGTTCGGGTCCACAAGATAGCGCTTCGCCCCTCGATTCCCCACCCGACGGGGGAAGGGAGAAGAGAGGGTGGAGGGGAGGGGAGGGGAAAGGGATAAAACTGCGATGCTTCATTGTCTCGGTAATAGTCTCGCGACGACGAGGAAATTGCGAGCTTTAAGGCGATCGCTGCACGACTTGCGGCCGAGCGCTTTAATTGACGTCCTCGCTGGGAGGACGGCTTACGGGGATAACAAAAAGCGCAACGGGGGAAAGTGGAGGGAGGGAAATCCGTTTTTTGCACTCTCTCATTATGTAGAACAGTGAAAGCGTAGAGTTAAAAAGGTTAATTCCTAACTCTATGGCAGAAGAATTGTAATGGGACAAAATACCATCTGAAAATGTTGACGAAATTGTGGGATTTTTTTCGGAAGTATCTCTGTGAAGTGTTATCTGTTTGTGAGTGAGTTCATGTTGACTTTTGTTTTCGGTGACAGCCAAAATTGACATTTTGAAAATTCCTAAAAAACATCGCCAATTTTAATTTATCGCATCTACCTCGTAGAAAGGGGAAGTTATGTAAAGTTCTAAGAATAGTGTTAATTTTTCGAGTGGATAAACATGTTTGGTTTCTGATACCGAAAATATTATTTTATCTTTCTTAAGTCTTAAGTTTCTGTTTCGTAAGTGCGGTTTTCTGTTCGGCAATGTGTTTATCTCCCTGTGAACCACACTAGCGCCTAAACCGTACACAGGATTTTCACCAATATAAATACTCGTATTTCCCTATCAATATACGTGATATCATGGCCACTTAATTTTGATGGATATTTACATATAAGGAGATATTTTACATCAAGTTCCCGTCATTTTAAACTTTTTACAAAAATGGCTCAATATTTTCTTTTATTTTTCCGTACGCAAAAAAATAGCAGAGATCTGATTTACAATGCAATGTCTAAATTTTCAAAAAATGCAAAAGCATAAAATATCCATCAATGATCAAATATATTAATGAAAGATAGAAAAATTTCTGAATGAAACTTGTTTTTCCAAATTAGATCTTTAAATAAATTTCATTTTGCACATCACATAATTTTCAGCTAAATCAAAACCATTTTAACTACATTTATATTTATTTTCTCGAAATTGACTCACCGGCTTATGTGGCTCAGGGCATCAACAGATATTAATGCACTGCCTCTGACCGGAGATCCTAGGTACTAGGGTTCGAATTCCGACGCTGACAGGATTTTCGACAGGAAAGCTAGGAAGCTAGGTCGAATTCAGCCTCAATCTGGAGGAGAAGTCTCCCGGCCGGATTCGGTTGTTTCTCGTGGTTCCTCCGATCAACACCAGGCGAATGCCGAAGCAGTATCCTAACACAGAGGTCATGCACTGTAGAGTGAGTGGTTAGGCGGAAGAGCAGACCCTATGGCCTGAGCCTCACCATTAACAAAGACATTATTATTATTATTATTATTATTATTATTATGGACCGCGCGCGATCTTTCCTTCCTCATCCTTGTCCTATCCACACCCCTCACTTACACATTCACACACGTACCACGCACGTCAGGAAACCAATTAGCGCTTAACTGGGACGGTTACGGTTAACGGACTTAACGGCCCCGCTGAAGCGAGTTATGTAGATGGGGAAAACTCTGTAAGCAGACGTGTCGATAGAAGTCGGATCTCACCATCCAGTGATAAAAACATTCCCTTCGAGACTTTCAACCAAGATTGTTGATATGTCCGAAACCACTCAATATTCAATCACTTAAAAATGACTCCAACTTATTTCTTTTTTTTCTTACCCGATGCAATAGAGAGGATTTGATGATCAAGGATGCTGAAAGTGGGAGGAGATCGATGCTGTTTGGAGGGAAGTGGTTGGGGATGCCGGGCAGTAGGGACAGCGAGCAACAAGCGGGAAGTTAGAGAGAAATTAAGGCAATTTTAACGAACAACATCAATAAGATTTTCTCGAAAACAACCTCAAATAATTTCTTAATTTTTCGTACTCCAATAAAGCAATTTTGCTTAATAATATGGCATAGATCCAATTTTCAATAAAGCGGATGTGGTGATGAGGGGGGGCCAAAACGAGGAGGAGATCGGGGCTATTGGAGAGGATGGGGCAAGGTATGAGTGGCAAGGCACGACAAGCAGGAGGTGCTAGTAAAATCGAGGTAGCTTTAACAAAATAGATTTAAAAGATTTTCTGAAAAAGTCTCCAAATTATTACTTAATTTTTCTTACTTCATTGAAGCGATTTTGCTTAATAATTTGACGTAGATTTAATTTCCAATAAGAGAGTGTGGTGATGACGAGTGGCCAAAACGAGGAGAATATCAATGTTGTTAAAGGAGTAGGGCAGGGCAGGTGAGGCAAGGAGCGGCAAGCGGAAGGTGAGAGGAAAATGAAGGCAATTTTACGAAAATACCTACAAAACGTTTGCGGAAAAAGATTCCAAATTTTTAATAGTTTTTCATTCTTGACTGAAGCAATTTTTGTTTAATAATTTGAGATAGATCCAATCTTCAATAAAGGGGATGTAATGAGTGGTGGTCAAAGTGAGGATCGTTTCTGTTAAGGGTATGAGGCAAGGCGGTTGAGGCAAGGCGTGGCGAGCGGAAGGTGGGAGGTGGGAGGCGGGTGGTGGAGTGGGGAGTGGCGAGGTAGGGGCGGTGCGGCGCGACCCCAAGCGTGCACGAGCACGCGTTCGCAGCGGCGACACGAACGTTGTGGGCGCCGGCGCGGGCGCACGCTACGACGCTGTTTCAAAATTACACGTGCAGGGGGCGGCGGCGGCGGCGGCGGCGGCCACCACACCGGCCGCGCTCTCCCCGCGCACGACATCGATCGGCGGCCGGCAGCGACGGCGGCGGGAGGAAACGGTTTCGGAAAAATCAAATTTGCGAAATTCAGGGTAAAAGCACTGGAAGTGGATACAGTTAAGGAAAATTCCGTACTTTTTCCAAAATTCTTGGGCTCAGCTCGAAATTTATTATGTGAAATTCAATGAAAGACTACCATTCCTTTTTTGAATATCCCTCTTGACTGAGACTGGTCTAGTTTTCATTCATTATGGTTATTATTAATTTATTCCCCAACTCCGGTTTTGGTCTCATAGTCGCAACCTAAAAATTGTAAATATCGACAATCTACTCCCTGAACAATCTACCCCCTGAACTTATTTGAGATAATGCAATGAAACACTTCCACAGAACTGTCAGTCACGATCGTCATCATCAACATTAGCCGTGTTAATAGTGTTTAACTTCAATTTAAAACCGCTTGTATTTTATCGTCTCTTGATTAAAAATTTGTCTACTCAATCAGTAGTATTCTGCATAATTACTATGGGAAATACTGGTCCCATGTCGTGTTGAAACCTGTCACATTCTCACACTCTCTCATTTTCTTTTCCGTTTTTGCAAAGTTGAACCGTATCACTACATATACTATTAATGATATGAATCTGTAATCAACTAGTGGCCTGTGCCAACAAAAATGCTGCACATTTTTATGGAATGATTGCGTAAGTACAAGTTTTCAAATTTTAACAAATAAATGCAATGAAGCGAGTTGCGTACTAAACAAGTTGCGTATTCTAAACAAGTTGCGTACGTTATTTTGTTTAACAGCATTAAATATGATTAATATTTAACAGCATTAAAATGACCAAAATTAGTTTTGGAAAGAAATTTTCAATCCAACTTTTCATTTGGCAATATAGTTGGAAATATTAAGTCACGCAGGGAGGACGGTGGGTAGGGATGAGCAGTGAAGAGTGGCATGGACGACGGATATAAAGGAATGGCCCAGAAGGGCGACGATGATGGGCGAGAAGGAAGGGCAAAGAGGGTGGGCGGGAGGACGAACTGTGTCATTAAATGAGTCTTTTCTTACAATTTCTTGCAACGGAAAATGTCATTTATAATGCTAATAGTATACAAAAATATCTTTATTTTGGAGCCCCGTTCCGAATATTTTGACAATCCGTGTTGCGAAATGAGGGTACCCTCTAAAAATGTATTAGAATTCCAAAAGTATTTCATTTTTAAGAAAACGACAATAGAAACAAAACTCGTGTCCTTACAAGGACATGACGGGATTTTAAGAATCTTGGATATATATCACTGATAAGTTATGCTCGATAGTCAAATGTTGCTACGTAACTTGTGATGCGTGTTGTATGCCGCCTAATTCCTCCCTATAATATGCGAATTTCAATTTTCTCCTCTTAAATGTGTTTCTTGCGTAATTAAGGGTTAATTTACGATTCATAAATAGCACCATTATGGTGGTTTGTGTGATTCTCATTTAAATGGCTCGAAACAATAATCTTTCCGTATTACATATTACGGATGTTTCCATTTTACGATGATTACAATGCTTTCAGTTACAAACTGTTTGGAAGTGAATGCCGTTACAAAATTTTATTTTTTTCACACGTAATGCATTAAACTATATTAAATAATTGTAAGTTATTTAACAATTAAATGAAGTTACTTATTTATTAGCTTTACTTACATTTCAGCTGCAGTATAATTTAATTGCTACATTGCACTGTAGTACAAATGAGAGCGGTTCAATTTGCTCGTGCTGTACGAGTGATCAATTGAGAGAGCCAATCAACCAGTCATTAATTCGGAAGACATCTGTTATGTGCAATTAAGAATGAGAACGGAAATGGTATTTTAGAGACGGCGGCCATCCAACGGTCGAAACCGAAAACTCAGTCAATGACAAGAGCAGTGAAGGCATCTTTTCGTCGTAACTTCTTTTTTGTGTGGTGTGGTCACTTTCTAGAAATGGGTCGAGGTCAGAAAATAACACGGTAATGGATATGTTTACATTGCCAGAACATCTCGGGAAATGTCCATTTAGATACCCGATGAGAGGAGGATTTACTTTAGAACTGAAAGTTTATGTAAAGCAAGTACAACTGCGAGAATCGATAGAAATAGATTGACAGCATCCGTAACGTCCAATGCTTTTAAAGAATCACACTCAAATAGTACATAAACACTTAAAATATTCTATGTATTAATGCGTATCTAACACATGGAGAAATATTAATATGAGGTGTTATACAAATATTAGGCATTTAAACATTACAAACATGGTATGCTTTGCTTTATGTTTTCCCCTTTAAATTGTTTCATTATTTATTTTTGAGCAATCGAACTGTGAAGATTATTTTTTTAAGTACAATAATTGTGTTTGATTAAACTATGATACAAATAAACGATATTTTAATTCACTTATGTTTCAAATTAAACTCACAGTTGTTTTTGTCTTTTGGAAAGGGATTGTAAGGTAACCAGGTCGTAGCCAGAGGAAGGTAGGCATGGAGGAAGCTTGCTTTCTACTCCCAGAAACCGGTTAAGAAACACAAAATATGAAAGAAACTACAAAATCTATAAAACAACATATCACCCAAAATGCATTGATCTTTATTTCAAACCTTAGTAATATGAAAGTCGACTAAACTTTAAAACTTAATTTGAGCATCTTGAAATATAAAGCAAGTTATTGGAATGAAATATAAATTCCATAAAATTATTTAATACAAAATGTCCAAAAAAGTTCCTTTCAACAATATTTTGCTTAAAGCAAAAATAACTTATTTCATTTAAACTGTGGCTGGCTGTCTCCTAAAAAATCTTAAACCTTCTACCCAAATCCTGGCCATGCTTACGTAATGCATGTAAAGCCACGTCACTTACACCTTTTATAAACCGGGATTTAAACTCGTTTAAACGCGTGCTCTCCTTTACCTTCTACCGCAGTGTACGACAGGAGAATTCTGAATCACCGTGTATAGCTACGTCACCACTGGCGCCTCCCTCCGCACCACCACGCTACTCCCAGTCGCTCCGTCTTTTTTTTTTTTTCGTGCAAAAACCCGCGATACATTAGGCGTGGCGCAAACTTCTGCTCCATTCCGTTCTGCCCCAACCCTCCCCACCACACTCCGCCCCTCTCCTCACCCCCCACCCGACCAGCTCCACGCTGCGCCGCGCCGCGCCGCGCCGCGCCGCACCCCACCGCGTTGCGCCGCGCAGCGCCGCGCCGCGCCATGCCGTCCGAATGCGGGATGCCGTTACCCTCATACCTCACACGCTCTCGTGCCTCATAACTTGGCGCTGCGGAGACAAAAGTTAGCTCCTCGGTAAGCTGGTTGGTTGTCGCAGTTTTCGCCCGGTGGCAGCCTGCGCCAACTCTCACTAACTGCTTTACGGCGCCATCACCACCAGCCGCCAACTCTTTCCCCCTCCTCCGCCAACTCACACTGGTCCCAGATAGCCAACAGGCGCGCACAAAAAAAAATGTATTCTAGAATTTATTTATTCTGAAAAAAGTAAAATTTACTATCAATTTCATATTAAAATAATTATTATATATGTTAAAACTGACAGTTGAGAATGACAAATTATTGTGGGTGAAGGTATCCCAGTTGTGCGCTCTCTTGGTCTAGAACAAATAGAATTAACTTAGTGCTTTTAGATGGAAGTCAATGATGAGAAATATGTGACTATATAGGGTGTTTAGGAAAGAAACGTTGAAACTTCGAAAATAAGCTCCTAAGACACTTCTAAATATATTTTGGTTAATAAACTTCTTGGCTATTCCGAATGGCTGAGCCGCAATAAGCACTCAAAAGTTGGTTTGAAAAAATGCTTCCTATGGAAGAATTTGCATTGCGAAAGTGTATAAACACTCCAGAAACATGTAAATTGTTTAATATTTACAAAAAATAAATACATTGGTTCAGAAATAAAAATTAACACAGAGATAAAAAACCAATCGAACTGTGTAAATTAGTGGGTAGGTTCTTCTCTGGCGGGAGATACCTGGTTGGGGAAAACCACGCTAGCTGACGGTAGGTCTGCGCCGGATCTCACTATCTAGCGGGAGGAGAGCACCGCCACTTTCCCAAGGAAAAACACGCACTACAATTACGGCGCTAATGACCACAGCAATTCTGGCGCCCGAAATCATCAATCAACCGACGAATCTCTCGATGTGTATGATACTGTAGTGTGTGTAAATGTAAACATGTATATGTAAGGAGAGAGGTTATAACAACGAAAAACAAGGAAATATCGCGCGCGGTCTGTGGTCCGTTCGTTAGGGTGCGGTTCCGGAATTCTCCAGGTATTGATCGTAGAAAACTACGAAAAACTACTAGAGTAGTCAGTCGCTACAGATTTCTCTGAGCAGTGTCTCTGACCAGAAGGTGCAAGGTTCGAGTCTCAAAAGGGTGGCAGGATTTTCAACACTGGCTCGTCACCTAGAGCGAATTCAATTGCAGTCTGGAGGAAAATTCTAGCGGGCGACTGCTCTGATCGGTACTTTCTCCGTTCAACTCCAGGTGAATACCGGAGCAGTTCCCTAAAAAACGGGCCACGGGCCGCGCGCGATCTTATTTTTCTCTTCCTTGTCTTACCCTCATCCACACACACTTGCATTTGCACACTACACTAACACATGCAGGGAGCCCAATCGGGAGCTTGAGCTTATCCCGGATCGGGTAGTGCCCTGTTGTTGGGAGATACATTGTTGGGGAAAATCCCCATAAGCTTGACATACGGCGATATAGGATCTCCCGAGCCAGAGGGAGGAAGATCAACGTTAACTCCCACGATAAAACATGCACTGCACTTACAGGAGTAATAACTTAGGTAGTCGACATGTACGGAATCACTAATCAATCAATAAAATCGACTTGAATCAGACAAGAATCAAAATGCTCTTTTTATTCAGCGACGCAAGAGGTCTCATTGTGGCATCACAGATTACCCCTGGTAACATTAAATTTTTTTTTTTGAAATCCTTTACTTATGTTTTAGAGATCCTTCAACTGCTGAGGTGTCTGAGGTTTTATGAGATGAGATTTAATGAGAATACTGAAAAGATAATGATGTGGTGAATGATTTAGAAATCTTTAGCATGAGGAAGGAAAACGAGAGCAGAGAGAAAATCTGCCTGTCGTTCTCTCCACCATAAATTGAAAGGGTCTGGGGAAGACAGTGTTTAACCAAACATTATGTTCGAAATGTTGCACAAACATATTCATAGAACGAAAGTATGTGCTGATAAAGCAACTAGAAATGTAAAGAGAAACTAAGACACTTTTGAAGTACAAAATCTTTGATTTTTCATTGGCTTGAAAAAATTACAAACAGGGTTGGTATCATCTTTCCCTGACCCCGTTAATTCATTATCATTATCACATCAAATATAAATTCATTATTATTTATTTCAGGGCGTCAAATGTTAAGTCATTTGTACTGTAATGTAGTGTATTTTTATCGCGTGAGATGGCTCTGATGTTCCCACAATGGCTGGTGAGATCCGGCGCCGAACAACCCGTCGGCCCTGCGGGGAATGCCCTTAACCAGTTATCTCCCACCAGGGGGGGTTCAGCTCCAGCAGGAATAAGATCTAAGCTCCCGACTCGTCTCGCGGTATGTGTGGTGGTGTGGTGCAAGTGTGTGTAAGTAAGAAGTGAGGAAAGGACAAGAAAGAGGAACGAAAAATCGCGCGCGGTCTATGGCCCGTTTCTTAAGGTACTGCTCCGGCATTCACTTGGTGTTGAGTGCAGAAATCATTTTTTATTATCATTATTATCATCAATTCTATGTGGATTGGCCGAGGATCAAACCCGGCCTCAGCTGTAAAAGGCGAATGTGTTACCCATTACGCCACAGCCCTTCCCTTCGTCGAGATTCTTGCTTGGAGATCGCAGGCGATATTCCATGCCCTAGGCGTCGTTCTGCCCTCTGTGCACGGCGTCGCGACGCCGCCCGCCATGTTGTTGGCGCTCCAAGGCGCCGTGGACGGCGTGCGTGCTGCATTTTAAATACCAACTCCGCAGGTTTCGCTTTTCTTATTGGGGCACATGTTTCGGATCGAAGCGCCACATGAGCGAGGGCAACGGCGAGCGTTGAGACGGGAGGGAAAATGGACGCGTTCAGCAGGAGAATCGCTTGGAGTTGATCACACACCGTCCGTCCCAAAAGTTTCCAAATTGACATTTACACTCAGTTCGGTCGCTATGGAGTAGAGAGAAAGTTACTTAATGCTGCGCAAAAAAAAGTGAAGTTTCGGCAGAAAAAACTCTTATTACAGAGTCCTGGTGACGAAAAAGAGGATAAATCCAATTACTAAATTTGAAAAAAAAAATCCCCTCTCATGTGGTGTAGCCAGAATCCAGGGTTTGTGGGTCCTAGATGCTCAAAAATCGAATGAGGGCAAAACGTCCGTTCATCTGTCCGACCGTCTGTGAACAACGGTAGCGGATGAAACAGTCAGTCGATTTTCTCCAAAATTGATATTCCCCAATTTATCTGGCTGATTTTGTGGCCTCTTGAATTTGAAATAGATATTTTAATTTTTGGGAGTACTTTACACGAAGCCCTTGGGACTTGTTCAAAGTTCTCAAAAAAATTGCTTCATCGTTTTTGATTAAATTTTGGTGTTAGTGTGAATAATGTTTAAGAGAACGGTGGAGATCTTATGTTGGTTTAAAAACCTACTTTTTCGAAAATTGCAAAAATTAAATTTTTTTCAGCGGCTTCCTATCACTAAAATTAGAAAGAGAGAGATTGTTTTCCTTAATGAAATCTGTTCCTTAAAGATAGGTTTTCAAGTAAGGTCCAGTTTAATTTTTAGAAAATTTGAGTAATTTCGCGTTATTTTGCGTGAAATCTGGGAGTGAAAGTACTTGCTTTTTAGCACCATTAGTTTTCCTGTTGTTTTTTTTCTAGCAGATCGTCGGTTATCCTTTTACGTCCCGACGGGCCGCATATTCGACCATACACAGGACATAATCAAACTTTGCGGGCTTCTCTGCTCTGGGTCAGCCGATCTCAAGGCCCCCCACGACAACACATACATGAGCGACAAGGGACCATGCCCAAGGCGGCACTCGAACCCGCGACCTTTCGGACCGAAGCGCTGAGTCGGTACACGCTCTTAGCCCCTCGGCCATCAAAGTCTGGTGTTTAGTCATGTGACCGAATATTTCGAATAATTCCTGCCAAACTAAGTGTGAAAGTACAGATGATGAATAATGATGGTGTGAACGCAGAAATGATTCGTATTTATTTCACAGACGAAATCTAACTTGAGCGGGGGCTGTGGTAATCTTTTTTTCTTTTATAATTCCGTCATCTGAAAGTTTGACATTCATTATACCAATTTAAAATGCGTTTACTGGCCAAACGTCAAGAACAAACAACAAATATCTGAAGAGCCGTAGCTGCCTCGTGCCTGAAGGGTCGCGGGTTTGAATCCCGCCCGGGGTATGAATGTTTGTTGGTGTCCTTATACCGTTACTGTTACCTCCAATATTACAGTGGGAGCTATATGACCTTAGTGATTGAAAAGCGAACTTAAATAAGTAAAAAATAAATTTAAAAAAAACAAATATAGATTAAGAATCAGGTCATGTATGAAACTGTTGACACAAAAATATTTAGAAGTCAAATATTAAAGAAATAAACATCTGCTAGAATTACACTGATAAATTATTTGACTGACCGGAAGGAAGTCATTTATTGAAACTTTCTTTGTGGTGTAAAAACTCATATTTTATTATTAAAATTAGAAGATAAATTAAGGAAGTAAACTAATAACTAGTATTGTAATTGAAGCAACGAATTTGAAAACGGCAGTAGTATACGCATTTTATTGATATATGAGTTACTAACTTCACTGGAATCATACTGACTTCCATTGTCATTCAGTTCAACATTGAATTCTCATCCTATCTTTCCAAAGAAAAAAAATCAATGTAATTCTTAGTATATTTAAAGAAATTAAAAAATAATTTTATCTCAAAATTCGGTTCTGTTTTCGTATTCTTGGGTTCAATTTCATTCCAATGAAAACTCTCAACCAAGTTCATATGAAGACAAACTGGTTATATTTTTAAAACTTTTTATTCTTATTAATAAAGAATAGACATTGTAAAAGCATGTCTACTTAGATAAATAATGACCATTTATTTTATAAAGGTTTTAGAAAGATAGACAGGTTTTTCTTAAGCATTCATATAATGCGGAGAAAGTGGTTTTACATCAAAATCAATAAAATTATTAAGTTTTTTACGTAGAATCTGGATGAGTACAACCTCACTACCTAACCGACGTTCGGGAGAGCAGATTTGTCAGATGACTAGAAGAAACAAAGTTGTTATTCCATGCATCTATTCTTGAATGACACTGCTTTTTACAAAGGAATAACTTGGATTCCATGGTTACAAGAATTCCAGTTGCATTTCATGGGGCATTTAAACACAAGGGCAATTCTCGTAAGAATGAGAGGTGGCTGAAAAAATAAAAATTGAAGAAAGTTCCTCCAAAGACTCAGTGTCAGATTAATTTGTTATTCAGAACCCAGAGAGCCAGCAAGAACAAAGCTTTATTATGAAAACAAACTTCGAACAGTTCAGCTTTATCTCCAGTTTGCTTCAGTTTGATACTTTAATCGAGCTACGAGACAAAGGCTCTTTATTGCGAGTATTCTGAAGCAAAAGAAGGGATGGGCTAATCATAATATACCATTTCAACAAAGCATTTTTTCTCCTGAAATATCTACCTATGGTGTTAAAATATATGCAGATATTTTTAGAATCTTACATTATTGATACCGAGATAATTTTCCATAAATAGTTCAGGAATCATACATAAGTACAAAAATAGTTTCATGCAGAGATTTCAATTCACAGATATGTATTATTGAACAGAACGTTTTATCTTAAACTGTCTGTGTATTTTTATACAGTGTGCAATTAGTACATTTAACCCACATTTGCATTTATAAGCAAAAGAATTCGCCACATCTTAGCTATATTAGTACATCAATCAACATATATACAATGCAGATTCTACTCGACATGGGACATTATTCCAAACAACAATTTTTCTTCATTCCTACAGATAATCAGACAATCTAAGGGCTTTGTGAGGTATAATCTCTAGGTACACGAGCTTGAAAATCCAGGAAATCCAGTAACTTCTCGAAGGCGACGAAAGGTCAGTTATCTGATACAGGGTTATAAAAATAACTCAGGTCAGTGGGAAAATGGCGTCGCTTATGAGCGGTGGGGTTGCTTCCAAAGTGGGTCAACGCGTCATCTAAATTAGCATTACGTCGCTAAACGTCCGACAAGAGAACGGTTCACACGATATAATGCCGTGGATATATATACTCCGCAGCAACCTTGACCTGCGCAGTCGCCAAGATGAAACATTTACATCTGCGTCGCAAATGGGCGTCGGATCAGAACATTATTAACACATTGGTTGCAATTGAGAATTGTGCCCGCCCCCCCGAACTGGCCTAATCTTTGTGACAAGGCCTGCCGCGAAATATAAATATAGAAACGAGTTATCAAGGAGGTGTTTGTTTATACGTGCAATTGTGGGGCAAATGTATATTTATTGTGGTAAGGGTAATGGTGGAAGTGCAGGTCAACACAATACTATTCCCTTTAACTGAAGTTCTCTTAGAAGTGAGGGAGGTTTATTAAACAATGTGTCGTAACGAGCAAGGAGGAGCGAACCATGACACAGCGAGGGCGGGAAGATTCTAAATGCGTTGTTATAAGATAGTTTTGTTGAAAAAGGTATTTGAAAAAAAAAAGTATTTTATATGTTACAATACACAAAATGACATGTGTTACGTCATTTGCTGAAGGGACGATACTTATGAAAGTTGGCCAAACATGATTACATTGTTAATTTCTTCCAAATTTGTACTTTGTGAATGTATATATTATTAAGAATGGCTTCTTTTAGTGTTTGTTTTAAATTTCATTGCTACGCTAATGAAATGCTTTATTTAGTTGTAAAGGAAGACTTGGAGAAGTACTCTGCCTAAACAGGGCGTTTGTGGGTGTATGTCTGTGTGTTTGGGTGGGGGGGGGCATGTTAACCAAAACATTACCTCTTTTTTAGTTCGAAAGTTTCTGCACGATACGTCTTTAAAAAATGGTACTGGACGATACATTCAGAATATTCGACCTTTCCAGGTCTTTTTCTTTATCAATATGGATTGGACTAAATGAAGATGAGAAATAACCTAACGGTTAGCCTCTAAGAATGGGAATGAGGAAGAAAGGACTCTGTCCCGTTGTTCAGATCAACTTTATTTACTTCACTAGCTGAAACTCTGCGGTTACATCTCGCAAAAGAACTGTAGAAAAGTTCAGAGAGAAAAGTCAACCTAAAGTGTGCCCACTACGAAAAATTGAAAACCTCAAAATGTTGTTTTATGTCGTTGAGTTCTTATTTTACAAGACTAATGATATGACAATGTGAAATATTTTCAAATTTTGGAACAATACAATCACTATTTACTGTAAACATGCAATTAAACTCGATTTCGAAAATGTATTTCCAATTTTTCGTATTTGTCAAGGTCTGTGTGTGTGTGCTTTGCAGCGGACTATCACATGGAAAATTGGTATTTAGCTTTACTTAGCTTCCTAACTAGTTTCGCTTCTAGCTAGCTTTCTCGCTAGTTTCTAGAGTTTCGCTTCGTTAGCTCCAACATCAAAAAAAAATTAACAGCTTTTAATGCATCAATTACAAATCGCACAACAAAACGGGACAAGACAAACTACATTCCAACTACACAGTATGGTTGGTCTTGAATACAACATAATGACAGATGAGGATTCAATATCGTTCATTCAATTAATTTTAAGATATTGTTTAAAATCAGAGTTAGTACTATAGAACTTGTTAATAAGAGCAAGTAACGTTACATCTAGGACCCACTGCCTTCCATTTAAAGTAAAAATCACGAAATTTGATTGAGTAGAAAGCGCAATTTTCTATTCTCAATAACCGAACTGTTCGAAAACCATTTTTGAACCAAAAAATCGTGGAAACAATGTGATATAACAATTAAATCATATGAAGACTGTGTCTTGGGGAAACAGTGAACGTTAATAGTATTTAAGCAATACTGCTACTTACTACTAACGTACAGTCAAAGTGCAACACAGGTGATGATGATGCTTTCGATTACTTAAAAGTTTCTCCCCTCCCGGTATACCGTCCAGTGCCCCTGAGTGACCCGTAAGAGTTTCAAACCGATGTCATTCCGAAACCCTTACAGCAGAAATGAGAGAAAGGTCAACGGCGCCACCAAAATAAATTAAAAAATAATTGAAAGGAAATAATATTCGTTTAAGAACAAATGCTACAAGAATTCAGCAATATATCGCATATACTTTCTGTGTGTTAATGTTAAAATATGTTCAGTTTTCTTTACGTGTAGCAACGTGTTTATTGGCAGTCCTGTCTTTAGTACACAGTCGTTATCTCTACGAGTCGATTACGCATGGCGACGGAACGGTGAGAATTGTTTTATAACAGCCGAAAAGGGGTGAGAAACGAAATTATCATGAAGGTTCTAATAATAAAAGTCATAAACGATGAAACAGTCACTCCTTACCTAAACAAAGATCAGAAAAACAACGTTGAGTTCCGTCGCTGACCTCCTTGCCTCAAATGGTATGCGACTGTTGATGCAAAGTGGGTTGCCCAGGTCACCAGGGCGCGCCACCGCTGATGGCTCGGTCCGCCCCCGGCGCCCGAGGGCCACGCGGGAGCCATAATGGGACGCTACGACGTCACCTGGTTGAAGCGGATCGCGATAATGTCCTCTGGGAGGTAGCATAAGCACTCAGGCACACAATGCAATGCACGCAAGAACGCTCCACCAGACAGCTATTCTGTACAGTTAGATTCCCCCTAGGAGCGTGGAGTGCGAGGAACGCTGTAGAGATGTGTAGTCTATACTTCGGTTTTTCTTTCTTGGCGCGTTGGGGTGTGTAATCGAAATGGAATATCTCACAGTAGTTCGCGTCGTTCTCGGTTGTGCCGCTAGGAGTCGCATGATCGCCGGCACTGCTCGATACAGACGTGATCATGCAACTCCTAGCGGTAAAACCGAGAACGACGCAAAAATACCGTGAGATATATCATTTTAATGACACCCCCCCAAGAAAGAAACCCGAAGTATAGCACCGTTTCGTTTAACAACAAAATACGATTGATTGATTAATGATTACGGGCGCGTAATCCGCTAAGATCATAAGTCCCGTAAGTGTAGTTCATGCTTTCGTCGGGGACGGTGAGGGTGATCCCGCTAGCTGGTAAGATCCGGCGGCGACCTACGTAAGATATCTTCCACCAGTGGGGAACAGCCCCAGTCGGGAGAAGCTGTAAACTCCCGACTGGTCTCCCGACAAATGTGATAGTGTAGTGATGTGAGTTCGTAAGTAAGGGATGAAATAGGACAAGGAATAGGAAGGAAAGATCGTGGCCGGTCCGTGACTCACTTGTTAAGGTGCTGCTCCGACATTCGCCTGGTGTTCATCAGAGAAACTACAGAAAACTACCGATCAAAGTAGGTGGCCGCGAGAATTCTCCTCCAGGCAGTGGCCAAATCCAACTTTGATATCTAGCTAGTATAGAAAATGCTGCCTAAGTCGGGACTCGAACTCTAGGACCTCCCGGTCAGAGGCGCTGCAGTGTCATCAGTTGATGCCCTGAGCCACCTTTATTGGCACAGTCATAAAAATTACTACTAAAGGAAACAGACCACTTAAGACAATCAAACCAATATTGACGTAAGCCCAAAATTTTGCGTTGAGAGAAAATCGATAATACATGTTTTTGTGAATTTCAGAATATCAATTTCTGACTTTTATTCTTAGTTCCTATGTAGGGTTTATAATATTTGGTATTATATATTACAGTTCACAACGGTGGAAAATGACAAATTCATTTTTGTGTGGGTCAGGGCTCTACTGGATTGAGAAAGTTGACGTAGGCTCGACGGAAATTAAAATTAGGCCTCAATTGCAAGAAACATTTTACGTAGAATTACCTAGGCATTGAGTCATCTTCATATAAAAATATTTCAAGTAATATTTTTTCAGACTTTTTCAACTTAAGAACTGTACTAGGAAATGTTTCCTACGCAGCATTAATTTCTACGAAAAATAAGATTAATATGTTCTACATGTTAAGAAGTGTTAAAAAATCTATTTAAAGTGTCATACATGTTTCAAAAATTAGCTTTTCATTTATATATTTGTGAATGGAATATGGTTGCGTATTACGGAATAAAATTAAACGATATGGGCTTAATGTATTATTATAGAAACATAACAAACAACTTTTAACAACATCGACATGCAAAGAAAAATACTTAAATCCAGTATTTTGTTTCTTTCTTTGTTTCAACATTTTAACGATTTTCAGTTAATTTTCTTTTAAATCCTGAAGAATTTCATTTTTCACATAATCATAATTGTTACCCCTTTCATAATGTTATTTGCATGCTATTTTTAACTGATATTTTAAAAATTACTGTTTTTCTCAATAAAAGATCATTAAGATTTTCGTTCAGTGCAAGAACGAGGTGGACCCTCATTAGCTTCAGGACAATAAATGTAGCGTCACCCACAGTTACTAACAATGGTGCAATTTGAATAGTATTACTAGTATTAAACAAAATAATACTGTGAGTATTATTACTGCGAAGGTGAAGTTCACATAACACGAGATACTGATCGAAACGCGAGTTTCCCGCTGAACATTCGCGCACAGGGAACGAGAGGAGCATGTAACTATGAAGCGTAATTGCCGACATGTGACTCAGAAGCAGCATATCGGCAGCACCGCACGGCGCACACCGTAATGCGTTAACACACACGAGGCAGATAATGGCTGACCAAAGCGGGAAGCGACCACATTAATAGAGACCAATGTGAGAGAGGACGACATATATCGAAGGGCGAAACGTCAAATTCAGTATATATCAGTGGCACAAAGTGCTGTCTGTAAATGGTGGAGAGGTAGAGCCGCCAACAAATGTTCCTGCAGCACTTTTTCTGACGAAAGAACAGTTAATATAGCAATTTTTTTCAAGGGAATTAGATAAGTGTTCATAATATATTATTTTTAAGAAATATAAATTGATTGACTTATTTAAATTGCTGATACCTATAACTATTTCCATACTTATCTATAAGTATTTTCTTACTTATTAATTAAAAAAATAGAGTAGAAGGAATGATCAGTTTCCCATGAGCAGATCCAGATGCATCGAATGACACCTTGATTGTTTCTAAGAGTGCATGCAATTGTTTAAATAACTGTGACGGGCGGACACACACAGGTTACTCGATTTCGTACGATTACTAGTGAAAATTGAATTCAAATATTGTAGAATTTGCAATCGGTAATAATTAGGACATATTTAACAAAAAATGATATATTTTATAAACAGAAAGAAATAATAAATAACTTGTGTTTTTCATACTTATGTTATAGAAAATAATGAAATATGTCTAGCTGCAAGTGGGTAATATAGAGTTGAAGAAACCTATATGTAATAGTAAGGGCAATTAAAATACCTGGTGTTTGAGAAAATTTTGTTTGGAAGCTCCCTGGCATATGGAAGTCGCTCCATAACAATTTAGTTTGGCGACTACTCAAATACAAATCTTTGGATGCCGTCGTCAAAACGAAAGTCATATCATCAGTAATTTATTTACATATCAGGTAGGTTTGGTCAAGTCTACCTTACAGGTAGGGGAACCTCTCTCACCGGCCGGGAGAGAGTTTCAAGTACAAGAATCAAGTACAAGAATCAGCTAGTGGAGTTCTTAAAACAGTTCAGTGGTCTCTGCTTAATCAAATGTATTCGTGCGAAGATGTCTGAGATTTCCTTCAGTTGTTTTGTTCGCCACGTTCACTATCACATGATAAATTTCCATTGAATTTGAAAATAGGTAATATCAAAGGAAAAAATGTTTTTCACAACTACGTCAAGGAAAATTCTTTCAAGTAAGTACTTTTCAGGTGTCAATCATGAACAACCATTTGCATACGAAAATGATTGTGAGAGACGAAGGAATATTACGGATAATAACAATGTTGAATAAAATTAATTTGATACAAAAGTTAAATAACAACATATATTAAATTAGTATCGAAGTAAATTGTATAAAAAAGAAGGGATGCAAAAATATGTCATTCTATATACAAATAAAATACCTAGGGAGAAAATAAATTTTTATAAATAAATTTTAGCTTTCTACTCAACTAAACTTAATAATTTTTCCTTTAAAGGAAATGTAGGAAGCCCCAGATATGTTATTATTAGCTATTATTAACTGGGTTTACAGAATAAACAAACATTTTAATATAATCGTAATTGTTTTTTGCGTTTTTTGTGCAAGTTTCAATGATGTATCAAATGGAGTCGATGTGGAGTAAAAGCGAATCAAAGATCTAGAGCTTTTTGAGTTCGAAAATTGAGTGCTTTTAAATACAAAGACATTGAGTGCATGTAAATGTGATGCCCGGTAAACGTTTGACTCTTGTGGTTCAACAAAAATGGCAGTGTTTATAAATGATGCATTACGTTTTTAAGAAGAGGCGACTAGCAGAATTCCATGCTATGTATCATTGCAGTAAGCATATTGTCCCATTACAAGTGAAACACATTAAGTCAAAATTTTTCAATTTTGAGTAATTTGGTTTATTCACTCTGTGTTATATTGAACTTTAGACTGGATATATCCACTACATCAATGACGATAATATGACAAATCTAGACTAATGTTCAGTATAACTCAAAGCAGAAAAAACACAATTCAAAACTGAAAAATTTTGACTTAATGTGTTTCGCTTGTAATGAGACGATATATAAATATTGGTAAATATATAATATTTCAATTACATTTTCAGAAACATGATTAACTTTATGATCACAGTGAATAGTGGTTGCATTGTTCCAGAATTTGTAAATCACCCACATTACCATTTCATTTGTCTTTAAAAATGAGTAAAGAACCACATGAAACAGTATTTTCAGGTTTTCGATTTTCCTTACGTTGTACTTTTTAATTGTAACTTTTCTATAGACTTTTGTGCAATGTAGTTGCTTTATCTAGATGATTGTTACTTTTGGTTATTAAAAAAAACTGGGCTGAATTATAGGTCATAGTTCACTTAGGGAGTTTGTAATGCGGGAGCAAAACGTTGATTTCTCCTCCTGTTCACTTCATAAGAATTGCATAGTTTTATTAGTAAAGTTTTGTTATTTTTTCCACACACTTCACGGAAGGAATGTTTCAAAGCCAGGAATTTCTAAGGTTTGTCATCTTCTCTCACTATTTGTGTATAATTATTTCCAATGTATTAAATATTTACATACAATTCAAAATAGGAAAATGTGTGTTTCAATAGTAATTTGAGTTCCAACAACGAATGATGAAGTTTAAGATTGTATTTATTTAAACACAAGGTACTAATAATAATAATAATAATAAGCTGTGTTGTTTTACGTGAATTATTATAAGTTAAAATTAAAGAGGACAGCGGGTAAACAATTTGTTTTCATGACACAGTATGATAGGTAAAACAAACATTTTTTGTTAAACAAAGTTAAATTTTAACAATAAAATAATAATAATAATAATTGTAATAAAGTTTATTATTTATCAAAAATTAGAGATCTTTACTTCGAGAAATCATCTCTATAATAACGGAATACGAAAAGAAAATATTTAAAAAATTTAGTCCCTTTACTGTCCCAATACACGAGACTGAGGGAATTCGTCCCTTTACACGAGTCCCTTTACACGAGACTGAGGGAATTCGTGCAATATTACGATCGTGTTGACACTATGGAGGTACAATTTAGCCATTAAGAGGAGAGTTGTGCGGAAGTTTCTCACACGGTTCTGACAGCATCGCTGCGCACGCTTTCAGCAGTTACGTTTCTTTCCTCCCGTAAGCTGCGAACTGCTGTTGTCAAGACGGCGAACGAGGATTGTCAACGTGTGCAAAAGCCGTCTAGTTTACCAAGCGGAGCTCGACTGAGAAGCAAACATTTAATTGTTACAAATTAAAAAAGGACACATACCATTGCATTCTATGCATAATACAATGTCTTTTGCAAAATTTTACAACTCACAGAAACTTCGGTCGTAAACACAGCCTCTTACAGATACTAATTCTATAGTATTCACAGCCGAATCTCGGAAAGTTGTCACTCGTAAGAACATCTTTTCTGGTGCAGGATTTATTTTCTTTTAACTTTCATTTCATTACTTAATATTAAGGAATTCGTGCAAATATTAAGACTGGCTCTGACAGAGGCAGTATTCGATTGCATTTTACCTTCACTAGAACAGTTGTCTGGTTATTTCTAACACGGTTCCGCACGCTATCAGCAGTCGCGTGTCTTTCCTCTCGCAAGCTGCGAACTACTCTTGTCAAGACGGAGAACGCAGATTGCCAACGTGTGCAAAGGCCGCCTCGTTTACCCAGCGAAGCTCGGTTGAGCTGAAAAGTTGTAAAATGGTAAACAGATTACATCGTGAGCTAAGAAAAGGGTGAGTAATTTTATTGGCCACAATAAATCCTTTTTTTCTTACGTCGAGATTCGCCTTTATCAAACAAAGATTTAGCGGGAAGATGTCTTGAAATGAAATGTTTAATCGAGCTACAAATTACGTAAAATTTTTTCTTCTCCTTATCATGTGTATCTGGAAATTATATTAATCATGCGTGTGAAGCTAAATCTGTAACAGCTACGCAAAATTATTTACTGTATTGTGTAAAACAGAAGTTTGCTATAAAGAAATGAAAGTAATGGTTATATTTCAAGCAATGAGAAAAAAGAGGAACACGTGTGTTTAATATAACAACATTAGCGCACAACTCAAAGTTCTTCTATGTTTCTTTTTCTGAGGTTTTGAAAGATTTCCCGTTAATTAATAAATCTCTTTTGTTTTTTCAGGTACGTAAATTAACATCTCCGAAGTTCACCTCTGAATGTAAGTAATCAAATATATATCATAAAAGAAGCTGTAGGACATGAATATATTTACAAAAAACCGTAAAGCTACATCTTGAACACATGCGCAGTCTTCGTAACCATACGGATATCTCTCAACATATCTCAATTCACGAAGAAAATGCTCAGAAATGACAGCTAGAGAGGTGACATCAAATTGAATGATAAGGTAGATGATTTTTTAAAGATAGAACCTGGATAAACACATCCCAAGCTGAATATACTTGTATGTGTTATATAACAAAATGTATAATATTTTAACGTCAAATCTATAAGAAATAAGTAAGTTTTAGAATAATTTAAAATTTGTTATTGCAATCAAAACATTGCCAAGGACAATTGAAAGGACCAACTTACATAATATAAGCATGGTTTTGGCGTTTTTATAAATGGATTTATTTTCATTCACGAACTACATTTATCAAATAATTGACAGTAATTAAAATCAATTTACGAAACAAAAAATCTCTTAGAGAGCAAAAATAACTTTACAGAAATTACCTTTCCATTTCTCTCACTTAAATTAGAGAGAATATATTTTGAAATAATTAATAGCTAATTAAAAATTTAAAAAACAAATAGGAAAATCGAAAGTAATAAAAGTGATTGATTGAAAACTGAAGAGCTGGAAATAAATAATTCGCCAAAAATGCGGATCATCAATTGGAGTGAATGGAGAGACTTTTGCAGTAGGAGAGGGATCGTCTAGAGATGAAGAGAACCTTCATCATCTCCCGTCACGTGAAAGTGACACATCTAATTTTCAAAATAATGACCGGAAGAGATGGCTCAGTGCATCAACCTGATGTCACTGCAGTCCCTCTGACCGGGAGGTCCTAGGTTCGAGTCCCGACGGCGGCAGGATTTTCGACACTAGGTCGCTTGTCAGCTAGGTCGAATTCAGTCGCTGTCTGGAGGAGAATTCTAGCGTCCGGCTGCTCTGATCGGTAGTTTTCCGTGGTTTCTCCGATCAACAGCAGGCGAATGCCGGAGCAGTACCCTAACAAACGGGCCACGGACCGCGATCTTTCTTTCCTCTTCCTTGTCCTATCCTCTCCTCTTACACACACACTTACACTAACATGCACTACACTACCACACATGTCGAGAGACCGGTCGGGAGCTTAGAGCTTGTCCCGGCTGGGGCGGTGCCCCGCTGGTGGGAGATAACTGGTTGAGGGGAACCCACCCTTTCCCTACTAGAAACCCCGCTAGTCGGCGGTAAGTCGACGCCAGATCTCGCCATCCAGCGGGAAAAAGATCATCGCCGCCTCCCGAGAAAAACAGAACTACAGTTACGGGACTAATGACCAAAGTAGTTGACGCGCCCGGAAACATCAATCAATTCGAAATAATGGTAACTGTTACAATGTAATCGAGTTGGATATCCTATGAACACTTCAATACGTAAAGATGTGATTAATTTTAACACTTGACATTTTCTTTATAATCGTTGCGTTTTTTTATTTTTAGTTATAATATCCCACATATCATCTGGGTTCTTGCCTTCCAGTGCCGACAGATGATTTTGACGCTTATGAGTTTTCACACATTTCCTTTAGAAGATGTTTGTGCAGCGCTTTGAAGTCCACAAATTCCCCGCACGTAAGACGTCTCTCACAGAAAACCTGGAGTGTCATCACCCACGGTATTTATTCTAAGTACATACAACTCTACCACCAATGAACCTTTTGTTTAATCGACAGCAATCTCAATGTCCTTTTTTCCCCTTCATTTATTTATAGTCACATCGACAACTAAGGTCATTAGCGACTCAAAATTTTACATTATTTTCACAATTGTTGTATGTGCTTAATAAATAAATACAGACAGACTGAATACAATTTATATATACTACATACTAAAAAACATTCATATTTCAATAGGTCACAATAAACTTTGAATTAAGTTTTAATAAATATATTTACATCTTTACAGATTTGGATCACTCTATCTTGGTAGTCAATAGAAGTAAGGATTGACTCCACGTTCAGATTCTGTAGGTATTTTTGTCTGGATAGATTGTAAAGGGGGCATTGGACAATGATAGCATATTGAGCTTAGCTTAAGCATATTGATAGGAATATTACAGTGGTCACATATAGGGGCTGGATTTCTTTCTTCAATGTCCTTTGAACGACTTGTATATAAGATTTTAATCGATATTTTGTTAAAAAAAACAAAGCAAAAGTTGGCTTGAAAGAGCATGTGAGAGAAAAATGTCCGTGTCGTGAACTACACAAATTTAATAGGCTTAACCTTCCCTATGAAAAGCCACATGTCAAACGAAATGGGATCGACTTTTTATCGCTTTGTGTAGGTTCACATTAGCTAAGAAGAGTGGCGAACTAGGCAACAGTAGAATGACAAGATATAATCTAAATTGTATGTTTCGGGTAGGTACACGGACGAGTAACGAAAAATCGATTAGTTTTAAATAATTTCAGGCAATTTGAAAATGATCGAGTGTTTTCTACCCGGCACTTCCATGGCGGGTGCCTACCCCCGCTGGTTGATGAGATCCGGCGCCGACCTACCGTCAGCCAGCGAGCTTCTCCCTAATTAGGTATCTCCCACCAGCGGAGCACCGCCCCAGCCGGGAGAAGCTCTAAGCTCCCGGCCGGTCTCCCGGCGTTTGTGGTAGAGTAGTGCATGTAAGTGTAAATGTGTCTATAAGTAAGGAATGGGAGGACAAGGAATGAGAAGGAAAGATAGAGCGGTCCATGACCCGTTTGTTAGGGTACTTCTACGGCATTCGCCTGGTGTTGATCGGAGAAACGACGGAAAACTACAGAACAGAGCAGCCGGCCTCTACAATTGTCCTCCAGAAAGCGACAGAATTAGACCTAGCTGACAAGCCCGTGTCGAAAATCCTGCTACCGTCAGAACTCGAACCTAGGATCTCCCGTTCAGAGGCACTGCAGTAACTTCAGTCGATGCCCTGAGCCACCTCTCCCGGTACGATGCTCGAACAGGCGAAAGGTTCTTTAGGGGCTCAGTGCGCGGAAGTGGCCTTATCGTGCACTCGTACGCCTACTAATTAGGGCGTCCGGGCGCGGGCGCGGGCGAAGGCGCGTGTTGACGCCTAATCAGGCGGCGCTATCACCACCTCACCGCCTGCGCCCTCCGGTCAGTGCTCTGCCAGTGCTTTTCGGGTGACGTCCCTGGCGCGTCTCGCGTTCCGCTGGAGAGTCATGGCTTTGATGAGTGATTGGTTGTTGTGATTTGGTGACAACTTCCGTCGCGCTTGTGCTACAAACCACGTCGTGTTGGTGAATTGTGTGCTGTAGGACACCGACCTGTCCAAGTAAGAGGCAACCGTCATGGTCAAGATCTTTATCGTGTTTGATTGCGTGTTTATCAGTTCGGAATGTGGGGAATGTCCTCTGAGTACTGTGCTTGAGTGTGTATCTGCTGCAGATTTATTTTGTTCAATTTTATTTTCAAACACAATACAGAGTGGTGTATTCGTGTTTTGAGGTGTTTTTCAACTGCGTTCGTGTTTTATTTTCCCAAGATGATTTAGCCTACCAAACCCAAACGACGTTTAAAGCTTTTAACGTGTGTAAAATAATTTTTACACTTTGTTTCTTAAAACCTTTACAATCTAACATTAAAAGCTTGTAGGAAACAACACAATTAAATCTTATTCTTAAAATCTGTTCGAGCAATTTACGTATCTAACATTTGCAAACCTGTTATTTGTTTTTGTTCCACACCAGTAATTATCGTAAACTCGTAATTATTTCCAGGGACTCAGTAATGACAATAGTAATTAAGCAGAACATTCACAGCTTCTGTGATTATTAGTTTGGCAAATTCCGTTCTGTTCTCCGAAAATGTGTATCACGAACAAGTGCACGAAGCTATCCAAACTGTGAAATTCCACGACCGTGTTGTGGGTTTTTCTCTGACAATCGTCGTGGGGCTGTCAATCTTTCATTCCTGCATCTACGTCATTCGACACGCTTGTTTTGATTCTTAATGGAGTTTCACACAGTCATGTAGCGTCTTCTTCACCTTGCCACTCGTCACTCGTGCTGTAGCAATTAGGAATAGTTTGCTTTGTCGCATTGTTTCAAAGAGACGTCGAAATGTTTTAGTAACACTTCTTTCTTCGCAGAGCGAATGATTTAGAATTCTCCGTTTTTCAGTTTTTATATTGAGTTATTCACCTTCACCTCGTAATTGACATCTTCTCTTTGCAACGAAATTACTTCATTCCTACTTTCATTCCACTTTCTTGTTTCCCCTATTGCTGTTGAAAGTTAGAAGACTGTCTGCTCAAAAATACTTAAAATAAAAACTTATTTTCCTGAATTATAATATTTCATTTTTAATAGAGCCTGATCATATCACTTAATTAATAATATAACCGTGAGTGAAGGAAATTTGCTGCATTTATTTACTAGTATATTACTAATATTTATTTTCAACCAGTAACGAGTTCGTGCGTCCCCTTTTTATTCCCATCATTCTTTTTAACTTACATTTTTTATCTTATGGACGAGGTTATTCTGTAATTTTTTTTCTTTTTGGGGGAAGCAAACACGACATGGATACTGCTCGTCTCGCGGTGAGAAGATACGTTTGCCGAATGTGTCAAGAAAGACTGTTTACCCTACTCACGTTCGGTTCATTCCTTTCCTTGAAGATGTGAAATGGCACGGATCCGACACAAGTACGTCACCCTCGAGGATCGGGAATCGCAGTGCGGTAAGTGGTTTCATGAAATATAAGATATCATCATTTTGTTTATTTCAACAAGGCCTTCCACGATTTTGCCGCCATATTCAGTCTATTGAAATTAAACTTAAACAATAATAAGTAGGATTTCGATCTCTTTGAGAGTGGTCCTTGGTGTTTGTGAAGGTAGTCAGCATTTCTCGAAAATACATCTGTAATGTGATTTACCCGTAATGCGATTTACGCTGATGTTAGAATAGTGATGTACATTTTATTGCAATACATTAATTTTATTTTATCTTTTAACACTGTGCTATTTTTAAAAAAAATTGTTCACGCTGCTCATTGTTTCGTGATCAAAACGTTTTTCTTGATAATGCACTCATCTCACTTGCGCTTCTCGCATATATGCTTCTCGCTTTTTTGTTGGCTTTTTTCAAACGCCACGAAACATCTTCATTGAGGGTATCAGAAAAATATTTCATAAAAGCCTATTTATTTACATTGTTTACGGACATAACACAAAATAAGTGTTCGTTAAATTAATTTCAATAAAGTAGACGATATTAACTGCCATTTTTGATAATTTGTTGATTAAAATCATTTAGTGTACCGTAAGTTAGAAATAATTATTAAAATTTTCTTAGCATTTTCCTACACGATCGCATGCTATTCGTTAGACAGGCAGAAAATATAATTTAAAAAATATGATATCCATTCCCCATCGAAGGTAATTTGTATTCCAGCGGTGGCCGCCCGTATCGTGGGTGAAGGTGGCAATGCAATGGGCCCGCACGGAGGCTCTCGCAACTCTGGGCTCCTGACCCCTCAGGCGCTCATTTTTTCTGCCGACGTCGAATGAAATAGTCAGAAATATAGCTTTTAGTAATTTTTATACTAAGAAAAGTCATTCAATATATCGATATTTTACGACATAAATATTAACTATAAGTCAACAAATAAAAATACATCTTGTATTCATCTTAAATGCAAATTTCTTTATAAGAAAATATCAAGTTGGCTGGACACTGCACCTTAATAAGGCCCAAGCCTCTCCCCTCGAGAATAATTCTAGGTGCACTTCTGATATTAATAATAATAATAATTATTATTATTATAATTATAATACATTTGAAAATCCGTTTTACCACAAATTGTCAGAATAAGTGCTATCATCGATATTTAAAAGGATTAATACTCTATTCGTTTCCTTACAAAAGAGCAATCATGACCCGCTCTTCGGGAGTGATAGTTTGTTAGATCTTTTCAGGTAGATTTTGGAGAAATTTTAGAATTTTTTTAAAAAATATTTAGGAGAGATAATCATTGCAGGAAGACAGACATAGATGAGAGACAAATAAGCGTTCACCAATCACATCACATTTAAACAATCACGCTTTTCCTTTGAAGTACACTGCAAGTGAATTTTTAAATCCCAACTAATGTGCTCTTATTGTAAAAACACTGTTCCAAAACCAGAGATTCTTGAAATTTCAACACAAATGTCTTTTTTGAGTCAATTAAGGTGGTACGTGTACCATTGTTTCATATTTTACGAAAGTTCTTTAGTTGCTAAGCATTTTATTATGCAGCTCACATACATCAACAGTATGCCGGTGTGAGTCACTGACTCGGATTAAAGTGGATATCCTATGAATTTAGTATTCCTCTACATATTACGAGTATTACGTGAGGGTAATATCTCTACCATTAGAACAGACACCAGGTGTACACGGAATATCCGCACTGGTCTATCACAGTCCCTTGGGGAACCTGCAGGGACTCTGATTCAATTAACTACACTGACCGGCACTCTAAATAGGGCGTACTTACGTTCGAGATAGTGACCACTTAACCAGTTCCGTTCTATCCACCCAAGTAAAGAGCATCTGTGGACACTTCCTCCAGGGTCAAACTGCCTCAATCGAAATACGTCGCAGTTCAACGCCCCAGATGAGACAACGCTCACACTCCCTATATTAAGGGCCCACACTCACAGAAGATATTCGACTGTTACGTTATGACCTACCACGTGAAGTAAATACGTGAAGAGTAAAGTGACATGTTGGTCAGAGAACGAGTTTCTGTGGTCACCAAAGATTTTGAGGAGAGTTTGTCTGTAAACAAGGACAAGCTGATTCATCTGCGAGAATAATTTCTCAGGAAATTTATAAAACGTGTGCTGCAGTAGCTTCAAAATTTTAAGAAATTTGCCAATAGAGGAAGGAAGATTTTGTTAGGTAAAATTATCATATTAGGAAGTTGTAAAATCTTAAAATTCGTAAATCAGATATCGGCATTGCCGATAGCCACGTGTGTGACTGTGTTTTATCTTGGTTGAAATTATACGTTTCATTAATTTTCACTTTAGATTTTACATTTATTTCATAAAAATCTTTAAGAAATGGAGGATGGTGAACTAACCTTGTCTAGCTATGGTCTAGCTCAGTGGTGTCAAGGTCTTCTACTGGTGGCAGTGGCACGCGTCATGGATCCGTAGCATGCCGCGAGCTACTCTGCGCAACTAGCGTCGGGAAACGAAACTATTAGTAACCCCGCCGTTTTACAATAGAGATGGCGTTGTCTCTGGTAGAGGGGAATGACGAACTACGTGAAGGGACGATTTCGTCGTGGCACTCGTGCCACGGACTCCCGCTCCTGGCATCGACCTTGACAACACTCTCTACTGGTTGTGAGACAAAAATACTCGTCCTGGAGTCAAGGACAGATTGATGGATGTTTCCGGGCGACTCAGCGGACATGGTCATTAGTTACGTTAGTGTAATTAATGTTTTATTCCGGGCAGTGGCAGAGATTCCCTTCCCTTCGGAGGACCGGAGCCGAACGTCACGACGACTTGCGAGAAATATCCACCTCCAGGTTTCTGCATCAGCGGAGCTCGCCCCAGCAGAATAAGCTCTAAGTTGACGGCTGATTTACCGACATGAGTGGTAATGCAGTGAATGTAATTGGGTTAGTAAGGGGAGAGGAGAGAAGCGGACCGTGGCCCGTTTGTAAGTGCTCTGCTCCGGTGTTCGATTGACATTGATCGGAGAAACCACGAAAAATACAGGCCAGAACAGCCGGTCGCTAGGATTCTCCTCCAGACAGCGTCTACAGTCGATCTATCTTAGAGTCCCTAGATACAGAGAGTAGCGCAACCGCCGCCACTTAATATCCACTCTCCCGGCAACCCCGTCAAGCACCAATCAGAAACTGAAGGGAAATTATGACAATTGGGGACATTATGAAGATTTTAAAGAATATTATTGGTTTGAGATAGATTCATGGTTCTCAACGTACAGAATACTACACAGTTCCAATTTTCCTGACCACTGGACATAAAATGGCGGGATCGATGGAGCAATGGAATGCGCTACTCTGAGACTCTCACCTCTCTATGTAGTTCACGTCAAAAATTCCGCCACCGTCGGGACTAGAACCTAAATACGGCCTGACCTGCCGTTCAGAGTGGCTGCGGAGATAGCGCTGAGCATGACCGAGCCGGTTCGCACCCAGGGGAACTTGCCCCCCCCCCGCGTGGGCTGTCGGGGCGCGCACAGCTGCCTCAGCCGGCCGTGCTCGCGCGCGTGAATAAGTGAGGGCGCGCGTAATTAGCAGCGGCAGGGCGCGCCACCTGCGTCGGAGAGCAGCGCGGCGCGGCCACGCGGCGGACGAGTGGCATACACTAGGGCAGAGGGCTAGGGCCTTGCAACTCTCCAGCAAAATCGGAGACAAAGCTTCAGGGCGCACGTTTGAAGTATCGTTGGCAGCAGTTCGCATTTTAGTTCCTGTAGGAGGCGCTAATGTCGCCTGGTACAGCTGCAGGTTAGGCTCGCCAACTCCCGGATATACCAATTGGCTATTTTGTGAAAAATACGAAAAGGGTCTTCTAAATGCGCAATTATTCGTAATATATACATATAAGAAATCGCTGAAAAGAAGCGCGAACATCGACGTATTTTTTGTAACTTTACGCGCGTGCTTGCGTCTCGCGAACCCACGCAGCAGCCACGCACGTTTGAAGTATCGTTGGCAGCAGTTCGCATTTTAGTTCCTGTAAGAAGGTCCTGTAAGGGAGCGCGCCGCTGTAATGGTCTTCACCACGTTATATGGGATTTGAAAGGTCCTGCAGAGGACCACAAGCCAGGACAGCGACACAATGGCACATCCATTCTGCAGAGTTTACTTGTCAACAAATTAAAACCACTCCAGCATTATATTTGGCACTGCAGTGGCTCTGCCCGTGAGGTCCTCGAGGTTGAAAATCGACGGTAACGGGTTTTTGACACTAGCTAGACCGAATTCAGTCTGGAAGAGGATTTTAACTGTCGACTGCTCGTATCGCACTTTTCCGTGGTTTAATAAGAATCCGGCGCGTGCCAGAGCAGCATTTTAACAGGCGCGGAGCGCGTGTTATCTTCCCTTCCTCATCCTTGTCCCTTTTACACAAACACAAATGCGTTCGGAATTACGAAATAATCAATTAAAAAGTTTAATAAAAAGTAAGTTCTATTATGATATTTTTATTGTCACATAACGCTCGGAACCTGAGAGCGCAAAGTTTGGGTCACACTCGAAATGAGCTGCATTGTTTAGAATATTGAACTTTAGTACCTCATAGGATTCCATACCTATCATATATTTCTTCTATGTTCGCCGATAGGACACTATACAACTCTCTCAACCATTTATTGGGTTACTTGGAGAGGTCTCTCGTTTTCTACTAGAAGAATATTGTATCTGATTAGAATAGAAATTGTTGGAATATTTAATTTTTACTTGCTATGAATATTCTTCATGGGACGGACTGCTTACTTTCCTCCGGAAGAAAGGAGTATGAAATCAGGATTTTCTACTCAAAAATTCCACTACGTTGATCTGGTTACAAACCGTGAATATCTGTATGCCTGCCCAATAAGACGATCAAAAATTAAGATTTTGCACTTTGTGAATCTAGACATTTGTACGATTACACCCCGAACATGCAAGGTGAATCCTGGGCCTGAATAATAATTCTAATGTTTCTACGCCATTCATTAACAAACAGATACACAGATCATTGAGAAACGATTTCACAGAATGTCGTGTAATCCCAGAGGTCAGTTTATCCTACAATAATAATTGAATTTTGTCGTTTCTGCTTCCGCCGCTCCACTGCGCGTCGGTCGATGGGTGATTTGTAAGAGGCGTCGTCCTCGCGCTCTGCTTTATGTGACTGCGGTGCTGCGAAGTTTACGGCGCCGCCTCTCCAAACACGTCGGACAAATGTGGGAAATGGGATGGCAGTAAAACCTGGTAGCCAGGTGCTTCATGTATTCGATTGTAAAACGAGATTGTTTTTTACCACCACTAGCGGGTAAATGAAATGGAGGAACCACTCGTTTAAGGAAAGTTAAATACGTTCATCGATACGAAAGTTCAAAACGTTCGTCGCTTACATCTCACTTAGATCGTAAACAATTCGCACTGGAAAAAGACAGACTTATTACAGTTAGATATTACTCATCTTAGATATTGAAAATATATTCACTTGTTAAAAACACTAAAAGAAGTTGAAAATTTTCCGAACCTTATCCATTCAAAAATTTTGTTATTTTCGCGAAGTGTTCGTTAACAGACGATGAATTTGCTTTCCAGATTTCTAGAAAGTTGATTTATTCTGTTTTAAGTCTAGAAAATACACATACAAATAAATTTCAAGTTTCAAGTACATAGCTTCAGCAGTTTCTGCTCTGCACTGAATTATCTAACAGTCAGTTTCTGTCCTTATTTGTTAATCTTTTGTGCAAATTATACTTTTAAAATTTGCAGTTTCGATTTTAAACATTATTATTATTATTATTATTATTATTATTATTATTATTATTAGGTACCGTGAGATCTTTTAACCGAAAATGGGAGTTGCTGAGTATTTCATTTAACCGCTACTCGAATGTATCCACTAATGTATCCACTTCGCCCTCGTCATTCCGAATGTCTTGAAACGACTATTCGTTCACTCTGAAATAATCGTGAGTTATTGTTAGATCTCATCACTTGCCTACTACTATTGACAATATTTGTCCATTAACATAAATCACTCCGACATAATAAAACAAGGAGAACGAATGCACGCAATAACAGAAGTGGCTCGCAGCGTGCAGATGGCCGATCTCGTATGTAACGAGACGGGACGACTGGACAGCCTACTAATCCGATGAAAGCAGGAAGCTCGGCGATTTGGCAACAATGCATGGCTCCGCCTCCGCTTTTTTCTCCCTCGGCCGGAGAGGGCGCAGAAAAATGGGCGTCCGTTTGTTAGGGCCTCTTACCCCGGGGCGGAGATTTACTCTGGACAGAAACGCTTTTTTAGAAGCAACGTTTTCTTTACATTGGTTTTTAATAGGGTTCTGCCTGCATACTTTTTTCAACAAAAAAAGAAGAGACGCGCATTCTGCAATGAGTAAAGGCACCAGAGCGCTTTTTTCTATTTGGCTCTAGCCCAAACGGCGTATATTCCTTTGTGTTGCGGCGGTTTAAACTGATCTGTGCAACAACTCTGGTGTCCTCTTCCGTACTCGCAATATGATTCTCGTTTTGAATTGTGTACGTTCTGTGTAAACTTCCTACTTCAGATGCGTGAGCGACACTGTGTTTTAAAAGCAGTAACTCGAGGTTGAAGACCTACCAAGTTAAAATTTATCTTTCTCGTAAACGAAGAGAAGTGCGCTATTCTTGCGGCCGGCGCAGCGGGGCAAAACATCTGAGAAACTTCCCGCTTCGTAATTGTTTTCCGATTCGTGAGCTCCCAGCCTGGAGTGCGTGTCGACTTCAGATCGGGAAAAGGCGGAAACTCAAGTGGCTGGAGGGAGCTACAGAGGATAAAGAGAATGAAGTACAGAAGGAGAACTTAGTGAGGAAAAGGAGGTCCTGGCAAAAAGAAGTTTTGGTTCTCTGGGAGACGCCCCGTCCTGGGCAGTGCTAGCTAGGTTTCTTTTCATCCTTCCTTAGAACGAATGGAAGTCCACAAGATGACGATCAGAATGTTGGCAACACTTTCTCAGACGGCAGCGTCGGCATTGAGTCTAGCGACAAAAAGTCTACCACAACACCTGATAGCAAAGTAATATAGAAATGGAGAAACGCAGATCGTACAGAACATACATGTACTTTGCGTCTGATTCTCATTACTGGGCACTTATTCTATTCTTATAATGGTAGCATTGTTGTGTTCGTAGACTCAGGCAACAAAAACTGTTCTTTTTTGTTTATTTAAAATCGATATGCCGAAAGAGATTGTATTATTGGTAAAGTGCATTTATGTCAATAAATTCACACAGAAAGGGTGTTTAAAGAATCGTTCTTCCAGCTCACACTGGTACAAACGGCCTTACGAACTAACGAGATTCTGAGTTTACTGTGTGCCCTTCTTTTTCGTACTTCTATCCTTCCACGTCAAGCACTGCTTTGCACCAAGAGCTATGATCAGTACTTCGGATACGGCAATTCAGCGATATAGGTAAAATGCTATCTTGGAAAATAAAAATGGAATAAACGTGTTCTCAATCAAATGCGGAAGTATAAGCTTTCGCTGCAGGAAATATTGTTACTCAGAGTAACTCGTGGTATAGTGTTCAGATTGCTCACCGTCCACCTCTAGGTTTCAGAGTTCTAACTCATGTCAAGAACAATTTTTGTGAATAAATCACATTCGGAGTAGGTTCTCTCCTAGTTCTCCTGTTTTTGAGACCACCCTTTCCTGGACGGAAATTTTAACGGCCTTAACTGTAGTTTCCTTGGGTTTGATGTACATACATTTAATCATATATGTACATCATATCTATCATAATATTAATTATAAGTTAGGTTTTTATACATGTATTGACTACGAGTCAAACTGTTTAAATAGGAAGGGAGAGTGAGTCACCTACAATCAAGAACAAAAATTCAGTAAAGATATTTCCAGAATTAGCGTTTTATTAGCAATGGAAAAATTTTATCTCCTCAGACGTAGTATACTCGTTATAAGTAGGAAAAACGCCAGCTAATAGAGAACGAATAAAGTTTTAGAAAGAAGGGCTTAATAGGGACTTTTTGCACAGGCAAGCGCATAGCAATCGACTGCACTTTTGTGCTTCTGCACACGCGCCTAATCGAAGTTAAAGCAATAGCCAAGCCCGATAATCCGCCGGAATTCAGCGAGCGACTTACATTGCATGCAAATGGATCACTTGCTCTTGCTGTATCAAGTTTGTTCCCAACTCTGGCGGCAGAGTGTGTTGTTAACTTAATATTCACGTGATGCAACATCAAGTTGGTGGTATTAATCTGTACATATTATATGTATGTGGTATTAGTTACATTTATTTAATAAAGTAAAATAATTTTTAAAGTATAATAATTATGTAATAATTATATACTTATATATAGAGATCAGTAGTTGATGAATTGGTCTAGTCGAATAAATGTGAATCAGGAGGATGTCGTATTATGGGGAATTAAGCACACACTCTGACACCACAGTTCGAAACATCTCCAATTGCAACGTACACGTTGTGCAAAAACCTACTTATCGACTTTCACCCGCTTTTGGTATAGAAACTGCTGTAGATCGCTCTACGCCACTTTCTGCAATTGGTCTCTATCAGCAGATTACGCGCGCATCGTATTGAGGAGTGAGCGAGTGAGGCTGAGCGCGAGTGCGTGAACGGCTACTAAGGAGCGGCGTCGAGCGGAGGGGTTGCGGCCGAAGGCGACGCCGCACCGCCCGGGAAAGCGAAGCAGAGAACCGCATTGCGACGCGCGCGGCGGGCAGCGGGCGCGGGCAGCGGCGCGGGCATCCAATCAATTTTACGTTCAATTTTAAATAACGCACATCCATTATCTATAGTGTCGAAGACAAATTATCTCTCATTTTGATACTATTCGTAGTGTATTGATAATATGAATGTCGATTTCTTCCTCCTTTTGATTTTACTTCTAGAGCGGCCACTTGCTTCGCGGAAGAAATATTGCCCGGATCCCGCGGTCCGGGGCAGCCACTTTTGCAAACCGCTCTAAAGTAATTGGCTGCTTCATTGACGCCTTCCTCCCATTCGTGGGAGGCGTGAGAGAGAGAGAAATAGAACATATAATTATGGTTAACTTTTTCGTTTAGTTTGTATGCATACAGTTTAAAACACAAATCTTGCCTTGTATTAATAAAAGCAAATCCAATTTTTTTGACTTTTATACAGCTTCACACTTTTTCGTACATGCAATCCCATGTTTTCTGAAATGTTATTCTTTAAGAGTATGTATGAGTGGTTTGGGGAAAGAGAGACAGGAGGAAAAGAGAATGGAGACAGATAGTTGTAAGAAGAAAGAAAGAGGAGTTACAATGGGGATAAAGCGCCATGAAGAGACCAAGAGAGAGACAAAGGAAATGAGAAAGGTACACAAGGAGAACAGTATTGAGGAATGCAGAATGATAAAGAGAGAGACAGAGACAGACAGAGAGAGAGAGAGGTGATAAAACAAGGAAAGAGAGAGCGGAAAGGCAAAGACAATCCCAGAGACACGGAAAGAGACACAGGGAGAGAGACAAAGACAGGGCGGGAGAGAGAGAGATGTAGGGAGAGAGAGAGAGAGAGATGGAGGTAGTTACGGCGCTTGAAAGGTGAGAGTGGCGGAAGGAAGGGAGTTTCTGTAGCGAACGAACCGAAAGAAAGCGTGGTGGGCCGGAGGTATTCGGAAGGGTGACGGGGGGGGGGGCGGCGTGCGGGCGCGGAGAGGCGGCTGCTCTGTAACGGCCCGCCCCCTGGGACGAGTGGGAGGAAGGCGCCAATGAAGCAGCCAATTACTTTAGAGCGGTTTGCAAAAGTGGCTGCCCCGGACCGCGGGATCCGGGTAATATTTCTTCCGCGAAGCAAGTGGCCGCTCTAGGAAGTAAAATCAAGAGGAGGCAGAAATCGACGTTCATATTAGTAATACACTACGACACTCAAAATCAGAGATAACTTGACTTCGACAGTATTGGTAATAAATCTGCGTCATTTAAAATTGAACGTAAAATTGATTTTCATTTATTTGAATAAGTCACAGATGACACTACATGCGGGTCAAAATTGTCAAAATATCTAAAACATTTGCACCTGTGCATTTTGTGTGGATGTTATTTTGTAAATAAAGGGCGCAATGACCACATAGATAAACGTATAATAAGAAACCTAACCTTACAATACGATTCACTTTTTTCACAAATATACAAAAATTTTTAATAAAAATCCTCCCTCGTTTGTAACTCACTCGACAGCTGCAGAGAAGTAAATTATTATTCTTACCATGGAAAGTGTCATACGTGTTTTACACATGCAGAAAACTATACATTTATATCAACAATACCAAATTGGAGCATATGGCCTGCAGCGGAGTTTGAGACTTCCCTTGACGGTGTCAAACATTTCTAAAACATATTAAAGAACATCTAATAGTTATTTTTTAGAATATATTTACATTTAAATTAATTATTTTATAACATTACTATTGTTATTGTTGCATATTACAGTATCAGTGTTAGCAGGGTAGGCTAGGTCAGGAATTTTGTAAAAATTTATTACATAAACATAGATATTATTATTCATTATTATGGAGTTTCAGCAATTGATATTGTAAAACCTCCCACCGGAAGTATTTAAACGCAATTCTAAGTAGCATTAAATAATACTATTCTATTGTGTTCCACGTTTGTGTGGCAAATGAGCTATTGCTTTGGTTTCACAAAAAATATACTCTGATTTGGGCAAACCTTTTCTCGATTCCTTTGCCTCATATCATGAGTGACATACCCTTGTCAATATTGTCGTGTCCTCTGTAGGGGATGGACGGGACTTCTACCCTAATGTAGTAATGTCTCACCTTTTCTGGGAAGATCACATTGAAGGTTTCTCATTGATAGTAAGAGTGGTCATAAAGGGTGAATGTTATAAAAAGTACATAATTACGGACGTGATGATGGTTGAGATGTGATACTTAGGGACGTTCTAAATCTATGGATTCTAGAGCCTAATTTTGCAGGAGAGTTATTTTAAATTTTCGATACCGGTAACAATACGATTCCTTTGGAATTTCCTACTTTTCTTGCTATTTGCTTCCGATATCAAAGCTTTTGTTTAAAAAAAATATTTTTATTTTTTTATCATGAAAATAGATACCACTGCGTTAGAGAAGATACAATTCCTTGGGGAATCTATTTTTTCTCCGATTCCGAAGAAAACCACGCTACAACCTCAAGATGGAAAGTCATTCTTTACGAGATTCAAATCCGCCTCCTGCGCATTCCTGCATCACCCACGCCCACTTATTTCGGAATGATAATTACCCCACGCCCACTTAATTCGGTTTGATGGTCAATATAACCCCATGTGTGTGCATTATGAACTGCTGGTGTCACTTACGTTTTCCTCGTGTGCTGTTACTGATATCACTATTTAAACTTTGAATTTCAGAAAGTGAAGGGTGAAATTCAAACAGTTCAAAATTCCTATATAATCAAAGGTTCATTTCAATATTCATTCTCAGATAATTTAATCTTGAACGTTTAGTTTCTTCACTGGCAATGCAAATGGTAAAGATTTTCAATACAACGTTCCTCCAACTCTCTCAGACAACAAGGATTTGCATTTTTGTTTGCGTAGCATCAAAAGAGAGAGACGCATATAATTGCCTCCCAAGAGGCATAACTTACTTTCTAATCAGCAAATTAGAAATTACCTGGAATAATTATATCTGAAATAATATCTACATGTTTAAAGTAGTAACATGTATTTACCTTCAAAAGTTCAAGAGTTGGATGGAAGAACGATGTAAATGAGATTAGAACGTCTTTCCGTTTTAGAGAAGGTATGTTTTTCAATATAAGAGTAGGCAAGATGTACTCGTATAGTCCTTGTACAGAAATCGAGTAACCTGTGTCCGTCTGTCCCTCTGACCACCCACTCACCCTTCCAATAAATCTATTTCAACAAATAAAGTGTCAGTAGGCGAAAATCTGTCTCTTGGTGAGGAAATGATAATTTTTTCGATTCAACAAGAAGACTCTAAAAAATGTCTCTAGAAACGTGTTTTCTAGTGTTTTCAAGCGACTAAAACGCGTTTTGGGTAACGTATGGCACCTACAGAATGATCAATAACTCATTCTCTTCCTCTCGACAAGACGAATAGATAGGCGCAAATTTTAGTTGGTTCCCTCGAAGATATTCGGGAATAATATTCTAGAAAATAAAATTGTTTTGATAGTTAAAATACTTCATCTGCAAGTACTGATTTGATGGAACGCTGAGATGTACTATAGTCTCTTTCCGGTATTTACTGTATCGTTAAGATTTTTTCATGAGATTCACAATAATTAAACATAATTTTGTAATGAAACAAAAATTTAAAAAAGTATTTTAATCGAGATTTCAGGTAACATATGTCTGAAAATGGACAAGTCGCTGTAATGTGTAATGTAAGCCAAGACAAGCCGCTGTAAATGTATATGTAAAGCAACTGTAATATGTTTAAAATTTATTTTAATTAACTTGTAAACATAAAACTTTGAAACAACATGAAAATATCCGCCAAAAGCGCTGTATTCTAGGGTAGTAATTTAGTTTTTGAGACAATTTTGTCGCTTTGTCGCCTTTTTTGTCGGTTTTTCAGAATGTGAGTTAGAAGATTACAGATTTAATACTGATGTCTAATACCAAATTAATAATCGTAATACCAAATTAATTCGTAATACCAAATTAATTTCATCGAACGACACAAAGAAAAAATATTTCAAAATTATGATGGAAATTATTTAATAAGGTACAGACGATCGGATAAGTTAATCTATTGTCCAGAAAGCAGCAGGTAGAATCTACTATTCATTAAATCCATCCCGTACTTAAATCGCAGTTTTAATTCAGAATATATTGTAATTTAAATACAAGTAAAAGGAGAGTTGTAAGGCAGGTAGATTCTACTCCAAGACCAAAGTTTCCAAGCTGAGTGGACTTGCATGAATAGAAGAAGTCTCGATTACATCAGTAACATATACAGCATGCGTTGTTCATCCGGACTGATTTTGATAACATTTTTACGTTCTTTCTCTATGCCTTTAGGCCATTTTAAAAGCATTGAATAGCATTTCATTGGTCATTTTTGGCAATCTTTTAGGTCATAACAATCCGTCCCCTACTGATTCTCATTGTAAACAGTATGCTTATACCGAGCAGAATTATACTGAATACCCATATCAGTATGGGGATCAACAATATAACACTGCTGTAGCACGTTATGATCGCCTGCCCCGATAAGCTCTTTAGTGAGGAGTATTTCACGTCCGGAAGCAAAGCACGCCCACATGGACGAGCTCCGTGTATCCGGTGCGAGCGCGGCTCCGGGTCACGTGATTCCATTTGCGCTCAGTGCTCAGCGGCAGGCAAATGCCAAGGCCCTCCCTCGCATGCTGGGGATGAGTGTGTGTGTGTGTGTTCATTTACGGTGGGTCACGTGAACGAGGTGAGAGTCGAAACCAGATGCTGCTGTATATTGCGTATCGTTACAACGCAAATAGTGGAGTATTTATTTCTGGGCACGACAACTGCTATGGTCATTCCTGTTCTTGTAGTGAACGTTTTGTACATGGAGATGGTGGTGTTCCTCTCCCAGTGGATGGTGGCATCCAGCGCCGACCTAAACGTCACATTGCTGGAAATTTCCCTCTTCAGGTATCTCCCCCAGCTGGGGATCGTCCCAATCGCACAAGCTCTAAGCTTCCGCCTGATCACCCGACATGTGTGTATCCTAAAAGCATATTTTTCAACTTGACGTTTGCAGTACCTAATTATTATTGTGATATTTTTAAGACTTATCAAGTTTTTTTTAAATAACGAGGCCTGATGATAAAATACTTCAAAACGTTGGCAGCTAGTAAGTGGAAAATGTATTTAACCGAGCAATTCACGACCACATCTTACTGATTTTGGAAACTCCAAACATTATACAAACGAGCTTCACGTTATTCGTAGACGTTTTCACGTTATTAATTGACATTAGATGTTTATCAAACGTAAATGCATGCTTTGTACGGCACAAGCTCTAAGCTTCTGCCTAGTCACCCGACATATGTGGTTGATAGTGAATGTAAGTGTGTGCGTGTATTCAGGGAGGAAAGGAAAAGGAAGCAAGGAAGTGCTCCGGTATTTGCCTGGCATTGATCGGAGAAACTACGCAAAACTTTCAATGAGACCAGCCGGCTCTTATATTTCTTGTGTAGACAGAGGCTGAAATTGACTAAGTAATACGGTTAATGACAAATATCTTCCACCATCGGGACTCGAAACCTAGGATCTCCCGATGAATGCCACTGCAGAATAGCTAGCTAAGCCGATGAGTCAAACTGCTTTGATCCCGAATACCGGGAGAGCTTTTGAGGCGTTTCATTTGCTGTTCGTAATTTGAAGCAGGGAAAAAGGGAAAATACGAATATGCAACTAGCTTTAATTAGTTTAGAAACTGTTTGGGAGATTAGAATGTATTCATCTCCTGGAGGTTAATTTTTTCCCCTTTAGTGCCTTTTGCCTCCTCGCCATACCGTCTCTTTCCGCGTTTTCCCTGAAATGGAGAAACGCTCTAGGATAAATGTCGTAAGTTCAGAACTGGTATCCGGATGGCTTGAGGGTCCATTGTCCAGCCACGTGGTAGCGTTTAATGCGTTTAATTTTTGTAATAAATGGGGTACCAATAAAATATATCCAATAAGCAATCCAAATTATTCCAATCAAATCCGTAGATTAGTAGTTGGTGTCTTGAATGCAATGCTTTTCGAGGTTTCAATATTTTTTGTAAATTGAATTGGAGTATTTAGACCAAAAGTAGCGATGGTACTTTCACAATGGTGAAGAGTAAGAAGAGCACTCAGCACTAGAAGCAAAGAAGCGACCATTCTATAATATGTCAACAAATATAAACTTGGGGATCATGTAAGACGACGTTTGATACAAAAATATCTGAAAACGCATATTGCATGAAATCTGAATATTGAAAAAAAAGTTCATCTAATTACAAGATAGGAAGATGGTGGAGGTATCTATAATACAAACGCTCTAATATGCTGTTTTGTCGAGAATTCAGCATACAGTTAATGAAGGAAAGAATCTTTTGAAATCTACATTGGACGATTTACAAAACGGATATAATTTAAAGTGAAAAAATCTGTTTACCGAGTCCGACTGAGTCGTGCCGATTTCATGTGTTTTTTCTGGCTGAACTATAAAAATTATATTGAACATTTCGAATTATCTCTTTCATTTTCACTGTGGATTCTACAATTTGTAGACTTCAATGAGGGGATAGATTAGTAATTAGTATAACTTGTAATAAAATTTAAATTAATTTCATTAAATTTAGTAGTGCTCAGTTATATTATTATTATTATTATTATTATTACAATATTATTATTAAATGTGTCAGTTTGGAGCTTTGATTTCAGCCAATTTGACTGCTTTATGTATTTCCGTTCGCAACATGATATGTAAAATGTGGCAGTTAAATCTAAATAGTTTAATATTTTATTGCTCAATACCCAAGCTTTTAGCACTGTTTTTTAATATGGGCTTACACCGCCATTAGTATAATTATTTGGAACGTTATTTTGCTTTTTATTGTCGGTCAGTGTGGTAGGTAAACATTTATAACGATGTGTACTGAAGCATACCGGATATATCAACGCTTTTGTCACTATCTACGCTTCACATGTTCACCAACTTCACAACATTTTTATGAGCGTTACGCACTCTCCACAAGACGTAAAAGCAAAAGGCCAGAGTTTACGTACTGAAACGTTTTACACCCGTTCTCGCAAATTATGTTCTGGTCCGAAATACTCTTTCTTTGGAAGCCTCCATACTTTGTACAAACATTTTGCAACCCGTAGTTAAATGTTTCATTTAATAGTTATAATAATACCAGAAAAAGTCATATTTTTGACAGTTATAGTTTTCAATACCATGAGAGACAGACTAAAATGTTTAGATTTTAAAAAATCGGAAAATATAAATAGATGTAAGAGAAGGATAAGGTAAACACTGATTGATGTGACGGAAGACTTTGTTCATTCCTTGTTAAAACCCCTTATCTAACTTTCATTATATTTTTCATCAGGTCCGTCCAAACAAACCGACTGTAAAATCTTGTTTTCGTTCTTAAGAAAAGACATTAATCTATTGATCAATGTTTTAGATTATATCCTTTTGTTCGTTTTTCGGTCACACACACAGATTCATTCATCGCGCAAAGTTTTACAACCATTTTTATAATGTAATGTGTTTGTACTTTACACTCTGTAATACAGTAAATAAGTAAATAAAATTGTCCTTATATTTAATTTTGTATGGAAGTTAACGTACTTTTGATTGCTATTTAGTATATTTTTTATTTACTGGCATACTTTATTTTGTTTCAAATATCAAAGTACCAATTACATAAAGAACGCCCACAATGTCTACTAAAACAGAAATGTGGAATAATTATCCAGTTTGCCACCAAACCCAACGAATGTTTTTCAAAGCGCTACCGCAGGGTCAACGCTTCGTTTACGGTCCAGAATTCGGAGCAGGTTGCCAATGCATTCGCTGCAGAGCGAGACACAGCATCATTGGAGTTCAGCCAACGTTTGCACAAAGGGTTCGGTGTGGGGAGCAAGGACATTGGGAACGAACAACCGATGCGATTTCCATTCGATGTATCCACAGCACTCGAAACAGCGCGGCGGGCGGCGTGGGTGGCGTGGGGGTGGAGACGGCGTGGAGCGGCGGAAATAACGCGGGCGGCGGAGACGGCGTGGGCGGCGGAGACGGCGTGGGCGGCGGAGACGGCGTGGGCGGCGGAGACGGCGTGGGCGGCGGAGACGGCGTGGGCGGCGGAGACGGCGCGGGCGGCGGAGACGGCGCGGGCGGCGGAGACGGCGCGGGCGGCGGAGACGGCGTGGGCGGCGGAGACGGCGTGGGCGGCGGAGACGGCGTGGGCGGCGGAGACCGCGTGGGCGGCGGAGACCGCGTGGGCGGCGGAGACCGCGTGGGCGGCGGAGACCGCGTGGGCGGCGGAGACGGCGTGGGCGGCGGAGACCGCGTGGGCGATTGAGCCGGCGGGGGCGGTGGAGAGTGGGGCTGGGGACGGCGGGAGCCGCGAGGGCGACCGGGAGCCTGTGGGATGCAAATGCCTCTTCCGGGAAGACGGGAACATGAGGACGTCCCGAGGATAGGACGCACTCTCCGAACCCTCGCCAATTGTTCTCTGACAAAGGACTTTTGCCACTCCCATTGTCTTGCTGTGCTATAAACTTTCAAGGGCTTTCTACAAGCAATTCCATCCGGTGACAATGACTGCGGAGGCGGAAATAGGGTGATTGAACGAACCAATAAATTCGCAGATGAGGTACAATATACTGAACTGTATTGGTTTTTGAAGAAATCACTGTTTTAGTGAAGCTTCCATTTTGAATTAAAAGCAATAAATTTACGGATGATATCAATGTGCATAAATGTTTGGGAGTATAAATAACTCTCTATTCCTATAAAACGTCTAGTTTATTCAATAATCGTTCAATTAGGCTAGAACTTAAGAATACTTTTGAAAACCTAAGCTAATTTTAAGTAAAAAGCTAGCGTTGCAGGAGTGAATAGTGTAGTAATGTCTTTCATAACCCCAAAACATAGATCATTGAGGGAAAACACGTGAATATGATGCATTGAAATTTTACAACAAATCCTGTGTCTTGTCTACAGTTTATCTCAGTTTCTTGAAAGTTACGTCACTGACATGAATGCTTAACAGGTAAATGTCATAAATAATTGTCCCCATGTAATCTAAAATTGTTTTTTCAATTTTCTATGCATCAGTGAAATGCTTTTTTCTTATAATACTACGTAGACATAAGATGCACAATATACAGAATATTTTCTTTAAACTTGTAATTTAATCTAGAGAAACACATTTTTAAATCTAAATATGAAACGTTACACATCATTTGCAGGGTAACAAACAAATTGGAATGACTTACTGAGTAGGCTAACAACTGAATCAGAGGTCGTTTTTCTTTAGAAACAGTTGTTGCGAAGTTGTGAAACAGTTATAATACATTACATATGAATTTAGGAAATGAATGGATCGTCACGAAGTGCTAAGATTTATTGCATCGAGTTCTCAGCCTGCGTCCTTCTGTTATACACACAGATGATCTACGGACCAGTGGCGTGCGGTGATAGTTTTAGTAGGGGAAGCACTTTTGAAGTCCAAGGTATAAAAAACGTAAAACATAAAGATGATATGACAGTTCACTCCGAAACGCCGTACGAGTAGGTCGTGCTGTGAACAGTGGTGTACAAACGATACGCGAGTTATTTAATTAACTTGGTGTAACTATACGAATCTGTATCTAATACTGTAAGCAAAACACAGTATATCATCACGTGAACTTCACGTACAGCTGCAGTTGCAGCTGTACTCCCAGGAAAATGGATTCTCCTGATGACAGGAGAGACATAACCCCCAACAGTACGGACTCACAACAAGGTATGTCATTAAAGAAGTCATATGCAGGTGCTACATCATCAGATTCCTTTCCATCTAAAGAACAAGCTATTGTAATCGAAGCTCAAGAAGGACTTTCAATTAAGGATTATGTCAGCAAGGTTGCCTCTATTGTTGATGCTAGTAATATTAGATTTGTTTCACGCATATCTAACAACCGAATATGCATCTTTCTGTCTAGTCAAGCCGTTGCAGATAAATTCACCGATAAAAACAAAACAATTGTTATAAAGAATGGTGAACTCAATGTTAGACCTCTCATTAGTAAACTTAAAAGAGTAATTATATCCAACGTGTGCCCAATTATACCACATGATATAATTGAAAAGGAGTTCATCAAAAGAAAAATTACCCCATCCTCCAAGATCTCATTCATAAAAGCAGGAATATCAGAACCGGGTTTCTCCCATATTATGAGCTTCAGAAGACAAGTGTACATAGAACCTGAAGATCTAAACAAATTACCAGATTCAACTGTTGTTTACTTTGACAATACCTCATACCGTATATACTTCTCTACTGATATCATGACCTGTTTTATTTGTAATCAAGAAGGACATGTAGCTCAACTTTGTCCCAGTAAACTCAGTGGAAATGATGAAATGGAAACAGAACTAACTCAACAACATAACCAAAATCTCTCTTCTGTACCAAATCTTCAACCTGCAGATAACATCAATGGAAAAGTAATATCACCCTCTAGTGATATGAATATCACCTCAAAAATACCTTCACCATCTGACTCATCCACTCAAATTGAAGAAGCTATTCACACAAAAGAGAGTGAAGACAACCCTTTGAAGAAAGAGCTTGAGGCCAATAATAATGCCCTTATATTAACCCAACCTCAATCTGTTGACTTCCCTGCTCTTCAAACCTCACAATCATACAACCCCAACTCCACAAATAATTTGATTAAGAAACGACCTATATCCTTATCATCAACAACCTCAGACCCACCTATTGAACCCTCATCAGAACCTGATAAACACTTCAATAATGATCTCACTGCAAAAGAAAAAGAGAAGAATTATAAAAAGTCAAGACTAGAAAGTAGTAATATTGAAGAATCTGAAAAACTGGACACACAACTGGCCCCTCTCAAGGAAATATTAATGGACCCAAACAACAAATATCCTTTAAATTTCATTCACATGAAGAGTTTTCTTGAAAAAACAAAAAACAGTACTGAGGTAATTGAAATAGCTCTGGAATTTACCCCTGATGTAACTCAAATGATCCAAATGTTAGAAAGAACATATCCAAAATTAAAGGATAAAAATATGAAGAGAAGATTTACAAATCTAAAAAAGAAATTAAATAAACACATTAAAAGCAACGAATCAGAGTACTCTAGTGATACAAGTTAAAGTATTTCATCCCCTTAAATTAAATATTAACCAACAATGGTTGAAAGCATATTACAATGGAACATCAATGGATTTAGGCCTCAAAGAGAAAATCTGTTAATTCTGATTAACAAATATAATCCAGACGTAATATGCTTGCAGGAAACTAATAATTCAGAAAAAGTGATACCACAATTAAAAAATTATTCTGTACACCTAAAAAACAGAAATAATCCAAGAATATCCAGTGGAGGCATAGCTATATATATAAAATCCCTTCTTCAAGCAGATGAAATTCAAATAAACACCAATATTGAATGTATAGCAGTCAAAATTAACATGGGAAGAACATATTTGAGTATTTGTAATATCTACCTCCCGAATAGTTATAATTTTACAGAAAATGAAATATTAAAAATCTTAGATCAGCTACCTAAACCCTTTATTATGGTAGGTGATTTTAATAGTCACAGCCTAATGTGGAGATCTTATAAAGAAGACAGTAGAGGCAAGATTATTAAAAAAATATTAGAAGACCCAAATATATTGATACTTAACAAAAATCAATTCACTCACCTTAATAATACACACAAAAGGTTCAGTGCTATTGATCTAACTATATGTTCATCTTCTATTGCTTCTAAATGGGACTGGAGCACTACAGAAGACTTACATGGAAGTGACCATTTTCCCATTCTCATATCTTACCTCAATAATACCTCAGTGTCTGCTTGCACTAACTATCCTCCTAGATGGAACTTCCAAGAAGCTAACTTTGACAGATACAAAGAAATATTATCAACAAAAATAAATGAAATTAATATGTTAGAAGAAAATTCCTCAATTTCCCTCAATAAAAAAATTGAGAAACTGACTGATCTCATCATCAAAACAGCTGATGAAACAATTCCAAAATCTTCAGGAAAACCAATAAGGAAGAAACTACCTTGGTGGAATGAAGACTGCAAAAATGCTCATAAATTATACAGACACTCATTCAATAAATACAAGAGGCATCCAACCATAGAAAATCATATTGAATATAAAAGAACACGAGCAAAAGCAAGACGAATATACAAAGAAAATAAAATGCAGTGTTGGATTGACTTCATCTCATCTATAAATTGCTTCTCTAACCCAGCAGACAATTGGAAAAAAAATCAAAGCTATAAATGGTTGCTACAAGCAGAACTTTCAACCTAAATTTATGGTACACAACGACCGAATTACCTCTTCTAACGAAGAAATTGCAAACATTCTAGCTTCTACATTTGCTAATAATTCAAGTGACAGTAACTTTAACAATGAATTCCAAATATACAAATCTAACTCGAATTTAACAATGGATAGAATTATTCAACAAAATACCTCAAGTAATTCCACATTAAATTATCCCGTACAAGTACAAGAAGTTGAGACTGTGCTATCTCGTACTAGAAATTCAAGCCCAGGACCAGATGGAATATACAATGTTTTTCTTAAAGAACTGCCGACAAATGCTATTGAATATCTAACTCGACTCTTCAATGAAATAATAACCACTGGAGAATTTCCTGACAAATGGAGGGAATCTATAGTTATCCCGATTCTTAAACCTAACAAAGATCCAACCAACCCGAATAATTACAGACCTATTTCCCTAACGTCCACCCTCTGCAAATTACTGGAAAAAATTGTCAGTAGACGACTTAATTGGTACCTCCAATATTATAATAACATTTCACCATTCCAAAGTGGTTTCAGACGAAACCGTTCTACAACTGACCATCTAGTAAACATCCATAGTGACATTTGTGATGCCTTTATAACAGACCAACATCTTGTGACTGTTAGTTAGATGTGGAAAAGGCTTATGACATGGTATGGAGAGATCGAATCATCAAAATTCTCCACGAAATGGGGATAGATGGCCAAATACTAATTTTCATAACCCAGTTCATTAAGAATAGATCTTTACAAGTTAAATTCAATAATATTTTATCGAACAAATATACAATAAATAACGGAGTGCCTCAAGGATCTGTGCTTAGTGTACTACTATTCTTGATTGCCATAAATGATATCACGAACCACATCCATCGACCAGTGAAAGTATATTTGTTTGCAGATGATATCACTATAACATAAAGTGGAAAAAATATTAAAACATCTCAAGAACTGCTCCAAATCACTTTAAATGAACTTCAAGATTGGTCCAATACGACAGGTTTCAAGATCTCAAAAACCAAATCTGTATGTATAGTCTTCAATAAAAGGGGTAATTTATCTGATCAGCTAAAACTTACTATAGGACCACAACAACTTAAATGTTCTAGCCTAATCAAAATCCTAGGAATATTATTCGATAGTAAACTAACATGGATACCTCATATTAAGAAATTAAAAGCTGAATGTCTTCAAAGAATGAATATAATAAAAGCCATCTCATCAGCATCGTGGGGTGCCGACAGAAATGTTATACTTTCAACATACAAAGCCCTCATTCGTTCTAAGATAGACTATGGAGCAATTATTTACCAGTCAGCTAAGCCAACAATATTAATAGTCTTAATCCGGTCCACTCAGCCGGGTTAAGATTGCTATTGGCGCATATCGAACGAGTCCAATTTCGAGTATTCTTGTGGAATCCAATGAAGAACCTCTTCACATCGGAAGAAGAAAACTATGTTTTTCATACGCCAGTAAAATGTCATCCACTCCTAATAACCCTGCTTATAAGAATGTTTTCTCCAGAAAATATTACGATAAGTACACACAAAAAAAGTATGCTCCGAAACCAGTTTATTATCTCCTGAACCAGTATCTTGAAGAAATTCACTTCACATTTCCTACTGTTCGAACTACCATGATTAAAAAAAGACCTCCATGGATTCCTTCCCTAATAAATATCAACATCAGCCTTAACGATCTTCCAAAAAAGGAAACTAATACGTTAATTTACCAGGCTTACTTCAACGAAATCTATAACAAATACACTGGATATACACACATCTTCACCGATGGCTCCCGTAAAGAGATCGGAGCTGGCTGTGCTGTACAAATCAAAGAGACACTATTACAAACAAAGGCTAAATGATTATTGCTCTATTTTTTATTGTGAAGCATACGCCATTCTTCTCGCCTTAAAATATATTCAAGAACAAACCGAAAACAAATTTGTTATATTTACAGACTCCAAAAGTGTGCTAGTAAGTTTAAGTAATTCTGAAAACCAGGAACCTATAGTAAATGAAATAGCTGACTTATATTATGACCTATTACACATCAACAAGGAAATAATTTTCATTTGGATACCATCGCACCAAGGTACTGCCGGTAATGTATTAGTTGATGAAGCAGCAAAAGACTCTATTAATTCACCTTTAGAGCACCCAGTTTCCCACAATGACATAAAAAAAGAACTTCATCAAAGAAACAAGGATCTTTGGAATAGTGAATGGACAAGATCACCAAACTCACTACATCAGATCAGGAAAAGTATCTTCGATGACCAACTCCCTTACCTTCACGAGAGAAAATATCAAACTGTGCACACCCGTTTAAGAATTGGCCATTCCAAACTTACCCATCAGCATCTACTAACAAAAGAAATGCAAAAAAATTGTGACCAATGTCAATCTGCCCTTACTATACCACACATATTACTGTTCTGTTCCATTTACACAGATATTAGCAAAAATATGCAATACCTCTCACTCTCCCTGAAATCCTTAACAACAAATACCACATTCAAAATGTCATTAAATTTTTAAAGGAAATTAACCTTATCAATAAACTGTAAGAAACCAAAAATCTGTTAAACACCAATATTGTCACAATGTTATATCAAATAATGTATTAGTAATGCCCAACATGTATTTTGATGATTTATGTGATGACTTATATTGATGATTTTTGATGATTTATGTGATGATTTTATTTAATGACTTATATTGACAAATTATGTATTTGTGATTTAATCTTAAATTTTGTTGTATGCTCTCATGTACATTGTATATACTGTATTTTGAATGTGGTCGCTAATGACCTAGCAGTTCATGCGACCTTTTCAATAAAGCATAATTAAAAAAAAAGATGATATGAATTGTCACAAAATGTTAATAACCTGGGACAGATCGCATCTTACATACGAACGTAACTGGTCGCCCGGGAGAAAACAGACCCCAGGAAAAATTTCGTTGTCTAAATGCCTTCTAGCATTATAAACAAATATAATACGGTATTTATGCGACTTATAACTTAACCTTATTTATCGAGTACTTTCTTATTTAAAATTATTAACACATTTGTGTTAATAATTTTAAATAAGAAAGTACAACATCCATCAATACACTAAAGCATCGTTTTTTCTTTCATAAAATGAAAAATATGTGCATAAACTTTAATATATGGTGAATGTTAATTTTAAAATGTATCTATAGAGTTCAGTAACAATTTTTTCACAATCTTTACAAATAATGGATGTGATGTCCGTTCTACTGGTTTCTTACACTTTTCACATTCTCAGGATGCTCTGCGGTTTAAATTCCTCGGACAAATTACATATCTTGTTGGTTATCTTTCTCGCAACTTGTGTTTCTTGTTTTTGCTCTGAATGCAAATATTGTATTATTTTAGTTATCAGCTCAGCGACAATCCTAGTAGAATTTATCTCATAATAGACCAAGGGCGAATACGATCCAAACTTCTGTCTGCAATTGTTATGTGTGGTGAGTCCTCGAAATATCAGTAATGTTTTATTCTCCTGAAAGTTGATTGTGCCTACCTCGAATGTATCACCGGAAACAGATTATCGCGAGGGATCCATGGGCGTCGCGCCATGCCGATCGGCTCTGCTTGTCAATGCGGGTTGACCCCACTTTCCTCACTGTACTGCGCGGAATGAGTCTGCGAATGCATTCCCTTCACGCACGGGAGAACTGCAGAACGGTACGCAAAGAATTAGTTTGCTTAGTATACTTTCTTTAACTTAATATAAACGTTCTCCGTATTATTAGGTACTTGATACCTCCATTGTATTATGTAGTTATCACGTACATCAAACACTCTCAGCATGCCAAAATAATAAATTCTATCGAACTTGAAATTGCTACCAGTCGATCACAACGGAACGCATTTAAATACTCATTCTCGCGCACTCACGAACCGACCCGACTTTTCACGAGGCATGGCGAAGTCAAACGCCTGCACGTCACGAGACGAATCTACACACCGTTATGAAAACATCGACTGTTACGATTCAACCACACTTAGCTCAGAATCTGAGTTGAATGAACAGATTTGCACTGGTCATAAGCAACGAATATTTCCAATATGGAAAGGATTTTTTTCTGTGCTTTACTTAGGGGAATAACTCATGCCCTTCATTCCATGGAATGCACACCACTACTACTTAAGAATCAAACATTTCGTTCAAGACAACTCTACTACTACTCAGCCTTCTTGTATACAAGTGTTCAAGACAACTCTTTTACTACTCAGCATTCTTGTATAAGGCATAAATGGCAAAAATGGTGAACGAAATTGAATTACGCACATATAGTAGGCTAACAATGCTGCAATTGAGGTATAGTGTGTGTCCTCACAAAACCAATAAATTACGATTCGACAAAACTTTCCATGTCGTTTTTGAGTCAGCGACATCTACGCAGTGTATAGAGATGAACATGTGCTTTTCACTCAACAAGCAGGATTCGGCTGCTGATTCTCTCGTGCCTCCCAAATGCGCGCTAGACCGCTTTAATTGATTTTGTGTGTAATTCACCACTGTAATTGCTATTCAAACTTCCCAACGAAGCAAATGTATCGGACTCAGCGTGCGTTCATCTCACAGCGCAGTGCGAGGGAGGAGGCCGGAACGGTTTTGCTTGTTTGCGTGATCGAAAAACGGACCAACTAGAAAGCGCTCGCGCTCCAGGAGAGTTTGTTTTCGCAGTCGATGCGCGGGTGCTGGCGAAAGGCGTTGAGAGGTTTTATGTTACTCACGATAAGAGGATTTGAAGGGACCTAATCGCGTTCAGTATACGTGACAGTTTGTCCTGTCTGGGTTTAACGGTGTATGGTGTTTAATGGAACCAATTTCCCCTTCACAGGTTTTATGACACTGAGTCTAGTATAGGCTTAGGTTTAGGCACATACACTCTCGATGCGGTTAGTTGCAAATCCGTATCTTGTAGAAAATCAGGGGTCAAATGGTTTAGTTTCTTACTAGTTGAATTGTCTCTATAACCATTCGTGTTTTCCAGAACGGGAAAAAAATGTTAGGGGAAAACTGTATGATACGTACATGTATTAGCTACTTTAACGAGAGTGTTAGAACTCCCGTCATAAGAATATTTAAACACGAAACGCCTGATAATGTATTATTTTTTCGTCTACATTTTCATTTACGTGATATAATTATCGAAGAAAGAAAAAACAAAATACGAAATTGTGCAAAAAGAGTTATCAAAATGTCTGGAATGCATTATTTTTAGTGTTTCTGCGAAATATGCTGTAAGTAATTTCTTCTGATTGTGGCTAATAAATTATATACGATAATGTAAAATTTATTAACTTTATAAACATTTATTTATTCAATTATATTAACTAGAGAGTAAATAAATACACTTCCAGTTTATGTTCTTAATATCTGAGCAGACGGAGCGAAAAAATTCTTATTTGGAAAATCGTAGCTGGGGCAATGGTTCAGCGAACAATATGACGTAGTTTGCAACGGCGACTACCATAGTGCACAGTACATGTGAGTTTTTTTATCAAAGAGAATATACGAATGTTTCCACTTCTTGATTGTAGCTATAAAGACATCGGAAAAATCAATAAATCACCTAAAGAATTACTGATCATTTGAAAATTGCCCATTGAAGAAAGTACTCGTATTTTAAATCTTAGTTACCAACATTCTGACAGGAAGGTGTCCAAATATGCAAAATAATCTAAATGACAATAGTCTGATGTCAAATTTTAATTACACTTTATTGTTACCTAATTGACGTAAAGGATAAATCCCGTTTTCCTTTCAGGAAAACTTATGATTGTATATTCATTTTCTGACTTATCAAACATTGCTGTAATACCAATTTCACATAACAAGTTTTCCTGAAAGAAAAAAGGGATTTTTGTGTATAATAAGTTTAATAATAAGTATTTTGTTCACAAAACTTATTTTGCATCAAACCAATTTCATACATGTCATTATCGTAATCATATTTGATGAATACTTTGCACTTACGAAAATGTAATTACTCATTGTTTGGGTGCGGTATCATACCAACAAATATTCACGATGGCTTCACTGTTCTCTTCGAAGGGAAAAGGAATTCGCTTTTGTCAGGTCGGACGCTGAAACATCTTTCAGAGGTGATCCCTGCAAAGGGATTTCCTGGGAGAGAGGGGCAATAGACGCAGAAATGGAGCGCCCGCCATGCCACACAAAACAGACGGCGTAAATCGCCACTCGCTTCGCGAGCGACGCAATCAAATCCTTCATTCTTCGCGAACAGGCGCGCGAGCAGCAGCCAGCGATGGGCGAAAATCAATCCTTTGCTGGAAGCGGCTCTCACAGCTCCTTGAAGGAGCGGATCTTTGTCTTCTGCGGCGACGGAATTTGGCAGCAACGGGAGCGCGAGGTCGGTGTGAGAGGAACGACGAAGGCAGTGGCGAAAGCAAAGGTCAAGGAGGACGACGGAGACAGAAGGGATGGCAGCAGGGGCGAGTGGGAGAGGTGACAATGACGGGGATGGCGGGGCGAAATGTCCCGTTTTCTGCCTGTATTTTCAAAAATTGTAAAAAAAAATTGACATTGAAATATACAATGATATAGATGATAGAGATGTTTTTGTTAAATTAAATCCATTGTAAAAAAAGTCTTTAAATAAGGTCATGAAGAGTTTTTTTGAAAAAAAAAGCACAAACAGTTTCGGGGTAATTTCTACTTGATGTTAAATCAATTTATAATTTTTTTTCTTAAAAACGCCTCCGAATTTTTTCTTTATTTTTTTCGGATAGAGTAAAGGATCCTCAGAAAGACGGCGCAGGTCTCAATTTTCGATTAACTAACGTAATTTTCGAAAATTGGTTAAGTTGGAAATGATACGAGGAACTAATTTTTTTAAGCGTTGTGAAATTTGAGCACAGCCATGCGAGAGATGGTGTAGCGGCACCATGCTTGGTGTGTTGTCTCAAATGATCTTCGAATCTTGGCTAGGAGGAAAAAAATTGCAGGTTGCGAATATTTTTTTGCGGGTTCATGTAGTAACATTGCGTAACCGTTAAAAATAATGCGAGAAAGTGTGTGCTGTTGTAGGACCACTAGTTTTAAATAATGGTCTTACCTTACCGGGGTTTTGAGGCTCAAAACTATCGGGTGCATAACCAAGCATTGTAAATGAGGGTCACAGGATGGCGAGACCGGCAGTGGTAGAGGGAGAGGTGAGAAGGATGGGGCGTTGGTGCAGCGGAGCAGCTTACATTGCGAGGGACCGGGTGGGCGGTGACGGTTTTACGAGTTGAGAAGGACGGGAGCCAGAGAGGATCACGCGGAATTGAAGGAGAACGAGGGAAGCAGAAGTCTGAGTGTGAGGGGAGAAACTTCGCCTCTTTGCGTCTGGGAGGCTGGTCATAAGGAGGAGCAAACCCTTCGAAATAAAGCACATTGCGGTAGCTTGCGGTTTAAAACTACTGCAGAGGATTCGCTTTCATTGGTCTCCGCAGAGGCTCCATTTATTAGCTGCAGGTCGAGGAACTTTCTCCGACATTTTTTCAATCTTGTCGTACTCTATGATAGTGTGTTTGATGCTCATTGTTTTTGTCTACAATGTTTCATCAATTACGTTTCATAGTCCAACCTACGTCATACAACGGTAAAATAAGATACCTATGTGCACGATTAAAAGTGTGTTGGTTCGTATCTCGCAGAAGACTTGAATGTTTTCAAACTGTTATTGAGAAAGGCAATTAAAAACTACTGTGATGCGGTTAAGTTAAAATTCCTCAGACGTTATGTCGAGTCATAAACCTTCCGAAACGCTAACAACCCATTCACTTAACTGATTTTGTATTTCACTAATGTACACTCTCGGTCAAAAGTTTAAAGGCGCTCATAAATTAGGCACTGTTCTTTTACCATTGTTAAACCATTCAATCTTAAATAAAATCCAAACAGCACTTAATATTAGAAAACTTGTGATATAAATTCAACCTCTCTTTGCGAAGAAATGATTTTGTTTAAATTTGTCTGTTTTAAAAGGGTGTAAAATGTCGACCAAATCTTAGTTTTAAAAAATTGTCGTTTTCCAGGGCACAATTCGTAACTTACTCTTTTTAAGGAGTACTTCGTAATGCAAGGAAGTAAAAAAGCTATTGCTCTGGAACGTCTACAGAGAGGCTAATGAATTTTGATGTGTGGGTGTGCAGAAAATCTATCTTCGGTCGGTCTCGTTTTCTAAATATAGCACCTTTGATATTTATGTCACAGTCTTGAACCCATCTCCCTTTCCTGATCTTTTTGCACAAAGAGAATTTCTAGAAAAAAACTTAAAATGTATATTTTTTCATAATGCCCTTAAATTTTTGACCAACACTGTGTTAGTGTATCATTAAAGTGGAGCTTTTGACCGATTTATTAGCGGTTCCGGGCGCGTCAATTACCAAGGTCTTTAGTCCCGTATGTGTAGTGCATGTTTTATCGAGAGAGGTAGCAGTGATCTTCCCCCGCTGAATGGCGAAATCCGGTGCCAACCTTTGTCGGCTTACGGGGATTTTCCCCAAGCAGCGTGGCACCGCCCGAGCAGGGATACGCTTTAAGCATTCGACTGGTCTCCCGACATGTGTGGTAGTCTAGTGCAAATAAGGGAGTGTATGTAAGGGATGAGGATAGGTCAAGGAAGAGGAAGGAAAGATCACGCTTGGTCAGTGACCCGTTTGCTAGGGCTTCCGGCTTTCGCCTTACGTTGATCGTAGAAACCACGGAAAGCTACCGATCACAGCAACCAGCCGCTAGAATTCTTCTCCAGACAGCAGGTGAATTCGACTCAGATGTTTAGCTAATGTCGAAAATCCTGCCATCGTCGGGACTCGAACCCGAATACCACCCTGTCAGTGACAGTTGAGTGAGGTCAGTTGATGCTCTGAGCCACCCGTGGCACTAAAATTTGTGCTAATTGAGAATACAATCCATTTTTTAATTTTTTAATTTGTGCAAAACGATATGGAAAAGAAGATGGGTTCAAGACTATAACAGAGATATCACTGCGGCTTTATTTATCCCGAGAGAGGTGGCGCGGGGTCTCTTGTGACCCCACGTATCTTTGTTAGCTGCAGTTGCCTAGTTAGAACCTTTACATTTCACATACCTTTCACCATCTTCTTTAGCTTTTCTCTGAAAGATTTTCAAAATTTTATTTGTAATAATTCCTTTATAAATATTTGTGAAACCAATCCAAACATCTTAAATTTCGTACATTTTCTAAGTTGTGTTGATTGGCTTTGAAGCATTTTCAATAAATTGTTTGCTTTTATGTAATACAATGTTAGAAAATGAAACTTATTGAATTTTCTGATACCTTTGTCGTTGAAATATTCTGGGAAATGTAAATGGAGTCACTACATAAAATGAAAGATAAATGATAATTTTGCCCTTTTATTTGTTTCAATACCTCATTTGCATGTTTGTTTATAACACTGCATTAAGTTGATACGACCTTATAAATTATTGATTATTATTAAAATAACTAATTTCTCCCTTATTTCTTGGTAAATATAATTTTATAAAGAAATAACTTAAAGGGGTCAGAAATGACCTCTAACGTCACTCCGGCAACCACCACCTCTCCAGGGTTATAAAACGAGACCGGCCAAAGATGATTCTCCTGCAAACCCATTCAACCGCGCTCCATGTGCTTCGGTGATTTGCCAGGTCGGGAGTGGTTTCTTACAAACGACGCGACGAGGGAAAATCGGTAAGAAGAAGGAACTTGCCTCCGTTGTGCAGTTATGAGAGTAATACAGAGATTAATTTGTTGACATTAATTAAGTAAAATGTAGTTTATTAAGTCCCTTTCCCAATTTTCTTCGCTGACCTTTTCGTACTCTGGTCATGTCAAAGTAATGTAGTAACTTTGAACACTATTTTTTTATTATTAATAATTTTTAAGTATTAAACATTTTGCATTGCCTCCATTTACTTCACTAAAAACAGCTGCGCCTGTTGGCATTGAAATTTAAACAGCGGCTTTCATGGTGCCGACGTGTCTGCTGCTGAACACTGTAAAACCCTGCCCGATGCCAGGCAACCGTAGCAGACTGCTTTGAGCAACTAGCAATTTTTTCAACAGCTAAAACATATTGATAAATGGAACAGGTGTGGAAGACGCTATGTGTAGCAAAGTATGAAGTATTCATTAGTTACGCGAGGGAGGTGGTCAGAAAAACAGTTTCTGTTCTGGTGTAAAATACGTTAGATATTTTACATTCGCTGAACACGAGATTTTAATCGTGATGTATATTAATCGCAAAAACAGAAGATCGGTTAGTTCACTTGCAAATGTGCGAGAGAAGCCAAGTCAAACTTTTCGTACGAAATTGGCAATTTTTCCGCTACGCTAACTTCACCCAAGTCCTTTAACAAGCACAACTTTTGGTAAACTATTCGATGCTCACCAAGGTCATTCGCCCTGTTAGTTAACTGAAGGTTTTATTACGGGAGGTGGAAATTTTCCGCCCCTGCGTTATGGTGAGATCCATCGTCGACTTACAGGATGGCTTGCGGTGGTTTCCGCCCTAGGTATCTACGCAGAGGGTTCACCGCCCCAGCCGGGATGAACCCTGAGCTCTCGACTGGTCTCCCGAAATATAAGGTAGCGTAGTTTATGTAATTTAAGTTTAAGAGGTGTAAGTGAATGAGAGGAAGTAATAACACAAGGAAGAGGAAGAAAAGATAGCGCGCACAGTCTGTAACACGTTTGTTAGGGTAACGTTGCGGCATTCTCCTGATATTGATGGAAGAAATCATGAAAACTATACTGCGATTTTTCTAACTCTGCCCCTCAAGCCTCTATGACCACGATGGAATATCACACGGCATTTCGCGTCTTTCTCCGTTGTGCCGCTAAAAGTCGCAGGATCGCAAGTACTGCTTGACACGGTCGAGATCATGCGATATCTGGCGACACGACTGAGAACGTCGCGAAATACCGTGTCATATTCCATCGTGAAGACGGGCCTTGAGGGGCAAAGTTAGAAAAATCCTAGTATACGCCATCATCGGAACTCGAACTTAAGTCGTCCCTGTCAAAGTCGCTGCAGAAACACGATGTTTGCTTTGAGCTCAACTCATCCGGTTGTGCAACTTTTAAATAAATCTGTGATGACAGAATGAAGTACTTATGGTTGATGTGAAGTATATTTTTTTACAATTTAGTAAGTTTGTTTTTGTTATTTAAGGTCGCTTCAACATCAAGGTCATTAGCGACCGCTATTGTGTTTAACGGTATGTAACTGAAGACGACATGATGATGATAGAGAGTGAAAGGACGAACACAAATATAACCATGCCCGAGGCGAGACCCGCGATCTTTGGGTCCGAGATCGCTACGACACATTTACATTTATTAAGTAAAATGTACTTTATTAAGTACATTTCCCAATTTTCTTCGCTAACCTTTTCGTACTCTGTAGTAGTTTTCACAACCGACTTAGCGATCTCGGCCGCCGGAGATCGGTAATTTAATAAGGTTTGTTTTGTTTTCGTTGCTGTTTTTCGTTCAAGATACGAGTAATCGTAGCATATGTTTCATCTTCATTATTTTCTTGACGTTTGCAGTTCCTAATTATTATTCTGTTGTTTTTAAACGGAACTCTTTCTAAATTGTGAGTCCTGATGATGAAGTAATATACTTCAAACTTTGGCAGGCTAGTAAATTGTAAATTATTTAACCGAGCAATTCACGTTATTATCTTAATGATTTTGGAATCGCCAACCATTTTACCACGTATTTCAAAGGTGTTGTTGATTATTCATTTATTTTAGATGCTTGTCAAGATTAAGTGCATGCTTTGTTCGGCGGAAGAGTGCCCTATAACACAGCTACAACGAGTTGTAGCTGACACACTGTCGTGCAGTAATGACGCAAATATATTCTGTCATGTAGGTGCCAAAAAATCTCCAGTGGGTCTTGAAAATCCACGTAATATGTGCATCCACCCACCCGGGGGGCCGCCTCCAAAGCGGCAGATGCAACAGCATGGCGCGTGGCTGGGAGACAACGCGACCCTAGAACACGGGAGTTGTAGCTGACACTACTGTCACGCAGTAACGCTGCAAATGTTTTCTGTCACCTACACGGCAAAAAAAATCTCTAGGGGGTTGCGAAAATCCAGACAAAATGCGCCCCCACCCTCCCACCCGGGAGACGCAACAGCCGGAGCGTGCTCGGGCGATGGCGCGGCGCGGCGGGCGCGTGGGCGGGTCGCGTCTCTTATTCATGAGCGCAAAACGAGAAGGCACCCTCGCGGGCCGCGCAGCGCGGCGAACCGCCAGCACCACGCCGCCGCCCTCGCCGCCTCTTGGCGACTGCCCCGCGGCGGCGGGACGCGCCGGGACAGCGCCAGACGGGCCCGAGGGCAATCACCCGAGGGCGGATTGCTCGCGTAAAACCCTCCAGGGCGGGAGCAATGCCACTCCCCCGCAGGAGTAGTAAACAGGAGAGATTGGACGGAACCTACGTCTTGTCTTTTCGAGTTTTTGACAGGCTCATGGTGCAATAATAATAATAATAATAATAATAATAATAATAATAATAATGTGTTCCTAAGTGTATTTTAACTTAATTTGACGTGTGTTCTAATATGTTTTTTAAATTTGATTTGACTTATATTCTTATACGTATCTACATTTAATTTGACTTGTATTCCTATATTATTCAAATTTAAGTGGACCTGCGCTCTTATATTGCTCTTATATGTAAATTTGACTTCATTTGTGTTCTGACTGTTATATAATAGGTCTTTAATCGTAATTCCGACGTATTTTGTCATGTCCAACATTGTTGAGAAAGATAATAAATAATAATAATAAGAAGAAGAAGAAGAAGAAGAAGAAGATATATATAAGAATAATAATAGAAGTCCATCTGATTGACATTGCCATTCCACTCTCCCACAATATCGACAATAGCTATAGCAACAAGATCAGCAAATACAAGGATCTAGCAGATGAAGTAAAGAAAATGTGGAAAGTCAAGAAAGTCTATATTAGACCCATTATCATTTCGGCCACAGGACTAATTCCTACAAGCACAAAGAAACACTTGAAAATCCATCACCAAAAAAACTATCTATCAAAAATTCAGAAATCTGTGATACTGGACACTTGCCATATTGTGAGGAAGTTCTTAGGAGACGAGATTGACTGATATCAACTCAACTGTTATACAATACGTCTTGAATCTCAATTCCGACATATTGTCTCATGTCCAACAGTGTTGAGATTTTATTTCTTATAATAATAATAATGATAATAATAATAATAATAACTCCACCTAGGGAGTACACGACCTTGCAGTTGGTGGTGGAGCTTGAGTACCCCCATGAGCCTTAAAGCTATGTCAGTGGTAGCCTAGCTACCGGTGGGGCCTCCCTTGCTGAATGGGTTGAAGGTGAGGGGTCAGACGAAGAAGTACTCCATTTTGAGGAGAGTGGGAAGTAAGTAGAGAGGGAAGGGTCATGAACCTTTGGACTTCCTGTTGTCGGCCCATAGAGGGTACAGGAGAGAAACTGGTTTGGCACACCAGGCCACTGATTAGAGTGGAGGCCCGAACCTTGCATTAGCCAGCGAAGGAGGCTGCCTTCAGCAGTCAGTGAAAATCCCGTAGGGTTTAGTAATGCCGACTGGCGATCGGAGGGACCCCTTGCTGGGCCCTGCGGGGGGATGCCCCGAGGCCACTGTGGGTCGCAGTAACGGATGGCAGGAAACAACCCGAAGGTTAAGTGTGATCTGTGAACTCGAACTTGCGTCCTGCGAATCTTCAATTCAAACCAATGAGCAAAATGGATAGAACAAGCAATGTAATGAATCTTAAACGTGCCTTGTTCTGCCAATGTCCCATACCTGCTCAGAAACCGAGCTAATGTCACCTTGTCGACGTCTGGCCATCCCACGGATGCTAGTCCCAGGGACCCAGAGCCGGCAGTAGCTCGAAGCCATCGTCAGAGATGGACCCGGGATGAATTAAAGGAGGTGATGTGGTGCTTTTACTACGCAAAAGCGAAAAATGGGGGCTCTGAAATAGAAGTTTTCAAGGTATGGAGAGAGCGGAACCCAGATATGAGACCTACCCTAGACTCAAAGAAGCTTGCCAGTCAACGACGATACATACTCAGCAGTGGAAAATTCACAGCAGATCAACTTGCTGACATTGAGAGAAATGCGGAATATGTACTTCGCTCGAACAATCCACATGACGAACATGTAGAACTTGAAAATGATGATCCCGTGGAAGGTTCATCGCTTTCCAGTGAAACACACGTCAGTGGTGAAAACTCATCTGGCAATGAATTACACGATAAGGACATGATGCGAAATCTCCTTCGGCGCGAGATAGAAAGAGTTAGTCAACTTCCGTTTGAATCTCGCGAACCGTTGAGGAGAATATACGAAAATGCCAAAGCTAAAAGAGTGATAGAAACAGTGAATTCTGTCTTAAATGAGGTGGTGGAGACCCCAGGCAGAGATCTAGATATTACTGAAATCAATCACATCATATATGCAACTGGATATCTAGTATCTCAGATAATTTTGGGGCCAGCCAAGAACACCGACGGCCGACAGCAAAACAGAGTAAACAGCTCTGTACCCCCATGGATGAACAGAATTATGAAACGGATAGCCGACACCCGGCGTGAAATATCATTCTTAGCTGAGGCATCTTCTAAATCAACGCACACCTCTAAAGTTCAACGAAAAATATTCAATGTTGAACAAAAATACCAAATTGAAAATGACACCAGCAGGCTAATGGTAGTTGAGAAGCTAAAAGAGAAAATTCAAGCATGGGCTCAACGAATAAGAAGGTACAAACGTAGAATAGATTTCCGTGTACAGAACCGGTTGTTTGAAACAGACGCGAAGAGATTCTATCGCAATCTGACTCAAAAACCGAATGGCAAAGCTGTTACTCCTTCAAAAGATGACGTCGAAGCATTTTGGGCAGGAATCTGGGAAGAGAGCAGATCCTACAACAAAGACGCATCTTGGCTTCAATCTGAAGTTGATGCTGCCGATGAACTTGTAGAAACAGTGGAATATGTTCACCAATTCTCGGAAGAGGACCTCTTCCAAGCAATTAAGAACATGGGAAACTGGAAGTCCCCCGGGATTGATAAGATCCAGATTTATTGGATTAAGAAATTAACAGCAATACATTCTCTTCTAGCAAAGGCTGTTAATAAAATTTTGAAAACCCAAAGGAAATCCCGGAATGGCTCACACGCGGCATCACGTATTTGCTACCCAAAGCGGGAGACAGCTCTTTGGCGAAGAACTACAGGCCAATTACTTGTCTGCCAGTACTGTACAAAGTTATAACTTCAGCTATAGCTGACAAAATGTATAGACATCTAGATAAGAATCATCTAATGCCAGCTGAACAAAAAGGATGTCGTAAAGGCTCTTATGGGTGTAAGGAAATCTTGCTACTGAATAAAGTCATCTTGAATGATGTAAAGAAACGCAAACGTAATTTGAGCATGGCTTGGATTGACTACCAAAAGGCCTTTGATAGTGTACCACACGATTGGATTTTGAAGACCCTGGAGATCTATCGATTTCATCCTAGACTTGTTGAGTTTTGCAAGGCTAGTATGAAGTCGTGGAGTACCAGGTTACTAATCCACAGCGGAAAGGAAGCAGTAGAAACCAGAAGTATTCAGATTAACAGGGGTATTTTTCAAGGAGATTCACTATCCCCTCTGCTGTTTTGCATTAGTTTGATCCCACTATCGAGACAGTTGTCGCAAGCTGACTTTGGTTTTAAGCTCCATGGTGATGAAAGGCCAGTATCACATTTGTTTTACATGGATGATCTGAAAGTGTTTGCCAAGAATGAAGCGATTCTCTCCCAAATGCTGTCTGTCGTGAATGACTTTAGCAATGACATCTGCATGAAGTTTGGTCTTGACAAGTGTGCAAAAATCAATTTAAAAAGAGGGAAACTCACAACGTCTGAGAACATTGAAATTGATACGCACACTGTGATTCAAGATCTTGAGCCAGGTAAAACTTACAAATATCTGGGCATTGAAGAATGTGAAACCATCTCGAATGACAGAATGAAAGAGAGAATTCGTAGGGAGTATTATAGAAGAGTGAGACTGGTCCTGCAGTCCGCTCTGAATTCCAGGAATAAAATATCTGCAATAGGTAGTTTGGCGGTACCTGTAGCCGAATACAGTTTTGGACTAGTGGACTGGACTGAGCAAGAAATTCGCACCATGGATCGAAAAACCAGAAAACTGCTGACAATGCATCATGTTTCCCACCCTCGACATGTTCCCACCCTCGATATACATAGACTTTATGTGGCACGTAAGGAAGGAGGAAGAGGCCTCAGACAAATTGAGGCCTCCTGGCACAACGCAATAGTCGGGATTGGGTAAGTATGTAGTCAGCCATCAAGACTGACCCTCTAATGAGGCAGGTCATGAAATCTGACCGAAGAATGGGAAACAGAGGCATTGTTAGTGTAGCAAGAAACATTGCGAAGAAAACTAGGCAAGACACGTCGAATAACACAGACACTGAACTTCTGATGCTGCTAAACATGAAGTGTGAGACACAAAAAATGTTAAAGAAATCGTGGAGAGACAAACCACTCCACGGTCAATACCTAAAAAGAATGGACAAGGTGCAGATCAATAAAGATCAATCATTTATGTGGCTTAAAAGGGGAAGGATGAAGCCAGAATCGGAAGCACTTGTAATAGCTGCCCAAGATCAGGCCTTGAGAACACGACATTATGATAAAGCGGTTCTCAAAATTTCCCAAGATGACTAAATGCCGCATTTGCCTAGGAGCAAGTAGAAACCATTGATCATATTGTCTCAGCTTGTCCAATCCTAGCAAAGACCGAATACCTTAAAAGACATGACAGGGTGTGTAGCTTATCTCCACTGGCAGATCTGTACCGCCCTCGAAGTTCCAAACACATGCCCCAAGTGGTACGAACACTCACCGAAACCGGTGACGTCTGTTGGATTGTGTACGATATTGTACGACCAACAAATTCAAACTGATCGCACGATACCGGCAAACAAACCGGATATAGTGATCCGAGATTTGGCGAAAAAATCGTGTTTACTAATCGATGTTGCTGTACCTTGCGATCAAAACGTCGTTACCAAGGAGGCAGAGAAACGTCTTAAATACAAGAGTTTGGAAATCGAGATCAGCCGAATGTGGGGAGTTAAAGCACAAGTCGTCCCGATAGTTATTGGAGCTCTGGGATTTGTTCCGCAAAATTTGAGTAAGAACTTGTCTAAACTCCGTGGTAATTCAAAAGACTGGGAAGTGCAAGAAATTGCTTTATTTGAAACAGCCCACATTTTGCGTAAAGTATTGTAGAGGCACTGATAGTCACCCGATCTGCTTCTTAGGTAGCTGGTTGCAACCTGGAGTAGATTTTATATTCAGCCGACTCACAACATCTTTAGTCGTGATGTAATGGGAAATAATAATGATAATAATGATGATAATAATAATAATAATAATAATAATAATAATATTAATAATAAATTTGTCTGGCTCCGCAGCCGAGATTACCAAGGAAGTAGTGTCGTGGCGATTTCGGACCACAGGTTCGGGGGTTCGAGTCCCGCCTCGTGCGTGGGTGTATTTGTGCATGTCTATTTGCGTGTGTGCCGTCCTTTCACCCCTCACTATCATCATTAATCTTCCGTACCCCCAGGGTAACAACCCTGTGGAGTAAAAATCGGATCCAGCGTAATGTTGATCACCTCTAATGAATTGCATGTAAAGCATGCCTGCGTGGCCTGTTCAAAAAAAAAGTCAATCACAGTAGAATGGAAAAAACTCTATAGTCAGTCTTTCAGATGACGCATATTAGTCCACTGAATTGTTACTTCTTGGTTACGATGCGTAATCGGTAAATATTATTTGTAATTTGGATCTCGATTTTCGATTTCAATTAGATCACGAGGAGAACCATTCAAACTTAAGAGAAGTATTGCAAACGTAACATTCTAATTTGTTCTTGGAAGCAATGCAGAATAAACTCTCACCTTACCTTTTTTTTCGGTACACAATTTTTCAGTTATAATAACATAACATTCCAGTGGTACTCTCTCACATATTGACTAAATAAAATTATTTTCATTCCCAGTACAGACATCAATCAATAGAAACCTAGACCGCCTGGACATTTCTTGATTGAGAGGAGAAAAAATTTACCGGGTATCCGACTGTGTCTCGTTCGAAGAAAAGAAACCCCAACAACATAGTGTATTGATTTACTTCGGATCCTTGCGTCCCTTATCGTTCCCGGAGGAAGAATGATGGTGAGAGGGAAGGAGAAGGATGAAGAAGAGGCACTTGGAATGCGGGGCCACGCCCAGGCGCGTGTGAGGGTGGAACGACGCGTCGAATTTTCTCTCCTGGCGCGTAGGAAAGGGACAGGGAGGCGAATATGTTTTGGTCAGCAACCCAAACATGTGGCTAATGGAATACCTATGAAATATACTATGAAAACAACGATGATTCAAAAAACCGTATGTGGTACAAAGAAAATAAACATTTTGTTTAACAATGCCAATTTAATCCTGTTAAATTGGCTTACGTCCCTAGCACATTTCCAAGTCAACGGCGAGGATTCAGCATCCGCGATTAATATACACTATCATTCGAATTCCATCGTCACAAAATTAAATTATTTTGCGCGCAAATAATCCTACATGTAAGAAATAATATGACTTCTCTCTTGTGGATGTACAAAAGAAGTACATTCACTTAATGAAATGAGAAGAAAAATAAAATTTTCGCATCTGTTCGAATGTAAATAATTTTTGGCCTCTTAAGTTGCATTTTACTGATATATATTTTAGTGACATATTTGTCAATACATTTTATTACACAAAGAAACTAACTAAAATAGGCTACTTTAGTAGTAGTTTCACATCACAATTTTGAGGATCACCGACATGTATACAGCGCATTCCACATGTGTCCCATTTATCCACTTGCTTTAGCTCGTTGTCAACAAGTATTCACCACGAGAATGGACCGACAGGTGTAGGTCGTGTTACGGGTGAAATTGGATATCGTACTTGCCTCTGCGAAGTAGAAGAGACAAAAAAAAATATCGCTACATAAAAATGTTTTCATATATTCGTGTTCAAAACCCTTCCACAGAAGAGAACTATTATATTTTATTCAAGAATAATTTGGTTCCCTTTGCACTGCAGAATGGTAATTTTCAGTGTACTATATTTTTATGTCCATTATCACATGTAATTCAAAAATAATGTTTTATTAAAACGGTGAATATTATATAGAATTGCTCCAACAGAATACGCAAGTGGAATAATTTATGTTTAATGTCAACTGCCAAAGAGACGCAATTTCAATCACAATATACACAAATTCATATTGAAACTTTTTCTATTTTTTAACTATTATGCAATTTTTTCGATCCTTGGTTTCGTATTGTTTTGATATTAAAAACAAATATTTATTATTTGTGATTAATCGTTAATACTTTATAATTTAAATGCAATCTGCCACCCAGAATCGTCTTAAATATTTCATACTTGTTAGTGTTGGGTATGCTTAACTACGAGTGCGGATATCCAAACTTTGTGCACTGATGCGTTGTAGATATAAGTTTATTATATTCATTCAGTGTAACTGTCGATTGCCATTCATGTATATTTTCAATGTTGATATGCACATCTCTGTAAGAAATATTTTCAGTGTGTGTATATATATATATATATATATATATATATATATATATATATATATATATACACCGGGTCATTAGTCTAACTCGCAACCCATATCTTAAAGCACAATCTCTTGTTTTGGCAATTTGGCAACGCGTGAAATATCTTTAGCTTTCCTTTCACTTTTCACGACCTACTTCATTCATTCAGGTTTCATACATAATCGTAGGAACTCCACGTTTAGGAAAGAAGAATCGCTTCAAAAATGTTGACGAAGGATCAACGTGTATTTTTGGTGGAAGTTTACTTCGGCACTAAATCTTCCTTAGTCAGGAAATGTTTCAATAAAAAATTCTGGAAATGCCAGTTCCCAACAAAAGGAGAAAGGAAAGGAGGAGAAATTATTAGAAATCTAGAAATTTAGATTTGTCCTCATCCAACTGCCTCAATTGATGCAACTATAAATAAATAAATTATAAAAAAAGAGAAAGGAATGATCGCGCGTGATCCGTGTCCCGATTTTTAGGATAATGCTCCGTCTTTTCCTGATGTTGATCGGAGAAACCACGGAAAACTACCGATCAGAAAATTTGGCGGCTAGAACTTTTCCGACAGAAGTTGAATTCAACCTCGCTATCAAGCTAGCGCCTAAAATCTTGCCACCGCCGCGTCGGGCCTCCAACCGAGGGACCACCCGGTCGAAGTCCCTTCTGTGACACCAGTTGACTGTCGCCCTGAGCCACCCCAGCCGGTGGGAATGGCATTGGCAAGCGAGCGCCAAAGCCACGCGTCGGAAGGTCCATGTGGTGCGGGCGGCAGCGCCGGCCCGAGGGCAACGTCCTAGCGCCACCGCGTGCGCTCATGAGACCCCCGCTCTCCCCCTGCGCTGGCCGCGCTCTGCCCTGGCAGCCTGCCTGCCCCCGCGCCCGCTCGCCCCTTTCGCAGTTTGTGCCTTCAGTTTAGTTTTAGATCTTCCTTTTACTTCTACCGCTTCCATCATTCACATTTGTCATGATTCAAATCGATTGACACCGTGCTCGATTTCACGCGTTTTATTTTCTTGTTTCGATTTTTCTTCAACTCACAAAGTTTCTCTCTTCAAATGTTCCCAATTTATGGAATTGTATATGCTTCATTTTATTGTCTTATCTTTATGCTTCATTATTTTTATTCTCGACATTTTCTTTTTTTTCTTTTACCCTGTAATAAAATATATTCTGAGTTTCTCTTCATTCTTTCAAACTCTTCACTTTCTTTTGTTCATTTCTTACCGTTCGACTTTTCTCGCTCTCTATAGTATATTTCCCTTACGTGTCCGCCTCTGCCTGATATTTTATCTTTTCCTGTTCTTAAGTTATATTCTACGCCTTGGTAGGTGTAATTTTTCATTACTACTGCAAGTATTATTTTCTTATTTCAAGAGTCAATCTGTCTCACATTTGCTTTCATTATCTCATCTTTCAACATGTTTCTTTACTCCACCTCTCCTTTCCTCAAGCAGGATTCCTTCCCCTTCCTCTTGCGACCACAGGCTCCTTCCGGCCTATCTCCGCTCGTGCCCTCTCACCCCACGACCACTTCCGTCCAGCCCTCACCCGTTCGGTGGCTTATCCTGGGCACGTCCGCGAGCCACTTCGCCTTTCCTTACGCCACATGCGTCCCGCCTCTCCCCATCCCATCCTCTTCCTCCCCTTTGCCACACCACGCTCCGCCTTTTCTCCTCCGCCCTCTCTCGACCCGCCTCTCTCTCGACCCGCCCTCTCTCGAGATCCGCCCTCTCTCGAGATCCCCTCTCTCTATTCGCCCTCTCTCGACCCGCCTCTCTCTATTCGCCCTCTCTCTATTCGCCCTCTCTCGATCCGCCCTCTCTCGATCCGCCCTCTCCTCGACCCGCCCTCTCTCGACCCGCCCTCTCTCGACCCGCCCTCTCTCTTCGCCCTCTCTCGATCCGCCCTCTCTCGATCCGCCCTCTCTCGATCCGCCCTCTCTCGACCCGCCCTCTCTCGACCCGCCCTCTCTCGACCCGCCCTCTCTCGACCCCCCTCTCTCGACCCGCCCTCTCTCGACCCGCCCTCTCTCGACCCCCTCTCTCGCCCGCCCTCTCTCGACCCGCCCTCTCTCGACCCGCCCTCGTCTCGACCCGCCCTCTCGACCCGCCCTCTCTCGACCCCCGCCCTCTCTCGACCCGCCCTCTCTCGATCCGCCCTCTCTCGATCCGCCCTCTCTCGACCCGCCCTCTCTCGATCCGCCCTCTCTCGACCCGCTCCTCTCTCGACCCACCCTCTCTCTATTCCGCCCTCTCTCGATCCGCCCTCTCTCGATCCGCCCTCTCTCGATCCGCCCTCTCTCGACCCGCCCTCTCTCGATCCGCCCTCTCTCGATCCGCCCTCTCTCGACCCGCCCTCTTCTCGACCCCCTCTCTCGACCCGCCCTCTCTCGATCCCGCCACTCTCTCGACCCGCCCTCTCTCGATCCGCCCTCTCTCGACCCGCCCTCTCTCGACCCGCCCTCTCTCGACCCGCCCTCTCTCGATCCGCCCTCTCTCGATCCGCCCTCTCTCGACCCCGCCCTCTCTCGACCCGCCCTCTCTCGATCCGCCCTCTCTCGACCCGCCCTCTCTCGATCCGCCCTCTCTCGATCCGCCCTCTCTCGACCCGCCCTCTCTCGATCCGCCCTCTCTCGATCCGCCCTCTCTCGACCCGCCCTCTCTCGACCCGCCCTCTCTCGACCCGCCCTCTCTCGATCCGCACTCTCTCGACCCGCCCTCTCTCGATCCGCCTCTCTCGATCCGCCCTCTCTCGACCCGCCCTCCCTCGATCCGCCCTCTCTCGACCCGCCCTCTCTCGATCCGCCCTCTCTCTATTCGCCTCTCTCTATCGCCCTCTCTCTATTCGCCCTCTCTATTCGCCCTCTCTCTATTCGCCCTCTCTCTATTCGCCCTCTCTCGATCCGCCCTCTCTCGATATGCCCCTCCCTTTCTCACCGTGTCTCTCTTGCCCCGTCCTGCCCTTTCTCGTCTCGTCGCACCTTGTCCTGCTTCGTATCCCCCCCTTTCCCATCCCGTTCCGGCCTTGTCTCGCCCGGTGGCTGATTAAACTGGACTCCTGCGCCCGCCCCTTCCTCCAACCCCGCCGCGCCGTACCTCTCCCTATCCTGCCCTTCATCCCTTATCACGCCCTTTCACACCCGGTCACCACCTCACCCCGCCTCCGCCCCCAGCGCGCTCCCCCCGCCCGCACCGCGTCGGGAGTGAACGGCCGGCGAGCGAATGGACGGCCCGCCCGCGACGGCCCTGGGGGGATGGGGCGGGGGCGGGGGCGAGGGCGGTGCCGGTGAATGCGAGGGATGCGCCCGGCACCGCCCGCGGGCGTGGCTCCGCCGCCGAGGGCGATGCCGCCGCACGATCGCCCGTGGGCGAGCTCCTTTGCACGCGCCACTCAACCCTCCGCCTCCTCCTCCCCCGCCCCCGGGCTCAGCAGGCGCTCCGCTGCGCTTTCAGGCTGTGCAAAGAAGCCCGCTCACGCGCAGAAGTATTCAGCTCTTCTGTTCCCACGAAGAATAACAGGAAGATGGGTCCATTTTACTTCCAGTGTTCCACGGCATTTTTCCGAAATAATTACACGCATTTAATAAACGTCTAATGCTTTTAAAAATGTTTAATTAAATAGCATGGCGCAGTAAATATTGCCAAATATATGAGTCTTGTAAATGAAAATGAACCTGTAAACTTAAATAGACACTGGCAATCCGTTAGACTAATGTATTTTGTCTATAGTTCCAAAGTTTTAACAATATTGTGTCAGTATTGTGCCAATAGAAGTCAGTACCAGTAGTACCAGTATTGTACTACTGTTACAATAGTGCCAGAGAATATTGTGTCAGTAGTTAATAATCTAAAACTGAACTTGAAGCAACTTTACGTATCCTTCTACAATGTTCTCCCCATATGGATTGCTGTTGAATAAATAAAATAAAAATGCTAGGGGCCATCAAAGGCGTTTTATTCCGATTGTCACAAACGAAATAGAACTCGCCACAACATTAAGCAGTTTTTAATCTTTGAGAATCTGTTTTCAAATGTTCTTCTTGCTTTATATGTTCATTTATCACATTGTCACTTCTTTTTACATTGTTGAACTTGAAAATGTTTCAGTTACAGTAAAGAAAAGACTAATTAAGTAATAATTTTCAAATGCGGTATCATAAGTGAATCTAGATGCACGAAAAAGAATTAATGCAAATATGTGGTCAAAATGCAAATATTTTCTAGATTTTTTCGGAACAATGCCATTGAAATTCTTGATTTTAATTCATTTCATTTTTAATTCGAATAATAAACATTGAATATCTGTAGCTAATACTCCTTTTTTATACTTTACTCTATATTTTTCCTATTGACGAAGACAATAGCTAAGACAATATACGTTTCGGAACAACAAAAATTTCAGACACTATCTCAAAGATGTTTGAGGCTTCTATTTCAGTTATACGACTTACAGATGTTTCCTATTGTATGTTTTTGATCTACTTTTGCAACACAGATAATCGGGATGTTGTCCGTCGATCTGGGCAATCTACTACAGGTGTGTCGTTCAGTTCTGTGTCTGAAGCTGCCGTGGAACAACAGCTTCGCTCTGCCAGTCGAAACAGCGGAATGCGGGAACAAGACGTGGCAGACTTCCGCTTTCGAAACAGACGCTTGTTTTCACACTGCGCCACCTGCCTGTTCTGTCGAGTTCAATGAAACTGGGGCAGTCGGAGCGATCCGTCGCTGCGAACGCCGATGCACTGAACCGCCTCGACTTCCAGGTTACGAGATATTGAAGCTATTTTTCGGTGCCCCGGGGATTCGCTGCAGAAACCGATAGTGATGTACAACACCCGGGAGGACCGTTCTGTTCGGTCCACTATGGTTTACGCGCTTATCAATTATCTTTACGACCACATTGAAACACCGGTGATTTATGATTACTGCTTGTATTCCTACTGATACGCTCTTCTAGAAAGGATTGTACAAATAGCCTACATCTCCAACATGTGTTTTAAAACGCTCATAACCGTATCGATAGATAGATTTTCAAATGTGTTTTAAATGCGTATTTTGTATTTTTTATATTTTAAAACACAACTTTTCTCATTTTAATTATATTGCCTTGAGAATGTATTTTATATCGTTTTGGACGCAAATAGAAATGAATCTTGTATCACAAATGACATCTGACGAAATGATAACAATAACAATTGCCACTGTATTTTCGGCAATGGGCAGCTGGCAGCTGCCAAAGGCCCTAAAATGCAGTTTTTCGTCCAAAAAGTGCTACTGAATAATAAAGATTGCGCTCAAAAACTATTTTGTAAACACTTTGACAGATGTGAACCGTTAAAATTAACTTCGAACATTATAATTGTTTAAACGAAACAAAAGAGCCAAGAAAATGATAAAACTAGCGCCTTTAGCGTTTTTGGCGTAATATCAAAACAAGTGTATTACACTTCTCATCTGTCCAGAATTGTGATCAGATTCTTTTCAGTGGCCTCAACCATATAAAGAAGACATTTCGAAGTCAAAATCCTCATCCTGCCAAAGGTCGTGCAGCACAGATAACAGACTATTCCTGCTAATTGTCTTTAATGAATCAGAACGAATTTTTCCAACTCAATACTTCCGACGTAGAATTTAAAAGTTAAAAAGTGACTGAACACGGTGGTTCCTTTTAATGATATTAGTGAACATATTGTATTGTTATATTACCTCCCAAGTCGTTTGTAAAATCAAATTTTTTGGGGGAGGAGGTAGGGTTGAGCAAACATTTATCTAACAAGAGACATGCCTATTTATACTTTCTTTTCATTTTCGTTGCAACTAATTCTTCAGTTTCGCGATGTCATTTGCAGAATAAATGCTGGTAAGTCATATTTCTTTCAATAGACATTGAATTTCTTTGTTACAGATTTTGATAGTTATGAAAACACATTATCTATGCAACAATCGGAACTAGTGGTACAACGAAATGTCTAAGAATTTTCGTACTAGTTAACATTCCCGCCATTTTCTTGATCGGAACTATATTTTCGGTTGTGACTCACATCCTTCCCGTCTACATCCATCGGCGCCTAAATAATTCACCAGAGCGTCCACACGGTAACATCTAAATTTTTGGAAAAGGACAAAACAACACCGTAAAAAGTAACTTTCTTATCTAGAGAAAGGAACAACAACTCTAAAATAGTCAGTAGCATGTATCTAAACGAAATACTCTGGTTTAATGCGTCGTGTTGCCACTAATGCACAGACGTAAATTACAAATTTCTTGAGAAATTCTGTTTCACACGAAACTCACGTGATTCAGTCGTGGTTTCTCTAATTACAGGAATATTCCAGAGAGAATCTCTCCGAATGAACTTCCCACAAAACAAGTTCCAGATTTCCTTAAAGACTTAGCTGCAGTTGAGTTCATAATTTTGAACTCTGGAAATTCCCTCATACCTTAAAAGTAAGATCCAACTTCCACAAAGGGTTATATGGCGACGAAACACAGCTCTCAGACATTGGCAATTTGCAGCAAAGACAAGGAACGGAATAATTTTCTCCTGACAGTCCCATTTCTTGGTTAGAAACTCAGCTCCTTAGAATATTATTTGATTGTCATCGGAATATTATTTGATTGTCCTTATATTGCGTACATAATAAATAGAACAGAAGTAACTTGATACCTTTGCCGTGCTTGGATTTGTTCTTAAAGTTGTTGCAAAGATTAATGCAATAATTGTAGTACATCTTATCACTGTGACAAATACTTAATTTTTAACATGGGAGTGTATTTCTTCTCCTGATTCGATTTTCTTCCTAAAAGCAGTGCTACAGTTGTGAAATTTGAGCAGATAGCAAATGATAGCAAACGTGGAGGGAATACTCGCTCTTCAGTGTGTAAGCTGATTATGAATAAGCAATGTTGGTCAAATATCTGACGGGAGACATAGTGTCAAATAAAAAGAAGAGAAAAGGAAAAAATAAAGTTCAAACGACACCTGGAACTATTTTGTTAATTAATTCTATATGTGGCGTGATTTCGAAGCCCAAATGAGAAGACAAACGCAATCAGAAGTCAAAGAACGTAGGCGATTAGAGCACCAAACGTTCTGGACATTTCGATTTTCATTAACGCACCCGCCAAAAGCTGCAGCAGGTAGGAGGCATTACGAATATCTTTGGGTAAATAATATTTACTGTTGTAGATTATAATTATGAATATGCTAGTTAAAACATATTTTGTTGTAGATTGCGATTCTGAAATCAGTAAGAGAGGCAAAGGACGAAAACAGACCAGCAGAAAGAGCATTAGACTGCTGCTGAAGACGGCTTTGAAATAGTATTGCAAGCTGACATCCTCGAAAAGAAACTGCTAGTTAACAATGTATACAATGTATACTTTGTTTAAAATGAAAAACAAACTGAACAATAGAAAATGCTAAAAATATATGTAACAAAGAAATAAGAAATTTGTGCCAGAAGAAAAAGTAACTGGAAGAGATAAAAAGAAATAGTTGAGTAAAGTCAAAGGTAGAAAGAAACGCACAGGAAGATGAGAAAAAATAGAGGCTAAAACGCTGTGGAAGAGCTAGGAGAGGGAAGAGCCGTCATAACGGAGACCGTCTGCGCAAATCCGAGGTAAGATGACGTCGTCTGCCAGGCACTAGGGAGGGGGTGGGGGCGTAACCCAATAGAAGCATTAACAGCACCGTAATTGCGCTCCGCGTGGGGTCTGATTAGAGCGAGAGGAGGACGAGGAGGAGGCGGCTTGGGGGAAGAGGCGGGCTCGAAGGTCAGGGCGGTGGAGGAGGCAGTGGTGGAAGCGGCGGTGGAGGAAGCGGAGGTAGCGACTGGGGTGTGGGAGACGTGCGGAGGGATGAAGGCAAAGATGTTGGCAGAGACGGACGTGCAGGTGGTGGCGAAGGTGGAGGTACGGCATTGGAAACTTGAAGTCGAAGACGATGGTGGAGATGGAGGGTGAGGTTGGGGGATGTGCGGAGGCGGAGGTAGAGGCGAAGGCGGAGGCGAAGGCGGAGGCGGAGGTGGAGGCGGAGGCGGAGGTAGAGGCGGAGGTGGAGGTGGAGGCGGAGGCGGAGGTGGAGGCGGAGGTGGAGGCGGAGGTGGAGGTGGAGGCGGAGGTGGAGACGGAGGTGGAGGTGGAGGCGGAGGCGGAGGTGGAGGTGGAGGTGGAGGCGGAGGTGGAGGCGGAAGTGGAGACGGAGGTGGAAGCGGAGGTGGAGGTGGAAGCGGAGGTGGAGGTGGAAGCGGAGGTGAAGGCGGAAGCGGAGGTGGAGGCGGAAGCGGAGGCGGAGGTAGAAGCGGAGGTGGAGGCGGAGGCGGAGGTAGAGGCGGAGGTGGAGGTGGAGGCGGAGGTGGAGGCGGAGGTGGAGGCGGAGGCGGAGGTGGAGGCGGAGGTGGAGGCGGAGGTGGAGGTGGAGGCGGAGGTGGAGGCGGAGGTGGAGGTGGAGGCGGAGGCGGAGGCGGAGGTGGAGGTGGAGGTGGAGGCGGAGGTGGAGGTGGAGGCGGAGGCGGAGGTGGAGGTGGAGGCGGAGGCGGAGGCGGAGGTGGAGGCGGAAGTGGAGACGGAGGTGGAAGCGGAGGTGGAGGTGGAAGCGGAGGTGGAGGTGGAAGCGGAGGTGAAGGCGG
>JAHLJT010009419.1:21532257-21586900 GCA_031308135.1 Acheta domesticus | reverse complement strand
GAAAGATCTGGCAAATCGTACGGAGGTGTTGAGGTTGCATATAATTTTAGAGATTGATCCAAATGCTGAATGCGAAGTCTAGGTGACGCCTTTAATGCTCTGTATCAGTATCCGAGAGCGCTTGATAGTGTGCTACTAAACTAGATGCGGATTAGCCAGTGACAGAGATTCACCTAAGACGTAAATTAATTAATAAAATGCAAGTTGACTGTTAATTCAGAAGGAGAGCAGGAAGTTAAAATATACGTAGAAGGATGGTTGTTTGAAGTGTAAGTTAATTGGTTCATGTTTGCGTATATTTATTATCTAAGATATTATATATTTACTTTCTTTAGAAAATTAGAATTAATTTGCTCAATTTTAATAGTATTCATAATCATTGTCATTGAATATTACTTCAAAGCAATCTTCGCATAAAATCTATTATAATACTATTTAATCTAAGGGCGGTTCCGTCTTTGACTGGATAGGATCCACCACCGTAATAAAGCGATTAGATTCCGTGTATCTGCAGTAAGATCAGATTATGTTTGTACCACTCTTTTTGGATGATAAAGTTCACTTTCTAGCGGTTCTCGCGTATTCCATATGTGGATTTAAATAAGTCGATTAAATATGTCCCTTTGCAGAAAATAGAACTTTCGCGAAATAAAAATGCCGAGGCGACAAGTAAGTCACCCTTGCCCTCCCCTTATCACAATATGAGTCACGTTTTCTCAGCACAACTAACAACCTGTATTGCCAGCTCTCCAGTTTTTGACCTGAAACTTCGATTTACGTCATTTCATATCTCTTTTTTAAACACCCGTATGTTTTCCATTTGTATGATAAAAATATTAAGTTTATTGCCATATTTTAGATTCTAATGACTTCTTAAAACAATTATATTAACATTGAACATTTTGAATTTTTTACAACTCATCTAATTGTAACTAGTGACCTGTAAACATCTGCTCGTCACTACATGAAGCCTGAATAGACCACCACATAACAAAATGCTAAAAAAGTTATTTTTTTCCACAATTGCTCCAGTTCAGCTCGGTCTTGAATCTAATATCCTTATACGTAAATCCTTAGTTCAGAACAAATGTTACTGTTTTCTAAGTCATGGAGAAGGGCAAACTATGATACCTTTTACCAATGAAGTGAGAAATACTCTGTAACTCGCAAAATTTATGACACCGCTTCTCATTGGTATGCAACTAATATTGCACTGGTGTTTGGCAGATACACGAACTTTTAAAATTTAATCTGTTCTCTGACATTGCCAATATTTAAATCTTTTGTATTTGTTTTTCAAATTTGACTAAAACGTCTCGAAGTGACGCTGGTGACGTTTGATGCAAGCGTCGTAATAGAGACACTCCTTTTGACACAATGATTTAAGTATTCAACCATAATTCCGTAAGTTGTTGACAGCAATACACGTTTCTCCGTAAAAAGAAAGCGCCTTTTCCAGAAACGTAAATATCTGAGATGAGCGTCGCTGAAAATATTCCGGCCTCACGGGCCGCGGTCTTCATTTGAATAAGCTCCGCGTTTGTCAGCTCGCCCATCCCTCGACTGAGAGGAGAGACGAGCGGTAACTCAAGTTTAATATCGCGGGAGTAGCACAGGGCGCGCCATTCGGGCATAGCGCTTTTGCAAATTGCCCTGACGCATCGCGTACTGGAAAGCGGAGTCGGTCAAATGTGATAAGCTGCCGGATTATTAGCTCCGTCTCTACGAAAAGGCATCGCGTGTGCAAATGGTGTGTGCAAATCTCAATGGTCGGTTCCTGGTGGCGGTGATCTTCCCCCCTGGATTGGGAGATCCGGTGGTAATAAGTCCAAAATATGCAAACAAGTTAATTAATTTGAAGATAGTTAAAAGTACACTGAAAATTAAAATCTCTCTTAGATATTGTAATTACTCGTATTTTCTAAAATTTAAAATTTCTCAAACAAGATCATTGCTTGACTTTTGCCATCACACAGTGACATAAGAGGTGAATTACATGATAATATTATTAATAATAAACTTTTTTATTACCCTTTGCAATGAAATGGAATGGAACACTGCAGATAAAAGGACTGTTTATGAGAGACTTTACGACAAATGTGTTCGAAAATCACCACACTATAAATCGGTTCTATATGGAGGCGAATAAAACAGGATTTTTCACAGCTGAATACTGAAAGGGAACGTAATACGGCTTACAATGAAAGCGTACTTCGAGACTCAAACATTACTGGAATTGGAAAAATGTCAAAACAATTGAAATAATCCTTATTGGAATATTTTTTCAAAGCTGTGATGCCGTCCGCTTTCCAAAGCAATCTGTCAAAACACTCGGGTCAATTTGCAAACTTACCCCTCCACTTCGCAGCAACGTTTGCAATCTCTAATATTTTTTTATTTTAACAATTTTTAAGAAAATGATGTCAAATATGTAACTAAATATTGAAGTCTATATTTATATGAAGATATTTTTTATTAAGGTCGCATCAATATCTAGGTGATTAGCGATCACTATTGGGTTTAACGTTACGGTAGCTGTGAAGATGACATGATATGGTGATGAGTGGGGGATGAAAGGACGAACACAAACACAACCATGCCCGAGGCGTTGCTCGAACCAACGATTCTTGGGTTCTAGATCGCTACGACACTACTGCCTTAGCGATCTTACATGAAGTTTGTTCTTCCCATTTTTAAAACGTTCATTATTCTTCAAAAAAGAAACAGAATGTTGGCTCACGCTTTGCGTTCTGTAAGATTAATATTTATTTAATTTAAAAGACACTAAACTTGTACAGAAAAATTTTTAACGTATTTTTTGTGTAAACAAAGGAAAATTAAGTTAGACGTAGGTATAAAATATAAAATATTTATTTGTCAATTTTCATACGAAAATTATTACATTATTCCGATGTGTGATATACAATGTTTACTACATTTTCTCTCGTCCCTGTATTCTCCATAAATAGATAACTAAATTTGACTCATAACCTTGAGAAATCAATTTTTTCGGACGTGCTTATTTGCACCTGATTTCTCTGCAGATCAGCTTTCTCAAAGGCAAGCAGATGATAAATATGTATTCACTAACGGAATAATTAATATACTTCCCTTATCCTTTGCTCCCACTGAAATTATGCATACACGTTCTCTTTCCAATTTTAATTTCAAAGACAAATGTGCTTCCTAACATCTGCAGACCCAATATTGAACATCTGTGTTTAAATATAAAGTAGAAAGATAAGAATCCTTACGGCACCACCAGGAACGAAAGGTATTCACGTAACTTGACATGAGTGCCAGACATCATTTAGTGATCTACAATGAGGAATTTTTCATATAAGCCGTTAATATAAGTTTGTCCATGTAAGTTGAGCAGTAACATAGTTACGTTTCCACTAAGTTAACATATATTTTCTGATTTGTAATATCAATATAATAAATTTTATCAGATAAACAATTGTGTCTACGTCAAAATGTTAAAAACTGCAACTAATGACACGAGTGATAATCTGGAAGCCATTTTCATTACAGATATTATGTTTAATATAATTAAAAAGTTATCTGAAATTAAATATAATGAAATGCGGAATGTAACGTATTGTATCCGTTTTTTATACTTAATGCAACATTTCCAATAATATTAAAATGGGAGTAGGACAATTGTATCTACCGTCTTACATATACAATCTCGAAATATTTTTGCCGTTATTTCAACGTAATTGTCAAAACATTTACTTTATTCAGTGATGGAGGCGTTCATCGGAACAGAAGAAAATAGTCTTGCCACATTCATCATGAGGGATGACAATGAAAATTGCGGTTTTTTCTCTCATCTTAATTTTCAGTAAGAAACTGTTTGAATTGTGCGTATCAACACTTTTTGATTTCGTAAACATACTTGTAGGTGTTCTAATATTCCTGCCAGGTAAAATACAAAAGATAACTATGCAAAATATTTCATTAAATGACACAAATAAAACCGATCTTTTTTCAGTTACGATAGGTCTGCATTCAATGATCAATACGTTTCGAAACCTAATAAAAGACAACATTTCATTCTTTCAATAATACGAACTATTAACACTGATATCTAGTTGCAATGGTGTATGCAAGTTGAAAGTCGCATCGATTGGATATATTATGATTTACGGAGATTACTTTGAGGCGCATGCCGTATCTCAGCAACAGGCAACAGTGTGTGTAACCTTCTCCCAAACATTCTTAAAGTTAATCGTTTAAGTTCATGTTTCCTGACCAAAATAGTCTTTGTCTACCCGTGCCCGAGATCGCTAAGCCAGTTGTGCCGTAGGGATCACGGACCGAGGGGTCGCGGGTTCGAGTCCCGCCACAGGTATGGTTGTATGTGTTCGTCCTTTCACCCCCAATCATCACCATTTCGTTTCATCATCGTACCTAACTTCAAATTCAATAGTGGTCGCTAATGATCTCGTAGCTTGACTAACGGGAATGCGCGGCATATCGAAACTTTTCCTTCCTCTTCGAGTTATTACTCAGCCATTAGTCATCCGTATTTAAATAAAGTGCATGACATCATTTAATGATCTACAATTGAGGAAGTAATTTCATCGAGAAAGAAGTATTTTAGCTTTGTTAAAGGGGGTGTAGGACAATCCCGAAAATAAAAATGAAACTTTCGCAACTTTAAAAATTTGAGAGTTTGAATGAAAATCTGAATATACCATATTTAGAAAAGCTTCTTCTTCTATCGAGCAAAAATTTAAAGGAAAACATTGCAGCCATTTTTCAAAAACTATTCAAATGTTCTACGGGCTTCATGAACGTTGCTCCCCAAAATAAAAGATCTTAATGAACTTCTGAAAGACACGAGGAAACACAATGCCTAGAGTATTTGACAAGTTTAAGCCTAAAAAGTTTCTATAAGACACAGCTACATGTGACACACATGCGCCATCCATCTACACAGATAACCCGATTTTCGGGGTACAAAATTGCGTGTATCACTCACTACCTGCACTAATCTTAACGAACATTGGTACAAACACTACGCTCCGATTTAAACTTAGTGTACCTTCAGGTTACAAGCTAGAAGGAGAGGGGGGACGCTGACATGAAGTCGGGAACTTCATTACTTCTTAAACTTTTAGAATTAAAGCTCCCGATTTGATGAGAGCGTTACCTCTCCTTCCAGCTCGTGACACTGTGTTTAAATCGTAGTATAATAGACTATAATATATTCTGACACGTGTGCAAAATTACAGCTCAAAATACTTAAAACACCGACTTTATAATCGAAAACTTGAGATGATATAATTGAGGTGATTTCAGTACTTTCTCCCTATATAATGGTATAGCGGAGGGAAATTAAAAATTCAAACAATTTGGTTTATAAACATCCAGACCACGAGATAATAACTTTCTAGTTTTAATATCGCGGTCAAAACAGTTTTTTCTCACACGCCACCACGCGCTCCACACAAAAAGCAACGCATCGAGCGCAAGGTCACCACTTGGCATTTACGCAACGTTTTACGTTTGGAAATACGTCGTTAAGCCAAACTCTCTGATCAGCAAACATCTAATACGAGAACAATACAACAATAATTACAGACATTCAGCAGTGTTTCGAGTCTGTTTGGGGAGAGTCAATAAGATCACTTTTAATTTAAGGTAAGTCAGATGACTGAGAGGTGAATGAAAAAGAAGTGAACGAATGGATGTTTTGAGTCCGAGAAACGGGAATATATATGAATCTTAATTGAAAATGTGGACACTAGACTTTGTAGATAATTTAAAATAATCCATGAAAAAGGAAGGGAATGCACTGGATGCAGGGAAATTATCGTTTGGAGCTGCTTCGTACAAGACGTGCCGCTTGCGTTTCTATTCTGCTAGTTCTGTTTTTGAAGAATTGTAGTGTGTGTGTGTCGTGTGTTAAAGCGAAGAGTTCTTGCTAATTCCAGACGTTCAGAATAGTGAGTTCTATCGTTATTCCAGTTCATCTATCCTCCAGTTTCTCTCTCCACTTAAAATTTAAGATACACTACGGATGACTCGAAGTTTGTGTCTTGTACCTACCTGAAAGTTTTAATTTTAAATACAGATCTCCAAAGATTGATCGCAACCTTGGACAAGTTATTTAGTTTCTCAAGAAAATTATAACCTTAACTACTAAATGTTACCCTTTTATTCCCTGGGGCAGCTTATTTGCATTATAATCCATACAACTACGTTTCTTCTCCGAGGAAGAAAAACATTAAAAATATATTTTTGAAAAATTTATTTTCAATCCGTGCGAGGTCAAATTGTCCGCTCGCTATGAGTTGTTGACCCGGTTGCTTTGGAACTGTTCGAAAAATTAGGGCCAAGCGACGTATTGTTACTATGATTGCAGACTTTTCGACCATATTGAAATGTTTCGACGAATAAGTATGAAAGATGATAAATAATGTATCAATGCTGGAATGAGTGGCAGGAAAGCTTGAGAAACCGAGAAAACTGGCCGCAAAACCCCTTTTTGTCCTCTTCAAATTCCATGGATCGACCGGCATGTGAACTCGTACCCAGAGGTAGATGAACGGTCTGACCATTACACCACCGGCTGCCCAGACCAAGAGGCGTATGAGGTGCAATATGCGGCCAACGGTATTTACAGAGCGCCGTGCACCAATATTAGTACACGGGCGCGGTAGCCAGAGGTTGAGCGTTCTCCTCCCTTCCCGCGCTACGAAGCTTCAACGTCTGTTGCTTCCCATGTAGCAGACCGGGCAAGCACATGTAGCAATTGAGGGGCAAGGCCAGAGAATCAAAAAGCTCCACCTCCCAGACGCCCAAGGATGAATGGCGGCGCAAAAACGCGCGCGCGCGCGCATGCACGCACGCACACCACACACACACACACACACACACACACACACAACATTCTCTCCCTTTATCTCTATCTCTCTCTGTCTCTCTATCTCTCTCTATCTCTCTTTATCTCTCTATCTCTCTCTATCTCTCTATCTCTCTCTATCTCTCTCTGTCTCTCTATCTCTCTCTGTCTCTCTATCTCTCTCTGTCTCTCTATCTATCTCTCTCTATCTCTCTCTGTCTCTATCTCTCTCTGTCTCTCTCTATCTCTCTCTGTCTCTCTATCTCTCTCTGTCTCTCTATCTCGCTCTTTCTCTCTATCTCTCTCTGTCTCTCTATCTCTCTCTGTCTCTCTATCTCTCTCTGCTCTCTCTATCTCTCTCTGTCTCTCTATCTCTCTCTGTCTCTCTATCTCTCTCTGTCTCTCTATCTCTCTCTGTCTCTCTATCTCTCTCTGTCTCTCTATCTCTCTCTGTCTCTCTATCTCTCTCTGTCTCTCTATCTCTCTCTGTCTCTCTATCTCTCTCTGTCTCCTCTATCTCTCTCTGTCTCTCTTATCTCTCTCTGTCCCTCTATCTCTCTCTGTCCCTCTATCTCTCTCTGTCTCCTATCTCTCTCTGTCTCTCTATCTCTCTCTGTCTCTCTCTGTCCTCTCTATCTCTATCCCTGTCTGTCTCTCTATCTCTATCCCTCTCTGTCTCTCTATCTCTATCCCTCTCTATCTCTCTATCTCTATCCCTCTGTCTGTCTATCTCTATCCCTCTGTCTGTCTATCTCTGTCTCTGTATCTGTCTATCTCTGTATCTGTCTATCTCTCTCTGTCTCTGTCTACCTCTCTCTGTCTCTGCCTATCTCTCTCTGTCTCTGTCTATCTCTCTGTCTCTGTCTATCTCTCTCTGTCTCTGTCTATCTCTCTGTCTCTTGTCTATCTCTCTCTGTCTCTGTCTCTCCGTCTCTGTCTATCTCTCTGTCTCTATGTCTCTGTCTATCTCTGTCTCTATCGCTGACTGTCTCTCGCTCTCTCTCACGCCGCACGCACGTGCCGTCGCCCGCCATGTGGCGCCCGCAACACGCTGCCGCCCAGCCCCCGCCCGCCACATGACGTTTGCACAGGGTGCGACCCCGCCCCGTGCCACGCCACGGCCGCCCTCGCCCGCGCGGCAGGCCGAGGCCGTGACGCGGCGCCGCGCTAGTCTCTGAGTGATGCGTCGCGGCGGACGGACGCCCACACCACGCTCACGCTGCGCGCCCGTTTATTCAGTTGTGGGCGGTCGGGGTTCACCGTAATCAGCAAGCGCCCTCAGGCGCAAAGTTTTACGTGTCCGCTTGGTGTAGCACGTGTTTCACTGTGCCAAAAAGACGCCCACGAACTTTATATTTTATCCGCGTGGGTTTCGCGTTTCGGGTTTAACTGTTCGGTAGAAGGGGTATACAGTCGTACAGTTTTACCCGTCCGGATAGGTGCGTGTTGCTTTAAACCGTACTGATAAGAGTACATAGATGACCAGTTCTGTCGATCCGGGTTTGCACGTGATTAAGTTTCCGGAAGGCGCCTTCATATGTTCAGTTCTATCCGCTTGGAAGTGCCAGTTTTGTGTTTTATCGTTGCGGAAGGCACCCAAAAACGTCCAGATTTACCTCCCCAGATTTGCAGGACTCTTGCTTAACGGATCACTTTCACATTTTATACATCTAATAAAACTGTACCTGTGTTACGTGCCCGTTCAAGACACTGTCAACCACAGTCAGTTACAGATTTGCCCGCGGGTTTTTGCCACTCGTGTGAACTGAAACAAGTGATATTGGAATTTACCATGAACGAGTATGAATCACTGAACATAGATGCTTTGGTGAGGCGCGTGTTAGTGCGTTCGATCGGTTTACGCGTATGTTTCATGGTGGATAAAATCGTTATGCTGGTGGTTGTTTTTGATGTGGTAGGATTGTGGTGAGTGCGAATGGATTATGGAGCCACAAGGGATGCTATATCGTCGGCGCAGATCGTCTGGTGATGTGATTGGTGAGTGACTTTGTGAGTTGCATTAGAAATTAAATTATTCTTTAAGTTTGTTAAAACACTTCGACATATTTGAAAGGTATACAACGAATTGCTGTCTAAATTATTGTAGCTCAGAAAAGAAGTGAACCTCTTGATTGCAAATGAAAATAAACCAATATTTTTTACGCAAATATCATCACTTTGCAATGTTTAATTTTTTACAATAATTTATTTATATTCAAATCAGTTTAGCCTCCCTCATTAAAACATCGAGAGATCGTTCGCTCTCTAATTTGAATCTTTCGTGTAGTTTATGTCACTCGTGTGAAACTATTACACTGAATTTATTGAATAAGATTGTCGATTTAACCGCTGAAGTCGGTTTAACAACTTAATTATGACCCGAATTATGAATATATCAAAGAAACCATTCAATTTCTGTATTAACAAACAATTTAAACAGAAAATATTTTAAGGATTGTTTTCCCGCAATTGTCTTGGGATGTTATGCAATGTGCAACTCCTTCACTGCAGTTGTAGTGTCAATGAACATGGGTAGAATCATGGCACATACATATAGTCTTGCGGAGATTTTTCCCCAACGAGGTACCTCCCACCAGCGAGGCACCATTCCAGCCGGAACAAGCTCTAAGTTCTCAACTGATCTCCTGACTTGTATGGCAGTATGGTGAACGTAAGCGAGTGTAAGGGATGAGGATAGTTCAAAGAATAAGAATAAGAAGGAAAGATCGCGCGCGGCCCGTGGCTCTTTTGCTACATTACTGCTCCGGCATTTACTTGGTGTTGATCGGCGAAACCACGGAAAACTACCGATCAGAGCAGTCGGGCCGCTATAAGTCTCTTGAAGACAGCGGCTGAATTCGATTTAGCTATCTAGCTAGTGTAGAAACCCTGCCACCGCCGGGAAATGAACCCTAGACCTCCCGATCAGAGGCACTGCAGTGACATCATTTGACGCTCAGAGCCACAAATGCCCGTTTAGTTATAGATTTCACACAGCTTTTTCGATTATACATGTCTTTTCATGTGTCAGTAAGAGCGGTGGGTGGTTGTGCGAAAGTTGGTACTGAGGAAGTCATGTTCATTTGTGTTCGTTTTAAAATGAGGTTAGGATAAATGAGAGTTCATTTTAAAATTGCACTCAATTATCGGGTCATCAAGTAGCATCAAGTAGTATCATCAAGTATCATCAAGTAGTATCATCAAGCAAGTATCATCAAGTAGTAACAAGGTCATCAATGGTCTTAGCGAAGTTACAGACAAATTTTACGTTTTACACTCACCGGAAATTCTTAACTTGATTTTAATACACACGATGTAGAATCCAAGCAAAGACGAGAGCTTCAAAACAAACAAGTTTCTTTATTAACAAACTAGTTACAGTATGGATGTATCCGAGTACAAAGCCTTGCCGCCGAATATCCAGAAGAGAAGACCCAAAAATCGTAGCCGGGTCGCCGATAGCCAGTAGAGTTGCCGAAATGTCCGGGGTCGCCGAAAATCCAGAAGAGTAGTCCGTAGTCGAAAGCCAAAGTTGTTGCCGCCAGTATCTTCTCCACTTGAATGCCGTACACCTCGCTGTAGACCCGTACTCCAAGCTCGCTCTCCTGCCTCTGCCGCTCCGGGGCGGTCGCTCGCTGACTAGCCCTGCCATAGGGACAGCGGCGAGTCTTGACGCGTCTATCCAACCGCGACGGGCGAGCGCGCCCGGCTCTGGCCGGCCCCGCTGCCGCTGTCCGCCGCTTCGCTGGATGGCGCCTCTGCTGCTGTGACGCGGCATGGCGGCGGGACATTTGACTGCCCGCGGGCGGTCACAGCACAAGACTAGGCACGTCAAACCGCGACCACACGAGCTACTTGCCCGCGTGGGGAGCCCGGCGCTCGTAAGGACACAGGCAACTTTCCCTGACCCCGCACTCATTTCCTTTAAAATCTAGAAAGGGAAAGAAAAATCCGAATGTGCAAGCTGAAGCGGCGCGAGGTAGTGAATAGTGGCTTCATACGAAATACGTTTGCCAATTTTTTTCTATCAATAACCGAGAATTTTGTTGTGTTTATATTCTCCCTTACTTACCAATATTTGTTGTTTATTTTCTTATTAAATTCTTCCTTATATAACACCTTTGCTAAGTGACAGGAATATGTTTGAATGGCGAAATTTTTCCTCGTTTACATTTTGTGTTGTGTTATTAAATCAATCAGTTATTTGTTGTATTTAGCAATAATGCGAAATAAATTAATAAGTCTCTATAGGTGAACGATTCTCACTTATGGACGGACAGCGCTTTTAGCAAACAAGAATATTTTTCTGTCAAACCTTCTAACCTGAACGTAGAGTGTTTATGCTTTTATTACACTCTTAATTTAACTAGATTACAAAATCAAGATATTTTTGTTCTTTTTCTTAAATTTTACTCTCAATTGATAATTTGAAATTTGCCTGATGTATTACTTCATTTCAATAGATCATTTCTTTGCTTTAAAGAGAAAATTGGAAGTTAATATAGCTATATTTGTGACAATAACAATCAAGTAACTTTCCCAAAGACCGTCATGAGCCAGGTACCTAGTGACGTATCGCCAGTCCGTGAGCTGTTTGATAACCCTCAGCTTTAAATCTCGCGCTAATTTCTCTGGACGCAGTGCCCAAGAGCACAAGTCAGCTTTTGTACCTGGGCCCCGACCTTGACATGCCTGCATTAGACTGTAAAATATTACACTGAATATAAAGGCCTACACTAAACGTTATTTCACTTCCCTCATAGTTTGGAGAAACTACGCGTGTCATGATGTCACGAAACTTATTCTCAACTCATTGGAGGGAGAATTCTCCAATAAATGTATGAAGGTGATAGAAGATAACGAAGTTTTATTTAATACTTTTTTATATTTGTGTTCAAAAAATGTTGATTGATTAAGAGAAATAATAAGTTAATTTTGTTTAAAGATATGTGTGATCATTATACGTTCATTGAAAAGAATGTTGGTATGCGTATCAATGAACTAATGATATTTGGAGATCAATGTTTATCTTTGGCTGGATGCAGTGAAATGCCAATCAGTGAACACTCACTTTATGATGTTGTTTTCGATTAGCATTTAATTCTGATATAGTGAGAGCAGTGGTGACGAATATTGTAACACAATTGGATTCTCAGGGAATAATGTATCTACGACACGTATCTTTGGCGGACTTCTGAAATCATGAAAGACATCCTGCAGTCAAGCGCTATAAATAGAGGAATTGTGCGTAATCGCATTCTCCTAACATTGCCTCAGCCTTCTCTGTTCTATGTACTTATCTCAACTTAACAACCATGCTTTCATGCGGGTAAAACGAACGGAGGTTATGACGTAAAAACAATGATTAGTGAGATATGGCCTTCAAAAGAATTATGGTAGAGGTCAACGAGCGTTTTGTAGTGTGTTCGATTTCTCTCAATTCGGGAAGAACGCACGTATTTTTCTCGTTGACATATGACTAATCGTGACAGTATTGGAAGAGGATAGTGAATATCTTCTCGTCGTGTAGACGGTGATTCAAAGAGTTTGTTCTCACGCATAAAACACTTCATTTACACGTGGTAGGAACACACTACTTTGCAAAGATTGTTTTGTACTAGGCGCGTACGACGAAAGCTAGGACACGATTCACTATTTGTTTAAATTTATAATTGTGCTTTACCTGCTTTTCCAAAACAATTGCGGTAGAATAGCAGATCCCATCCAGAAACCATCTCTCTCTCTCTCTCTCTCTCTAAGAGATAAACTCTGACACCATGCGACCAATCTCCATGAAAGTTGGCATTCATACGTGTATTTTCTCCCAGAAGGTTATATGCTATTAATTCTGTTGTAACTCCACATGGCGCTTTAGAACACCACTAAATATTTGCATTAATGCAACCTGCAACACTCGGCAGCATTTTGAATCTATATCGTTAAATAACTCCTAAACGTAGCATTCTAGGGCATTAAAAACTAAAATTTTCAGACCGAAGGCGCCGAAGAAACGTGTCTCACATCGTAATCTACAGGATGAGACCTTCATGAACTTCTATTACACTTTTGTTGGTCCGGCGCTTCTCGATATTATATCACTTCAGAGACATGCAGAATCTACAACTAAATGTGAATGAGAACAGAGAAATACAGAGACAGGGGCAGAAAGAGACAGTCAGACTGAGACAGGGACAGAGAGAAACGGAGAGACAAAGAGAAAAAGAGAGGTGGGAGTGAGAGACAAAAAAGGGAGATGGAAGAGGAAAGAGGAAGATGAAGGGCAGAACGTTTGCCATGCTCCGCTAGTATTATATAATTTCAAGCAGATCTCTTGATTTTAGAATTAATAACATTTTTTTCAAATGAGAGAGTGAATCAAAACATAAAAAATCATAGCATTGATGTCAATTTTACTACCAGAAGCTATACCAACTCTATTCACTACTATTTCCTCCATTGAATGATTCTCCTAAGAGTTCATGATCTCTGTAAATATATGCTCTTATGTAAGAAACCCGAAGTAAGAATAAGAATTTCTAAGAATAAGAATTTTGAGACGATATTGCGCGAGGATTTGCAGGATATACACAAAACGATCCGACAGTTTTAATGGAGTTACTAGTTTAACAATTAACAGTTTATTACGAAGCAAAGTTACCTAAACTAATGACACGAGACAGCGTAAATATGTTGTATGCTGCACGTCAGACACTTCTCTCTCCCTCGCTCTACCTCCCTCTCTCTCTACCTCCCTCTCTCTTTCTACCTCCCTCTCTCTCTACCTCCCTCTCTCTCTACCTCCCTCTCTCTCTACCTCCCTCTCTCTACCTCCCTCTCTCTCTACCTCCCTCTCTCTCTACCTCCCTCTCTCTCTTTACCATCCTCTCTCTCTTTACCTCCCTCTCTCCCTCTCCCTCCCTCTCTCTTTGCCATCCTCTCTCTCTTTACCTCCCTCTCTCCCTCTACCTCCCTCTCCCTTTACCTCCCTCTCTTTCTGTCTTACAGTTCCACTGTGTCACTATATCTCCTTACTCGCAGTTCAATCGTAATGTCTCAGTTGAGGTTGGCTGATTGATTCATACATTCATTCCCTGATTAATGTTTCCGGTAACATCAACTGCTATGGACGTTAGTACCGTCAGTTAATATTTTATCCCGATATGTTGCGTTGTTCCTTCGCCGCTGGTTATATCTGGCGCGGTCCTACACATCATATTTACATCTGCAGGTTTCTCCACCAACGAGGCACCATCGGTCATCGGGAAGAGATCTAAGCTCCCGACTTGTCTCTCACATGTGTGTATAGTATTACACGCAAGTATAAATGCGTGCAAAAGGACAGAAGGAGACAAGGACGAGGAAGGAAAGAGTGCAACAGGCAAAGCCTCCTCTTTTAAAGAAATGCTTCGGCGTTCTTCTAGTACTGATCAGATAAACAACGAAAACCATCCTATAATAAGAGTTTGAATTCTCCTCCAGACAGCGCCAGCGGTTGAATTCTATCAAGCTATGTAGTTAGCATCGATTTTTCCAGATAGGATTCGAGCAAAAGCTTTTAAATATACGATTGGAAGATACAGTCTAATGAAGGGGATAATTGATCACCTGACTATGATTTCTGGCAGACGAACACATTTCCTCAGGAATGAAACGCGACACCGAAAGCTTCTTTTACGGTGAGGCTGAGAAAATTTCTTCCGAAGGCATTCCGCCGAGCTCTGGTATCGAGGCGGTCTCGAGAAATCTGAAGATCGCGGTTTGAATTTTCCATCCCTAGAGGGTTTTGGGAACTATCGTCCCCAGAATTAGCGTCAAGCAAATTTAAAATATACAATTGGTATATAGTCCTATGAACCGGTTGGTTAATCAGCTGACAATTATTTCGGATAGACGAACACATTTCCTCAGCAATGAAACTCGAGATGAAAAGTTGCTTTCATGGTGCATCTGAGCCAATTTAGAATTCTCCACATCCTTAGCAGCATCCGTCGAAATCTGTCTGAGTTGTTGACGGTTATTGATGTCATACGTTAGCATTCCTATCCCTAAAGAGGATGGGAAAGGAGAAGATCCTCAAGAAAGAGACGGAGAGACCCATCAATCCAGGAGGGAGTAGTAGGGATATCTTGCACGATAACGTTAAGCCGCTGATTTTTCCTACCCATCCTGAACTGTCAGACCCCAAGTAAGATCTCTAAAAGTAAACTTGGAAACGATGGCTTACGTGACATTCTCATTGTATACTTTAAAACTTTCAGCCTGGCTAGCATTATCCCCCCCCCCACAAAAAAGTTGCATGACATTTGCGCTGACCCAAATATTCCGACAGTTTTGCAATTAGCATAGTTCTGCATCGCGTAGCTACCTGGGCCGCGGGAGTGACAGAAGACAGCTTAACTGCGTCGTGTCCTCATGCAACTCCCCGTTTGCACAGCGCCTCTTCAGCTCCCCATTATTTTCGCGACGTAAATCGACCGGTTCGCTGGTTCGGTTCCACAAGATAGCGCCTTTCGCCCCTCGATTCCCCTCCCGACGGGGGAAGGGAGAAGGAGGAGTGAGGAGGGGGGGAGGGGAGAGGGATAAAACTGCGATGCTTCATTGTCTCCGGTAATAGTCTCGCGACGGGACGAGGAAATTGCGAGCTTTAAGGCGATAGCTGCACGACTTGCGGCCGAGCGCTTTAATTGACGTCCTCGCTGGGAGGACGGCTTACGGGGATAACAAAAAGCGCAACGGGGGAAAGTGGAGGGAAGGGAAATTCCGTTTTTGCACTCTCTTATTATGTAGTACAGTGAAAGCGTAGTGTTAAAAAGGTTAATTCCTAACTCTATGGCAGAAGAATTGTAATGGGACAAAAATACCATCTGAAAATGTTGACGAAATTGTGGGATTTTTTTCGAAAGTATCTCTGTGAAGTGTTATCTGTTTGTGAGTGAGTTCATGTTGACTTTTGTTTTCGGTGACAGCCCAAAATTGACATTTTGAAAATTCCTAAAAAACATCGCCAATTTAATTTATCACATGTACCTCGTAGAAAGGGGAAGTTATGTAAAGTTCTAAGAATAGTGTCAATTTTTCGAGTGGAATAAACATGTTTGGTTTCTGATACCGAAAATATTATTTTTCTCTTTCTTAAGTCTTAAGATTCTGTTTTCTTAAACGAGGCTTTCTGTTCGTCAATGTGTTCATCTCCCTGTGAACCACACTACAGCCTAAAACGTACACAGAATTTTCACCGATATAAATACTCGTACTTCCCTATCAATATACGTGATGTCATGGCCACTTAATTTTGATGGGATATTTACATATAAGGAGATATTTTACATCAAGTCCCCGACATTTTTAAATTTTTCACTAAAATGTCTCAATATTTTCTTTATTTTTCCGTACGCAACAAAATAGCAGAGATCTGATTTACAATGACATGTCCTGAATTTTCAAAAAATGCAAAAAGCATAAAATATCCATTAATGGCCAAATATATTAATGAAAGATAGAAAAATTTCTGAATGAAATTTGTTTTTCCGGAATGAGATCTTTAAATAAATTTCATTTTGCACATCACATAATTTTCAACTAAATCAAAACAATTTTAACTACATTTATATTTGTTATTTTCTCGAAATTCACTCACCGGCTTATGTGACTCAGGGCATCAACAGATATTAATGCACTGCCTCTGCCGGCAGATCCTTGGTACTAGGGGTTCGAATTCCGACGCTGACAGGATTTTCGACAGGAAAGCTATGAAGCTAGGTCGAATTCAGCCGCAATCTGGAGGAGAAGTCTCCCGGCCGGTTTCGGTTGTTTCTCGTGGTTCCTCCGATCAACACCCAGGCGAATGCCGAAGCAGTATCCTAACACAGAGGTCATGCACTGTAGAGTGAGTGGTTAGGCGGAAGAGCAGATCCTATGGCCTGAGCCTCGCCATTAACAAAGACATTATTATCATTATTATTATTATTATTATTATTATTATTATGGACCGCGCGCGATCTTTCCTTCCTCATCCTTGTCCTATCCACACCCCTCACTTACACATTTCACACACATACCACGCACGGTCGGGAAACCAATTAGCGCTTGACTGGGACGGTTAAACGGTTAACGGACTTAACGGTCCCGCTGAAGGGAGTTATGTAGATGGAGAAAACTCTGTAAGCAGACGTGTCGATAGAAGTCGGATCTCACCATCCAGTGATAAAAACATTCCCTTCGAGACTTTCAACCAAGATTGTTGATATGTCCGAAAACACTAAATATTCAATCACTTAAAGATGACTCCAACTTATTTCTTTTTTTTTCTTACCCGAACAAATTGCAATAGAGAGGATTTGATGATCAAGGATGCTGAAAGTGGGAGGAGATCGATGCTGTTTGGAGGGAAGTGGTTGGGGATGCCGGGCAGTAGGGACAGCGAGCAACAAGCGGGAAGTTAGAGAGAAATTAAGGCAATTTTAACAAACAAACATCAATAAGATTTTCTCGGAAAACAACCTCAAATAATTTTCTTAATTTTTCGTACTCCAATAAAGCAATTTTGCTTAATAATATGGCATAGATCCAATTTTCAATAAAGCGGAGGTGGTGAAGAGGGGGGGCCAAAACGAGGAGGGGATCGGGGCTGTTGGAGAAGATGGGGCAAGTTACGAGTGGCAAGGTGCGACAAGCAGGAAGTGATAGTAAATCGAGACAGTTTTTAACAAAATATATATAAAAGGTTTTCTGAAAAAGACTGCAAATTTTTACCTAATTTTTTCTTACTTCATTAAAGCGATTTTTGCTTAATAATTTGACATAGATTTCATTTCCAATAAAGAGAATGTGGTGATGAGTGGCCAAAACGAGGAGAGTATCGATGCTGTTAAAGGGGTTGGGCAGGTCTCGCCGGGCCGGGCCGGGCTGGGAGGGTCGTGGGGAGGCGGGGCGGGGCGGGACATGGCAGGGCGGGGCGGAGAGAGGGGCAGGGCGGGGCAGGGCAGGGCGGGGCAGGGCAGGGCGGGGCAGGGCGGGGAGGGCAGGGCAGGGCGGGGCAGGGCAGGTCAAGGGAGGGGAGGAGAGGAAAGTCGCGGCGAGCGGGAGGTGAGAGGAAAATGAAGGCAATTTTATGAAAATACCTATAAAAAGTTAGGAGAAAAATTGGATTTTCCGCAAACATTCAAAAATTTTCAAATTTTTAATATAAAATTTTAATATTCAATTTTTAATTACAATTTTTAATAACAATCCAAAAATTCTAAATTTTTAATAATTTTTCATTCTCAACTGATGCTATTTTTGGTTAATAATTTGACGTAGATCCAATCTTTCAATAAAGGAGATGTAATGAGTGGTGGTCAAAGTGAGGATCGTTCCTGTTAAGGGTATGGGGCAGGGCGGTTGAGGCAAGGCGTGGCGAGCGGAAGGTGGGAGGCGGGTGGTGGGGTGGGGAGTGGCGAGCTAGGGGCGGGTGCGGCGCGACCCCAAGCGTGCCACGAGCACGCGTTCGCAGCGCGACACGAACGTTGTGGGGCGCCGGCGCGGGCGCACGCTACGACGCTGTTTCAAAATTACACGTGCAGCGGCGGCCGGCGGCCACCACACCGGCCGTGCTCTCCCCGCGCACGACATCGATCGGCGGCCGGCAGCGACGGCGGCGGGAGAAACGGGGTCGGAAAAAAATCAAATTTGGCGAAATTCAGGGTAAAAGCACCAGAAGTGGATACAGTTAAGGAAAATTTTCGTACTTTTCCAAAATTCTTGGGCCTCAGCTCGAAATTTACTATAGAAATTCAATGGAAGCCTGCCATTCCTCTTTTTGAATATCCCTCTTGACTGAAACTGGTCTATTTTTCATTCATTATGGTTATTATTAATTTATTCCCCAACTCCGGTTTTGGTCTCATAGTCGCAACCTAAAAATTGTAAATATCGACAATCTACTCCCTGAACAATCTACCCCCTGAACTTATTTGAGACAATGCAATGAAACATTTCCACAGAACCGACAGTCACGATCGTCATCATCAACATTAGCCATGTTAATAGTGTTTAACTTCAATTTAAAACCGCTTATATTTTATCGTCTCTTGATTAAAATTTGTCTACTCAATCAGTAGTATTCTGCACAATTACTATGGGAAATAAAGGTCCCATGTCATGTTTGAAAACCTGTCACATTCTCACAACACTCTCATCTTCTTTTCCGTTTTTGCAAATTACATGAAGAAGTTGAACCGTATCACTACATATACTATTAATGATATGAATCTGTAATCAACTAGTGGCCTGTACCAACACAAAATGCTGCACATTTTTATGGAATGATTGCGTAAGTACAAGTTTTCAAATTTTAACAAATAAATGCAATGAAGCAAGTTGCGTGCTAAACAAGTTGTGTATTCTAAACAAGTTGCGTCCGTTATTTTTGATTAAATTATAATTATCGTCCGTTATTTTTTATTAAAATATGATTAATATTTAAACAGCATTAAAATGACAAAAAATTAGTTTTGGAAAGAAATTTTCAATCCAACTTTTCATTTGGCAATATAGTTGGAAATATTAAGTCACGCAGGGAGGACGGTGGGTAGGGATGAGCAGTGAAGAGTGGCAATAATGATGGGCATGGAGGACGGATATAAAAGAATGGCCCAGAAGGGCGATGATGATGGGCGATAAGGAAGGGCAATGAGGATAGGCGGGAGGACGAACTGTGTCATTAAATGAGTCTTTTCTTACAATTTCTTGCAACGGAAAATGTCATTTATAATGCTAATAGTATACAAAATATCTTTATTTTGGAGCCCCCGTTCCGAATACTTTGACAATCCGTGTTGCGAAATGAGGGTACCCTCTGAAAATGTATTAGAACTTCCAAATGTATTTCATTTTTAAGATAACGACAATAGAAACAAACTCGTATCCTTACAAGGATATGACGGGATTTTGAGAGTCTTGGATGTATCACTGATAAGTTATGCTCGATAGTCAAATGTTGCTACGTAACTTGTGATCCGTGTTGCATGCCGCCTAATTCCTCCCTATAATATGCGAATTTCAATTTTCTTCTCTTAAATCTGTAACTTCAAGTTCTTGCCTAATTGAGGGTTAATTTACGATTCATAAATAGCACCCTTATGGTGGTTTGTGTGATTCTCATTTAAATGGCTCGAAACAATAATCTTTCCGTATTACATATTACGGATGTTTCCATTTTACCATGATTACAATGATTTCAGTTACAAATTGTTTGGAAGTGAATGCCGTTACAAAATTTTATTTTTTTCACACGTAATGCATTATAAACTATATTAAATAATTGTAAGTTATTTAACAATTAAATGAAGTTACTTATTTATTAGCCTCTACTTACATTTCAGCTGCCAGTATAATTTAATTGCTACATTGCACTGTAGTACAAATGAGAGCGGTTCAATTTTGCTCGTGCTGTACAAGTGATCCAATTGAGAGAGCCAATCAAACTAGTCATTAATTCGGAAGACATCTATTATGTGCAATTAAGGATGAGAACGGAAATGGTATTTTAGAGACGGCGGCCATTCAACGGTCGAAACCGAAAACTCAGTCAATGACAAGAGCAGTGAAGGCATCTTTTCGTCGTAACTTCTTTTTTGTGTGTGTGTGGTCACTTTCTAGAAATGGGTCGAGGTCAGAAAATAACACGGTGATGGATATGTTTACATTGCCAGAACATCTCGGGAAATGTCCATTTAGATACCCGATGAGAGGAGGATTTACTTTAGAACTGAAAGTTTATGTAAAGCAAGTACAACTGCGAGAATCGATAGAAATAGTTTGACAGCACCCGTAACGTCCAATGCTTTTAAAGAATCACACTCAAATAGTACTCAAACACTTAAAATATTCTATGTATTAATGCGTATCTTACACATGGAGAAATATTAATATGAGGTGTTATACAAATATTAGGCATTTAAACATTACAAACATGGTATGCTTTGCTTTATGTTTTCCCCTTTAAATTGTTTCATTATTTATTTTTGAGCAATCGAACTGTGAAGATTATTTTTGTAAGTATAATAATTGTGTTTGATTAAACTATGATATAAATAAACGATATTTTAGTTCACTTATGTTTCTAATTAAAAATCACAGTTGTTTTGTCTTTTGGAAAGGGATTGTAAGGTAACCAGGGCGTAGCCAGCGGAAGGTAGGCACGGAGGAAGCTTGCTTCCTACTCCAGAAACCGGTTAAGAAACACAAAATAGGAAAGAAACTACAAAAAACTATAAAACACATATCACACAAAATGCATTGATGTTTATTTCAAACCTTAGTAATGTGAAAGTCGATTAAACTTTAAAACTTAATTTGAGCATCTTGAAATATAAAGCAAGTTATTGGAATGAAATATAAATTCCATGAAATTATTTAATACAAAATGTCCAAAAAAGTTCCTTTCAACAATATTTTGCTTAAAGCAAAAATAACTTATTTCATTTAAACTGTTACTGGCTGTCTCCTAAAAAATCTTAAACCGTCTACCCAAATCCTGGCCATGCTTACGGAATGCATTTACTCAAAGGGCCAGCCACAAACAAGATCATGATGAGGGCCATACACTCCTAAAACATTGTAAAGCCACGTCACTTACACCTTTTATAAACCGGGATTTAAACTCGTTTAAACGCGTGCTCTCCTTTACCTTCTACCGCAGTGTACGAAAGGAGAATTCTGAATCACCGTGTAGAGCTACGCCACCACTGGCGCCTCCCTCCGCACCACCACGCTACTCCCAGTCGCTCCGTCTTTTTTTTTTTTTTTTCGTGCAAAAACCCGCGATACATTAGGCGTGGCGCAAACTTCTGCTCCATTCCGTTCTGCCCCAACCCTCCCCACCACACTCCGCCCCTCCCCTCACCACCCACCACCCGACCAGCTCCACGCTGCGCCGCGCCGCGCCGCGCCATGCCGTCCGAATGCGAGATGTCGTTACCCTCATACCTCACACGCTCTCGTGCCTCATAACTTGGCGCTGCGGAGACAAAAGTTAGCTCCTCGGTAAGCTGGTTGGTTGTCGCAGTTTTCGCCCGGTGGCAGCCTGCGCCAACTCTCACTAACTGCTTTACGGCGCCATCGCCACCAGCCGCCAACTCCTTCCCCCTCCTCCGCCAACTCACACTGGTCCCAGATAGCCAACAGGCGCGCACAAAAAAAAATGTATTCTAGAATTTATTTTATTCTGAAAAAAGTAAAATTTACTATCTATTTCATATTAAAATAATTATTATATATGTTAAAACTGACAGTTGAGAATGACAAATTATTTTGGGTGAAGGTATCACAGTTGTGCGCTCTCTTGGTCTAGAACAAATAGAATTAACTTAGTGCTTTTAGATGGAAGTCAATGTTGAGAAATATGTGACTATATAGGGTCTTTAGGAAAGAAACGTTGAAACTTCGAAAATAAGCTCCTAAAACACTTCTAAATATATTTTGGTTAATAAACTTCTTGGCTATACCGAATGGCTGAGCCGCAATAAGCACTCAATAGTTAGTTTGAAAAAATGCTTCCTATGGAATAATTTTCATTGCGAAAGTGTATAAACACTCCAGAAACATGTAAATTGTTTAATATTTACAAAAAGTAAATACATTGGTTCAGAAAGAAAAATTAACACAGAGATAAAAAAGCAATCGAACTGTGTAAATTAGTGGGTAGGTTCTTCTCTGGCGGGAGATACCTAGTTGGGGAAAACCACGCTAGCTGACGGTAGGTCTGCGCCGGATCTCACTATCTAGCGGGAGGAGAGCACCGCCACTTTCCCAAGGAGAAACACGCACTACAATTACGGCGCTAATGACCACAGCAGTTCTGGCGCCCGAAATCATCAATCAACCGACGAATCTCTCGATGTGTATGATACTGTAGTGTGTGTAAATGTAAACATGTATATGTAAGGAGAGAGGTTATAACAACGAAAAGCAAGGAAATATCGCGCGCGGTCTGTGGTCCGTTTGTTAGGGTGCGGTTCCGGAATTCTCCAGGTATTGATCGTAGAAACTACGAAAAACTACTAGAGTAGTCAGTCGCTACAGATTTCTCTGAGCAGTGTCTCTGACCAGAAGGTGCAAGGTTCGAGTCTCAACGGGTGGCAGGATTTTCAACACTGGCTCGTCACCTAGAGCGAATTCAATTGCAGCCTGGAGGAGAATTCTAGCGGGCGACTGCTCTGATCGGTATTTTCTGCGTTCAACACCAGGTGAATACCGGAGCAGTACCCTAAAAAACGGGCCACGGGCCGCGCGCGATCTTATTTTTCTCTTCCTTGTCTTACCCTCATCCACACACACACTTGCATTTGCACACTACACTATCACACATGCAGGGAGCCTAATCGGGAGCTTTGAGCTTATCCCGGATCGGGTAGTGCCCTGTTGTTGGGAGATACATGGTTAGTGAAAATCCCCATAAGCTGACATAGGGCGATATAGGATCTCCCGAGCCAGAGGGAGGAAGATCAACGTTAACTCCCACGATAAAACATGCACTGCACTTACAGGAGTAATAACTTAGGTAGTCGACATGTACGGAATCACTAATCAATCAATAAAATCGACTTGAATCAGACAAGAATCAAAATGCTCTTTTTATTCAGTGACGCAAGAGGTCTCATTGTGGCATCACAGATTACCCCTGGTAACATTACATTTTTTACTTTCCCGTATACGTACGTATACACGGAGTGATATACGTAGTATAGGGAAAGTTATGTAATACTGCGCGAAAAAATGGCCAATTTTCGGCGGAAAAAAATTAATTGCCGGGCCGTGAAAACGAATAAGTGGATAAAACCAGTTGCTAAATTAAGAAAAAAAATCCTCTATCTCGTGGCGTGTTCAAAATCCATGATTTGTTGCTTCTTTAAACTTAAAAATCGTTTGACGGCATTCCGTCCGTCTGTCCGTCTGTGGTCAACGCTAGCGCCTAAACCGTTCGGTCGATTTTCTTCAAAATTGATATTCCCCAGTCGATCTGATTCTAGTCGAAGCTTTGTGATTTTGAAAAAGATTCTTTAAAATTTGGGGGTACTTTATATGAAGCCCCCCGGGGATTTTCAACATTTTCTCAAAAACGGCTCCAAATCTTTTCTTTAAATTTCTTGTATGAATAGAGGAAAATACACTTTTTAACATGGCATAGGTCCGATTTTCACGTACAGCTCTGAATTTTCGAAAATGGTGAAAGTTTGAATTTTTTTCGGCGTCTTTCTCCAACTACAAAATTGAAGATTGGAGATTTTTTCTTCAAATAAAATTTGTTCTGCATATCGAGTTCTTTAATAAAGATCATGTAAATGTTTTTCACAATTTTGGTAGTTTTCGTGCAATATTGCGTGCAATATGTGCAATTTTAAAAAATTACAAAAACAAAATTTTCTCAAAAACGGCTCCAAATGTTTTCTTTAAACTTTTGGTAGGGATAGTGGTAAATGTACTCTATCAATGACATAAAAGCCATTTTGGTCTATCGGTTGGTTTTTTCAAAAATTACAAAAATGTAAATTTTTTTACTTGTCTCTCACGTCGTTAATATTTACATTATCGGCGATTTTTTTTACATTATTATATTTACGAGTATATATGCTTTAAATAATGTCAAGTAAAGCTTCTCGAAAACACTACCGTTTTCTGTGAAAAGTAGCTCAAATTTCGGCATTTTCAGAAATGTTCAAACGTCATTTTCTCGTATATGGCTGCAATTTTTTCTTGAAACTTTTGTAACGGATAGTGCTAATTACACTCATTAGTATAGCGTGAAGTTTATTTTGAGTTTTTTTGTTTTTTTTTCAAAAATTATATAAATAAAAATTTTTTGAAAGATCTCTCACATCTTTAATATGCACATTATCCGCAATTTGTAAAGATGATTATATTTGTGAGTGTAAGTGCTTCAAAAAACTTCAAATAAAGTATTTTGAAAACTCAAAAATTTTCTGTGAAAATGAGCTTCAAATTTCGCATTTTTAGTAGCGCTAAAACGCCATTTTCTCTTAAACGGCACATAATTTTTAAAAGAAAATTGCCATTTACGGCTAGGTTTTTGTGTTCTTTAATATTCTAAATTAATGTTTCTGTTCTACCAATAGGAAACCGAAAAATTAAGAAAATGACAAAAAAAATGTACTTCTGGCGATGATAGATGGTAGCTGGCAAGAAAGAGTATGTAGCAATTCCGAATATTGACAAATAATAAATAAAATAAATACGGTCATGCTTAATTTTTTCAAAATACGAGTAGTTTTTCTTTAATTTTGTGACAAACGTAATAGGCCGCTGTAAATTTACTGCGCTTCGGACAGCTGGATGCGTCGTAATTTAGAATGTGCAATTTTGTATATTATTTCTTTCTTCGTTTCTTACATTCGAACTTTGTTATAGACTTACACATTAATATTTTAGAAATTGTTTATTTTGAAATATTTGAAATAAGTAAAAAGAATTAATAGCTCTCAGAATAGCGACAATGCAGGGTCTGCAACAATGGAATTCACTTTGCGCTCGCGAATATCTGTGAATTAGTGTCATTGTTGTGACCTAATGGAGCTGTATGAAAGGAGTTATAATTGTCTAATTTATATTGATATTTGCAGGCAAATATTTAGTTTTGCACCAAATGCTGTACCATTTGTAGTGAGTAGAGAATTTGTTGCATGGTTTTAAAATACTCTTCCCTAATCATGGCCCAATGGAAGGCATTTCTACATTTCCAGGGTATCAGGCTTCTTTTTCCAATACAAGGTTACAAAACTTTTGCATTCTATTTTTGTGAAGTTGTAGAATTCACCATAGTTCTGACAACACTGCAATGGAAATAGTGAGTTCCAAGCGAAGATGTTAGTAGCGCATAAAGTGCAATAATACAGTACTACTTAGCTGTTTCCTCTAATACGGGAAAGTAAGTGCTGTTGTAGCACCACTAGTTGTTTTTTTTAAATCCTTTACTTATGTTTTAGAGATCCTTCAACTGCTGAGGTGTCTGAGGTTTTGTGAAATGAGATTTAATGAGAATACTGAAAAGATAATGATGTGGTGAATGATTCATAAATCTGTAGAATGAGGACGGAAAACAGAGCACAGAGAAATCCTGCCTGTCGTTCTCTCCACCATAAATTGAAAGGGTCTGGGGAAGATAGTGTTTAACCAAACATTATGTTCGAAATGTTGCACAAACATATTCATAGAACGAAAGTATCTCCTGATAAAGCAACTAGAAATATAAAGAGAAACTAAGACACTTTTGAACTACTAAATCTTTGATTTTTCATTGGCTTGAAAAAATTACAAACAGGGTTAGTATCATCTTTCCCTGACCCCGTTAATTCATTATCAATATAGTAGCAACTATAAATTCATTATTATTGATTTCAGGGCGTCAAACGTTAAGTCATTTGTACTGTAATGTAGTGCATTTTTATCGCGTGAGATGGCTCTGATGTTCCCGCAATGGCTGGTGAGATCCGGCACTGAACTTCCCGTCGGCCCTGCGGGGAATTCCCTCAACCAGTTATCTCCCGCCAGGGGGGGTTCAGCTCCAGCAGGAAGAAGATCTAAGCCCCCGACTGGTCTCCCGGTATGTGTGGTGGTGTGGTGCAAGTGTGTGTAAGTAAGAAGTGAGGAAAGGACAAGAAAGAGGAACGAAAAATCGCGCGCGGTCTATGGCCCGTTTCTTAAGGTACTGCTCGGGCATTCACTTGGTGTTGAGCGCAGAAATAATTTTTTATTATCATTATTATCATCAATTCTATGTAGATGGGCCGAGGATCAAACCCGGCCTCAGCTGTAAAAGGCGAATGTGTTACCCATTACGCCACAGACCTTCGCTTCGTCGAGATTCTTGCTTGGAGATCGCAGGCGATATTCCATGCCCTAGGCGTCGTTCTGCCCTCTGTGCTCGGCGCCGCGACGCCGCCAGCCATGTTGTTGGCGCTCCAAGGCGCCGTGGACGGCGTGCGTGCTGCATTTTAAATACCAACTCCGCAGGTTTCGCTTTTCTTATTGGGGCACATGGTTCGGATCGAAGCGCCACATGAGCGAGGGCAACGGCGAGCGTTGAGACGGGAGGGAAAAATGGACGCGTTCAGCAGGAGAATCGCTTGGAGTTGATTCACACACCGTCCGTCCCAAAAGTTTCCAAATTGACATTTACACTAAGTTCGGTCGCTATGGAGTAGAGAAAAAGTTACTTAATGCTGCGCAAAAAAAAAGCGAATTTTCGGCAGAAAAACTCTTATTACAGGGTCCCAGTGACGAAAAAGAGGATAAATCCAATACTAAATTTGAAAAAAAATCCCCTCTCATGTGGTGTAGCCAGAATCCAGGGTTTGTGGGTCCTAGATGCTGAAAAATCGAATGAGGGCAAAACGTCCGTACATCTGTCCGACCGTCTGTGAACAACGGTAGCGGGTGAAACAGTCAGTCGATTTTCTCCAAAATTGATATTCCCCAATTTATCTGGCTGATTTTGTGGCCTCTTGAATTTGAAATAGATATTTTAATTTTTGGGAGTACTTTACACGAAGCCCTTGGGACTTGTTCAAAGTTCTCAAAAAAATTGCTTCATCGTTTTTGATTAAATTTTGTTGTTAGTGTGAAGAATGTTTAAGAGAACGGTGGAGATCTCATGTTGGTTTAAAAACCTACTTTTTCGAAAATTGCAAAAATTAAATTTTTTTCGGCGTCTTCCTATCACTAAAATTAGAAAGAGATAGATTGTTTTCCTTAATGAAATCTGTTCCTTAAAGATAGGTTTCCAAGTAAGGTGCAGTTCAATTTTTAGAAAATTTGAGTAATTTCGCGTTATTTTGCGTGAAATCTGGGAGTGAAAGTACTTGCTGTTTTAGCACCATTAGTTTTCCTGTTGTTTTTTTTTCTAGCAGACCGTCGGTTATCCTTTTACGTCCCGACGGGCCGCATATTCGACCATACACAAGACATCATCCAACTTTGCGGGCTTCTCTGCTCTGGGTCAGCCGATCGCAAGGCCCCCCACGACAACACATACATGAGAAACAAGGGACCACGCCCAAGGCGGCACTCGAACCCGCGACCTTTCGGACCCGAAGCGCTGAGTCGGTACACGATCTTAGCCCCTCGGCCATCAAAGTCGGGTGCTTAGTCATGTGACCGAATATTTCGAATAATTCCTGCCAAACTAAGTGTGAAAGTACAGATGATGAATAATGATGGTGTGAACGCAGAAATGGTTCGTATTCATTTCACAGACGAAATCTAACTTGAGCGGGGGCTGTGGTAATCTTTTTTTCTTTTATAATTCCGTCATCTGAAAGTTTGACATTCATTATACCAATTTAAAATGCGTTTACTGGCCAAACGCCAAGAACAAACAACAAATATCTGAAGAGCCGTAGCTGCCTCGTGCCTGAAGGGTCGCGGGTTTGAATCCCGTCCGGGGTGTGAATGTTTGTTGGTGTCCTTATACCGTTACTGTTACCTCCAATATTACAGTGGGAGCTATATGACCTTAGTTATTGAAAAGCGAACTTAAATAAGTAAAAATAAATTTTAAAAAACAAATATAGCTTAAGAATCAGGTCATTTATGAAACTGTTGACGCAAAAATATTTAGAAGTCAAATATTAAAGAAATAAACATCTACTAGAATTACACTGATAAATTATTTGACTGGCAGGAAGGAAGTGATTTATTGAAACTTTCTTTGTGGTGTAAAAACTCATATTTTATTATTAAAATTAGAAGATACATTAAGGATGTAAACTAATAACTAATATTGTAATTGAAGCAACGAATTTGAAAACGGCAGTAGTATACGCATTTTATTGATATATGAGTTACTAACTTCACTGGAATCATACTTCCATTGTCATTCAGTTCAACTTTGAATTCTCATCCTATCTTTCCAAAGAAAAGAAATCAATGTAATTCTTAGTATATTTAAAGAAATTAAAAAATAATTTTTTCTCAAAATTTGGTTCTGTTTTCGTATTCATGGGTTCAATTTCATTCCAATGAAAACTCTCAACCAAGTTCATATGAAGACAAACTGGTTATATTTTTAAAACTTTTTATTCTTATTAATAAAGAATAGACATTGTAAAAGCATGTCTACTTAGATAAATAATGACCATTTATTTTATAAAGGTTTTAGAAAGATAGACAGGTTTTTCTTAAGCATTCATATAATGCGGAGAAAGTGGTTTTACATCAAAATCAATAAAATTATTAAGTTTTTTTTACGTAGAATCGATGAGTACATCACCTCACTACGTAACCGACGTTCGGGAGAGCAGATTTGTCAGATGACTAGAAGAAACAAAGTTGTTATTCCATGCATCTATTCTTGAATGACACAGCTTTTTACACAAAGGAATAACTTGGATTCCATGATTACAAGAATTCCAGTTGCATTTCACGGGGCATTTAAACACAAGGGAATTCTCGTAGGAATGAGAGGCTAAAAAATAAAAATTGAAGAAAGTTCCTCCAAAGACTCGGTGTCAGATTAATTTGTTATTCAGAACCCTGGGAGCCAGCAAAAACAAAGCTTTATTATGAAAACTAACTTCGGACAGTTCAGCTTTATCTCCAATTTGCTTCAGTTTGATACTTTAATCGAGCTAAGAGACAAAGTCTCTTTATTGCGAGTATTCTGAGGCAAAAGAAGGGATGGGCTAATCATAATATACCATTTCAACAAAGCATTTTTTTCTCCTGAAATATCTACCTTTGGTGTCATAATATATGAAGCTATTTTTAGAATCTTACATTATTGATACCGAGGTAATTTTCCATAAATAGTTCAGGAATCACACATAAGTACAAAAATAGTTTTATGCAGAGATTTCAATTCACAGTTATGTATTATTGAACAGAACGTCTTTTCTTAAACTGTTAATGTATTTTTAAACAGTTTTATGTACAATTAGTAAATTTAACCCACATTTGAATTTATAAGCAAAAGAATTCGCCACATTTTAGGTATCAATCAACATATATACAATGAAGATCCTACTCGACATGGGACATTATTCCAAACAACAATTTTTCTTCATTCCTACAGATAATCAGACGATCTAAGGGCTTTGTGAGATATCATCTCTAGGTACACGAGCTTGAAAATCCAGGAAATCCAGTAACTTCTTGACGGCGACGAAAGGCCAGTTATCTGATACAGGGTTATAAAAATAACTCAGGTCAGTGGGAAAATGGCGTCGCTTATGAGCGGTGGGGTTGCTTCTAAAGTGGGTCAACGCGTCATCTAAATTAGCATTACGTCGCTAAACGTCCAACGAGAGACCGGTTCACACGATATAATGCCATGGATATATATACTCCGCAGCAACCTTGACCTGCGCAGTCGCCAAGATGAAACATTTACATCTGCGTCGCAAATGGGCGTCGAATCAGAACATTATTAAAACATTGGTTGCAATTGAGACTAGTGCCCGCCCCCCGAACTGGCCTAATCTTTGTGACAAGGCCTGCCGCGAAATATAAATATAGAAACGTGTTATCAAGGAGGTGTTTGTTTACTCGTATGTGCAATTGTGGGTCAAAATTGTGGTAAAGGTAATGGTGGAAGTGCAGGTCAACACAATACTATTCCCTTTAACTGAAGCTCTCTTAGAAGTGAGGGAGGTTTATTAAACAACGTGACGGAACGAGCAAGGAGGAGCGAACCATGACACAGCGAGGGCGGGAAGATTCTAAATGCGTTGTTATAAGATAGTTTTCTTGAAAAAGGTATTTGAAAAAAAAGTATTTTATATGTTACAATACACAAAATGACAAGTGTTACGTCATTTGCTGAAGGGACGATACTTATGAAAGTTGGCCAAACATGATTACATTGTTAATTTCTTCCAAATTTGTACTTTGTGAATGTATATATTATTAAGAATGGCTTCTTTTAGTGTTTGTTTGAAATTTCATTGCTACGCTAATGAAATGCTTTATTTAGATGTAAAGCAAGACTTGGAGAAGTACTCTGCCTAAACAGGGCGTTTGTGTGTGTATGTCTGTGTGTGGAGAGGGGAGGGCGTGTTAACCAAAATATTACCTTCTTTTTAGTTTGGAAGTTTCAGCACGATACGTCTTTAAAAAATGGTACTGGACAATACATTCAGAATATTCGACCTTTCCAGGCCTTTTTCTTTATCAATATGGATTGGACTAAATGAAGATGAGAAATAACCTAACGGTTAGCCTCTAAGAATGGGAATGAGGAAGGAAGGACTCTGTCCCGTTGTTCAGATCAACTTTATTTACTTCACTAGCTGAAACTCTGCGGTTACATCTCGCAAAAGAACTGTAGAAAAGTTCAGAGAGAAAAGTCAACCTAAAGTGTGCACCCTACGAAAAATTGAAAACCTCAAAATGTTGTTTCATGTCGTTGAGTTCTTATTTTACAAGACTAATGATATGATAATGTGAAATATTTTCAAATTCTGGAACAATACAATCACTATTTACTGTAAACATGCAATTAAACTCGATTTCGAAAAAGGTATTTCAAATGTTTCGTATTTGTCAAAGTCTGTGTGTGTGTGCTTTGCAGTGGACTATGACATGGAAAATTGGTATTTAGCTTCACTTAGCTTTCTAACTAGTTTCACTTCTAGCTAGCTTTCTCGCTAGTTTCTAGAGTTTCGCTTCACTAACTCTAACATCAAAAAACGTCAACAGCTTTTAATGCATCAATTGCAAATCGCACAACAAAACGGCCAAGACAAACTACATTCCAACTTCACAGTGTGGTTGGTCTTGAATACAACATAATGACAGATGAAGATACAATATCGTTCATTCAATTAATTTTAAGATATTGTTTTAAATTCAGAGTTAGTACTATAGAACTTGTTAATAAGATCAAGTAACATTACATCTAGGACCCATTACCTTCCATTTAAAGCAAAAATCACGAAATTTGTTTCAGTAGAAAGCGCGATTTTCTATTCTCAAAAACCGAAATATTCGAAAACTATTTTCGAACCAAAAATCGCCGAAACAGTGTGATATAACCAATAAATCATCTGAAGACTGTGTCTTGGGGAAACAGTGGACTTTAACAGTATTTAAGCAATATTGCTACTTCATACTAACGTACAGTCAAAACGCAACACAGGACTGGTGATTACTTGAAACAGTTTCTCCCCTCCTGGTGTACCATCCGGTGCCCCTGAGTGACCCGTAAGAGTTTTCAAACCGATGTCATTCCGAAACCCTTACAGCAGAAATGAGAGAGGAGTCAACGGCGCCACCAAAATAAGGTAAAAAATAATTGAAAGGAAATTTTATTCGTTTAAGAACCAATGCTACAATAATTTAGTAATATATCACGTATACTTTCTGCGTGTTTATGTTAGAATATGTTCAGTTTTTTACGTATAGCAACGTATTTATTGGCAGCCCTGTCTTTAGTACACAGTCGAAATTTCCACGAGTCGATTACGCATGGCGACGGAACGGTGAGAATTGGTTTATAACAGCCGAAAAGGGGTGAGAAACGAAATTATCATGAAGGTTCTAATAATAAAAGTCATAAACGGTGAAACAGTCACTCCTTACCTAAACAAAGATCAGAAAAACAACGTTGGGTTCCGTCGCTGACCTCCTTGCCTCAAATGGTATGCGACTGTTGATGCAAAGTGGGTTGCCCAGGTCACCAGGGCGCGCCACCGCTGATGGCTCGGTCCGCCCCCGGCGCCCGAGGGCCACGCGGGAGCCATAATGGGACGCTACGACGTCACCTGGTTGAAGCGGATCGCGATAACGTCCTCTGGGAGGTAGCATAAGCACTCAGGCACACAATGCAATTCACGCAAGAACGCTCCACCAGACAGCTATTCTGTACAGTTAGATTCCCCCTAGGAGCGTGGAGTGCGAGGAACGCTGGAGACATGTGTAGTCTATACTTCGGTTTTTCTTTCTTGGCGTGTAGGGGTGTGTCATCGAAATGGAATATCTCACAGTAGTTCGCGTCGTTCTCGATTGTGCCGCTAGGAGTCGCATGATCGCCGGCACTGCTCGATACAGGCGTGATCATGCAACTCCTAGCGGTAAAACCGAGAACGACGCAAAAATACCGTGAGATATATCATTTTAATGACACCCCCCCCCACGCGCCAAGAAAGAAAACCCGAAGTATAGCACCGTTTCGTTTAACAGCAAAATACGATTGATTGATTAATGATTACGGGCGCGTAATCCGCTAAGATCATAAGTCCCGTAAGTGTAGTTCATGCGTTCGTCGGAGATGGTGACGGTGATCCCGGTAGCTGGTAAGATCCGGCGGCGACCTACGTCAGATATCTTCCACCAGTGGGGTACAGCCCCAGTCGGGAGAAGCTGTAAACTCCCGACTGGTCTCCCGACAATTGTGATAGTGTAGTGATGAGTGCGTAAGTAAGGGATGAAATAGGACAAGGAATAGGAAGGGAAGATCGCGGCCGCTCCGTGACTCACTTGTTAAGGTGCTGCTCCGACATTCGTCTGGTGTTAATCAGAGAAACTACAGAAAACTACCGATCAAAGTAGGTGGCCGCGAGAATTCTCCTCCAGGCAGTGGCCAAATCCAACTTTGATATCTAGCTAGTATAGAAAATGCTGCCTAAGTCGGGACTCGAACTCTAGGACCTCCCGGTCAGAGGCGCTGCAGTGTCATGAGTTAATGCCCTGAGCCACCTTTATTGGCACAGTCATAAAAAATACTACTAAACGAAACAGACCAGTTAAGACAATCAAACCAATATTGACGTAAGCCCAAAATTTTGCGTTGAGAGAAAATCGATATACATGTTTTTGTGAATTTCAGAATATCAATTTCTGACTTTTATTCTTAGTTCCTATGTAGGGTTTATAATATTTGGTATTATATATTACAGTTCACAACGGTGGAAAATGACAAATTCATTTTTGTGTGGGTCAGGGCTCTACTGGATTGAGAAAGTTGACGTAGGCTCGACGGAAATTAAAATTAGGCCTCAACTGCAAGAAACATTTTACGTAGAATTACCTAGGCATTGAGTCATCTTCATATAAAAATATTTCAAGAAATATTTTTTCAGACTTTTTCAACTAAATAACTGTACTAGGAAATGTTTCCTACGCAGCATCAATTTCTACGAAAAATAAGATTAATCTGTTCTACATATTAAGAAGTGTTGTTAAAAAATCTATTTAAAGTGTCATACATGTTTCAAAAATTAGCTTTTCATTTATATATTTGTGAATGGAATATGATTGCGTATTACGGAATAAAATTAAACAATATGGGCTTAATGTATTATTATAGAAACATAACAAACAACTTTTAACAACATCAACATGCAAAGAAAATACTTAAATCCAGCATTTTGTTTCTTTCTTTCAACATTTTAACGATTTTCAGTTAAATTTCTTTTTTAATCCTGAAGAATTTCATTTTTCACATAATCATAATTGTTACCCCTTTCATAATGTTATTTGCATGCTATTTTTAACTGATATTTTAAAAATTACTGTTTTTCTCAATAAAAGATCATTAAGATTTTCGTTCAGTGCAAGAACGAGGTGGACCCTCATTAGCTTCAGGACAATAAATGTAGCGTCACCCACAGTTACTAACAATGGTGCAATTTGAATAGTATTACTAGTATTAAACAAAATAATACTGTGAGTATTATTACTGCGAAGGTGAAGTTCACACAACACGAGATACTGATCGAAACGCGAGTTTCCCGCTGAACATTCGCGCACAGGGAACGAGAGGAGCATGTAACTATGAAGCGTAATTGCCGACACGTGACTCAGAAGCAGCATATCGGCAGCACCGCACGGCGCACACCGTAATGCGTTAACACACACGAGGCAGATAATGGCTGACCAAAGCGGGAAGCGACCACATTAATAGAGACCAATGTGAGAGAGGACGACATATATCGAAGGGCGAAACGTCAAATTCAGTATATATCAGTGGCACAAAGTGCTGTCTGTAAATGGTGGAGAGGTAGAGCCGCCAACAAATGTTCCTGCAGCACTTTTTCTGACGAAAGAACAGTTAATATAGCAATTTTTTTCAAGGGAATTAGATAAGTGTTCATAATATATTATTTTTAAGAAATATAAATTGATTGACTTATTTAAATTTCTGATACCTATAACTATTTCCATACTTATCTATAAGTATTTTCTTACTTATTAATTAAAAAATAGAGTAGAAGGAATGATCAGTTTCCCATCAGCAGATCCCGATGTATCGAATGACACCTTGATTGTTTCTAAGGGTGCATGCAATTGTTTAAATAACTGTGACGGGCGGACACACACAGGTTACTCGATTTCGTACGATTACTAGTGAAAATTGAATTCAAATATTGTAGAATTTGCAATCGGTAATAATTAGGACATATTTAACAAAAATGATATATTTTATAAACAGAAAGAAATAATAAATAACTTGTGTTTTTCATACTTATAGAAAATAATGAAATATGTCTAGCTGCAAGTGGGTAATATAGAGTTGAAGAAACCTATATGTAATAGTAAGGGCAATTAAAATACCTGGTGTTTGAGAAAATTTTGTTTGGAAGCTCCCTGGCATATGGAAGTCGCTCCATAACAATTTAGTTTGGCGACTACTCAAATATCTTTGAGTGCCGTCGTCAAAACGAAAGTCATATCATCAGTAATTTATTTACATATCAGGTAGGTTTGGTCAAGTCTACCTTACAGGTAGGGGAACCTCTCTCACCGGTCGGGAGAGAGTTTCAAGTACAAGAATCAAGTACAAGAATCAGCCAGTGGAGTTCTTAAAACAGTTCAGTGGTCTCTGCTTAATCAAATGTATTCGTGCGAAGATGTCTGAGATTTCCTTCAGTTATTTTGTTCGCCACGTTCACTATCACATGATAAATTTCCATTGAATTTGAAAATAGGTAATATCAAAGGAAAAAATGTTTCTCACAACTACGTCAGGGAAAATTCTTTCAAGTAAGTACTTTTCAGGTGTCAATCATGAACAACCATTTGCATACGAAAATGATTGTGAGAGACGAAGGAATATTACGGATAATAACAATGTTGAATAAAATTAACTTGATACAAAAGTTAAATAACAACATATATTAAATTAGTATCGAAGTAAATTGTATTAAAAAGAAGGTATGCAAAAATATGTCATTCTATATACAAATAAAATACCTAGGGAGAAAATAAATTTTAGCTTTCTACTCAACTAAACTTAATAATTTTTCCTTTAAAGGAAATGTAGGAAGCCCCAGATATGTTATTATTAGCTATTATTAACTGGGTTTACAGAATAAACAAACATTTTAATAAAATCGTAATTGTTTTTTTGCGTTTTTTGTGCAAGTTTCAATGATGTATCAAATGGAGTAGATGTGGGGTAAAAGCGAATCAAAGATCTAGAGCTTTTTGAGTTCGAAAACTGAGTGCTTTTAAATACAAAGACATTGAGTGCATGTAAATGTGATGCCCAGTAAACGTTTGACTCTTGTGGTCCTACACAAAAAAGGCAATGTTTATAAATGATGCATTACGTTTCTAAGAAGGGGCGACTAGCAGAATTCCATGCTATGTATCATTGCCACAAGCATATTGTCCCATTACAAGTAAAACACATTATGTCAAAATTTTTCAGTTTTGAGTAATTTGGTTTATTCACTCTGTGTTATATTGCACTTTATACTAGATTTATCCACTACACCAATGACGATAATATGACAAATCTAAACTAATTTTCAGTATAACTCAAAGCAGAAAAGCCGCATAATTCAAAACTGAAAAATTTTGACTTAATGTGTTTCACTTGTAATGCCACGATACATAAATATTGGTAAATATAAAATATTTCAATTACATTTTCAGAAACATGTTTAACTTTATGATCACAGTGAATAGTGGTTGCATTGTTCCAGAATTTGTAAATCACCCACATTACCATTTCATTTGTCTTTAAAAATGAGTAAAGAACCACTTGAAACAATATTTTCAGGTTTTCGATTTTCCTTACAGTGCATACTTTGTACTTTTTAATTGTAACTTTTCTACAGTTTTTTGTGCAATGTAGTTGCTTTATCTAGACGATTGTTATTTTTGGTGATTAAAAACAAACTGGGCTGAATTATAGGTCATAGTTCCCTTAGGGAGTTTGTAATGCGGGAGCAAAACGTTGATTTCTCCTCCTATTCATCTCATAAGGATTACATAGTTTCATTAGTAAAGTTTTGTTATTTTTTCCGCACGCTTCACGGAAGAAATATTTGAAGTCAGGAATTCCTAAGGTTTTTCATCTTCTCTCACTATTTGTGTATAATTCTTTCCAATATATTAAATATTTACATACAACTCAAAATAGGAAAATGTGTGTTTCAATAGTAATTTGAGTTTCGACAACGAATGATGAAGTTTAAGGTTGTATTTATTTAAACACAATTTACTACTACTACTACTACTACTAATAATAATAAGCTGTTTTGTTTTACGTGAATTATTGTAAATTAAAATTAGAGGGGACAGCGGGTAAACAATATGTTTCATGAGACATTATGATAGGTAAAACAAACATTGTTTTGTTAAACGAAATTAAATTTTAAACAATATAATAATAATTCTAATAAAGTGTATTACTTATCAAAAATTAGAGATCATTACTTCGAGAAATCATCTTTATAATAACGAAATACGAAAAGAATATATTTAAAAAAATTAGTCCCTTTACTGTCCTAATACTGTCCCTTTACACGAGACTGAGGGAATTCGTGCAATATTGCGATAGTGTTGACACTATGGAGGTACAATTTAGCCATTAAGAGTAGAGTTGTGGGGAAGTTTCTCACACGGTTCTGAGAGCATCGCTGCGCACGCTTTCAGCAGTTACGTTCCTTTCCTTCTGTAAGCTGCGAACTGCTGTTGTCAAGACGGCGAACGAGGATTGCCAACGTGTGCAAAAGCCGTCTAGTTTACCAAGCGGAGCTCGACTAAGAAGCAAACGTCTAATTATTAATACGAAGTAAACGTTTAATTAATTATTAATAATATAAATTTAAAAAAGGACTCATACCATTGCATTCTATGCAAAATACAATGTCTTTTTGCAAAATTTTACAACTCACAGAAACTTCGGTCGTAAACACAGCCTCTTACAGATACTAATTTTATAGTATTCACAGCTCGGATCTCGGAAAGTTGTCAGTCGTGAGAACATCCTTTCTGGTGCGGAAATTATTATCTTTCAACTTTTATTTCATTACTTAATATTAGGAAATTCAAATATTAACTGTCTAGCTCTGACAGAGGCAGTATTCGATTGCATTTTGCCTTCACAAGAACAGTTGTCTGGTTATTTCTAACACGGTTCCGCACGCTATCAGCAGTCGCGTGTCTTTCCTCTCGCAAGCTGCGAACTACTCTTGTCAAGACGGAGAACGCAGATTGCCAACGTGTGCAAAGGCCGCCTCGTTTACCCAGCGAAGCTCGGCTGAGCTGAAAAGTTGTAAAATGGTAAACAGATTGCATCGTGAGCTAAGAAAAGGGTGGGTAATTTTATTGGCCACAATAAATCCTTTTTTTCTTACGTCGAGATTCGCCTTTATCAAACAAAGATTTAGCGGGAAGATGTCTTGAAATGAAATGTTTAATCGAGCTACAAATTACGTAAAACCTTGTTTTCTTCTCCTTATCATGTATATCTGGAAATTATATTAATTATGCGTGTGAAGATAAATCTGTAACAGCTACGCAAAAGTAATTACTGTTTAGTGTAAAATAGAAGTTTGCTATAAAGAAACGAAAGTAAAGGTTATATTTCAAGCAATGAAAAAAAAACAACAGAAAAACGTGTGTTTAATTTAACAACACTAATGCACAACTCAAAGTTCTTCTATGTTTCTTTTTCTGATTTGAAAGATTCACCGTTAATTAATAAATCTCTTTTGTTTTTTCAGGTACGTAAATTAACATCTCCAAAGTTCACCACTGAATGTAAGTAATGAAATATATATCATAACAGAAGCTGTAGGACGTGAATACATTTACAGAAAACAGTAAAGATACATCTTAAACACATGCGCAGTCTACGTAACCAAAATTATATCTCTCAAAAGATCTGAATTCACGAAGAAAATGCTCAGGAATGACAGCTAGAGAGTGACATCAAATTGAATGATAAGGTAGATGACTTTCTAACGATAGAACCTGGATAAAACATATCCCACGCTGAATATACTTTTATGTGTTATACAACAAAATGTATAATATTTTAGCGTCAATATCTATAAGAAATAAGTAGTTTTAGAATAATTTAACATTTGTTATAGAAATCGAAACATTATGAAGGACCAACTCACATAATATAAGCATGGTTCTTGCCATTTTATAAATGTATTTAATTTTATTCACGAACTACATTTAACAAATAATTGACAGTAATTAAAACCAATTTACGAAACAAAAAATCTCCTAGAGGGCCAAAATAACATTACAGAAATTACCTTTACATTTCGCTCACTTAAATTAGAGAGAATATATTTTGAAATAATTAATAGCTAATTAATAATTTAAAAAACAAATAGGAAAATCGAAAGTAATAAAAGTGATTGATTGGAAACTGAAGAGCTGGGAATAAATAATTTGCTAAAGATGCGGATCATCAATCGGAGTGAATGGAGAGACTTTTGCAGTAGGAGAGGGATCGTCTAGAGATGAAGAGCACTTAACCATCATCCTCTCCCGTCACGTGAAAGTGACACATCTAGTTTTCAAAATAATGGTACCTGTTACAATGTAATCGAGTTGGATATTCTTCTATGAACACTTCTGAAATACGTAAAGATGTGATTAATTTTAACACTTGACATTTTCCTTATAATCGTTGCGTTTTTTTTTTATTTTTAGTCATAATATCCCACTCCAATGAGTTTGCCACACATCATCTGGGTTCTTGCCTTCCAGTGCCGACAGACGATTTTGACGCGTATGAGTTTTCACACATTTCCTTTAGAAGATGTTTGTGCAGCGTTTTGGCTTTGAAGTCCACAAATGCCCCGCACGTAAGACGCCTCTCACAGAAAACCTGGAGGCTCATCACCCACGGTATTTATTCTAAGTACATACAACTCTACCACCATTGAACCTGTTGTTTAATCGACAGCAGTCTCAATGTCCTTTTTTTCTTTCTTCATTTATTTATGGTCGCATCGACAACTAAGATCATTAGCGACTCAAAATTTTACATTAGTTTCACAATTGTTGTATGTGCTTAATAAATAAATACAAACAGACTGAATACAATTTATATATACTACACACTAGAAAACATTCATACTTCAATAGGTCACAATAAACTTTTGAATTAAATTTTAATAAATATATTTATATCTTTACAGAATTGGATCTCTCTATCTTGGTAGTCAATAGAAGTAAGGATTGACTCCACGTTAAGATTCTGTAGGTATTTTTGTGGGATAGATTGTAAAGGGGGCACTGGACAATGATATGAGACATATTAATAGGAATATTACGGTGGTCACATATAGGGGCTGAATTTCTTTTCTTCAATGTCCTTTGAACGACTTGTATAATAATTGATTTTAATCGATATTTTGTTAAAAAAAACAAAGCAAATGTTGGTTTGAAAGAGCATGTGGGAGAAAAATGTCCGCTCCGTGTACTACATAAATTTAATAGGATTAACCTTCCCTATGGAAAGTCACATGTCAAATGAAATGTGATCGACTTTTATCACTTTGTGTAAGTTCACATTAGCTAAGAAGAGTGGCGAACTAGGCAACAGTAGAATGACAAGATATAATCTAAATTACATGTTTCGGGTAGGTACACGGACGAGTAACGAAAAATCGATTAGTTTTAAATAATTTCAGGCAATTTGAAAATGATCGAGTGTTTTCTACCCGGCACTTCCATGGCGGGTGCCTACCCCCGCTGGATGACGAGATCCGGCGCCGACCTACCGTCAGCCAGCGAGCTTCTCCCTAATTAGGTATCTCCCACCAGCGGAGCACCGCCCCAGCCGGGAGAAGCTCTAAGCTCCCGACCGGTCTCCCGGCGTTTGTGGTAGAGTAGTGCATGTAAGTGTAAATGTGTCTGTAAGTAAGGAATGGGAGGACAAGGAATGAGAAGGAAAGATAGAGCGGTCCATGACCCGTTTGTTAGGGTACTTCTACGGCATTCGCCTGGTGTTGATCGGAGAGAAACGACGGAAAACTACAGAACAGAGCAGCCGGCCTCTACAATTGTCCTCCAGAGAGCGACAGAATTAGACCTAGCTGACAAGCCCGTGACGAAAATCCTGCTACCGTCGGAACTCGAACCTAGGACCTCCCGGTCAGAGGCACTGCAGTAACTTCAGTCGATGCCCTGAGCCACCTCTCCCGGTACGATGCTCGAACAGGCGAAAGGTTCTTTAGGGGCTCAGTGCGCGGAAGTGGCCTTATCGTGCACTCGTACGCCTACTAATTAGGGCGTCCGGGCGCGGGCGCGGGCGAAGGCGCGTGTTGACGCCTAATCAGGCGGCGCTATCACCACCTCACCGCCTGCGCCCTCCGGTCAGTGCTCTGCCAGTGCTTTTCGGGTGACGTCCCTGGCGCGTCTCGCATTCCGCTGGAGAGTCATAGCTTTGATGACAACTTCCGTCGCGCTTGTGCTACAAACCACGTCGTGTTGGTGAATTGTGTGCTGTAGGACACCGACCTGTCCAAGTACGAGGCAACCGTCATGGTCAAGATCTTTATCTTGTTTGATTGCGTGTTTATCAGTTCGGAATGTGGGGAATGTCCTCTGAGTACTGTGCTTGAGTGTGTATCTGCTGCAGATTTATTTTGTTCAATTTTATTTTCAAACACAATACAGAGTGGTGTATTCGTGTTTTGAGGTGTTTTTCAACTGCGTTCGTGTTTTATTTTCCCAAGATGATTTAGCCTACCAAACCCAAACGACGTTTAAAGCTTTTAACGTGTGTAAAATAATTTTTACACTTTGTTTCTTAAAACCTTTACAATCTAACATTAAAAGCTTGTAGGAAACAACACAATTAAATCTTATTCTTAAAATCTGTTCGAGCAGTTTACGTATCTAACATTTGCAAACCTGTTATTTGTTTTTGTTCCACACCAGTAATTATCGTAAACTCGTAATTATTTCCAGGGACTCAGTAATGACAATAGTAATTAAGCAGAACATTCACAGCTTCTGTGATTATTAGTTTGGCAAATTCCGTTCTGTTCTCCGAAAATGTGTATCACGAACAAGTGCACGAAGCTATCCAAACTGTGAAATTCCACGACCGTGTTGTGGGTTTTTCTCTGACAATCGTCGTGGGGCTGTCAATCTTTCATTCCTGCATCTACGTCATTCGACACGCTTGTTTTGATTCTTAATGGAGTTTCACACAGTCATGCAGCGTCTTCTTCACCTTGCCACTCGTCACTCGTGCTGTAGAAATTAGGAATAGTTTGCTTTGTCGCATTGTTTCAAAGAGACGTCGAAATGTTTTAGTAACACTTCTTTCTTCGCAGAGCGAATGATTTAGAATTCTCCGTTTTTCAGTTTTTATATTGAGTTATTCACCTTCACCTCGTAATTAACATCTTCTCTTTGCAACGAAATTACTTCATTCGTACTAAAAGTACCACTTTCTTGTTTCCCCTATTGCTGTTGAAAGTTAGAAGACAGAACCGTCTGCTCAAAAATACTTAAAATACAAACTTATTTTCCTGAATTATATTTCATTTTTAATAGAGCCTGATCATATCACTTAATTAATAATATAACCGTGAGTGAAGGAAGTTTTGCTGCATTTATTTACTAGTATATTACTAATATTTATTTTCAACCAGTAACGAGTTCGTGCGTCCCCTTTTTATTCCCATCATTCTTTTTTAACTTACATTTTTTATCTTATGGACGAGGTTATTCTGTAATTTTTTTTCTTTTTGGGGGAAGCAAACACGACATGGATACTGCTGGTCTCGCGCTGAGAAGATACGTTTGCCGAATGTGTCAAGAAAGACTGTTTACCCCAACTCACGTTCGGTTCATTCCTTTCCTTGAAGATGTGAAATGGCACGGATCCGACACAAGTACGTCACCCTCGAGGAGCGGGAATCGCAGTGCGGTAAGTGGTTTCATGAAATATAAGATATCATCATTTTGTTTATTTCAACAAGGCCTTCCACGATTTTGCCGCCATATTCAATCTATTGAAATTAAACTTAAACAATAATAAGTAGGATTTCGATCTCTTTGAGAGTGGTCCTTGGTGTTTGTGAAGGTAGTCAGCATTTCTCGAAAATACATCTGTAATGTGATTTACCCGTAATGCGATTTACGCTGATGTTAGAATAGTGATGTACATTTTATTGCAATACATTAATTTTATTTTATCTTTTAACACTGTGCTATTTTTAAAAAAATTGTTCACGCTGCTCATTGTTTCGTGATCAAAACGTTTTTCTTGATAATGCACTCATCTCACTTGTGCTTCTCGCATATATGCTTCTCGCTTTTTTGTTGGCTTTTTCAGACGCCACGAAACATCTTCATTGAGGGTATCAGAAAAATATTTCATAAAAGCCTATTTATTTACATTGTTTACGGACATAACACAAAATAAGTATTCGGTAAATTAATTTCAATAAAGTAGACGATATTAACTGCAATTTTTGATAATTTGTTGATTAAAATCATTTAGTGTACCGTAAGTTAGAAATAATTATTAAAATTTTCTTAGCATTTTCCGACACGATCGCATGCTATTCGTTAGACAGACAGAAAATATAATTAAAAAAATATGGTATCCATTCCCCATCGAAGGTAATTTGTATTCCAGCGGTGGCCGCCCGTATCGTGGGTGAAGGTGGCATCGCAATGGGCCCGCACGGAGGCTCTCGCAACTCTGGGCTCATGACCCCTCAGGCGCTCATTTTTTCTGCCGACGTCGAATGAAATAGTCAGAAATATAGCTTTTAGTAATTTTTACACTAAGAAAAGTCATTCAATATATCAATATTTTACGATATAAATATTAATTATAAGTCAACAAATAAAAATACATCTTGTATACATCTTAAATGCAAATTTCTTTATAAGAAAACATCAAGTTGGCTGGACACTGCACCTTAATAAGGCCCAAGCCTCTCCCCTCGAGAATAATTCTAGGTGCACTTCTGATATTAATAATAATAATAATAATAATAATAATAATAATAATAATAATAATAATTATAATTATAATACATTTGAAAATCCTTTTTACCACAAATTGTCAGAATAAGTGCTATCATCGATATTTAAAAGGATTAATACTCTATTCGTTTCCTTACAAAAGAGCAATCATGACCCGCTCTTCGGGAGTGATAGTTTGTTAGATCTTTTCAGGTAGATTTTGGAGAAATTTTAGAATTTTTTTAAAAAATATTGAGGAGAGATAATCATTGCAGGAAGACAGACATAGATGAGAGACAAATAAGCGTTCACCAATCACATCACATTTAAACAATCACGCTTTTCCTTTGAAGTACACTGCAAGTGAATTTTTAAATCCCAACTAATGTGCTCTTATTGTAAAAACACTGTTCCAAAACCAGAGATTCTTGAAATTTCAACACAAATGTCTTTTTTGAGTCAATTAAGGTGGTACGTGTACCAGTGTTTCATATTTTACGAACGTTCTTTAGTTGCTAAGCATTTTATTATGCAGCTCACATACATCAACAGTATGCCGGTGTGAGTCACTGACTTTGGGATTAAAGTGGATATCCTATGAATTTAGTATTCCTCTACATATTACGAGTATTACGAGAACAGACACCAGGTGTACACGGAATATCCGCACTGGTCTATCACAGTCCCTTAGGGAATCTGCAGGGACTTCGATTCAATTAACCACACTGACCGGCACTTTAAATACGGCGCACTTACGTTCGAGATAGTGACCACTTAACCTGTTCCGTTTTATCCGCCCAAGTAAACAGCATCTGTGGCCACTTCCCCCAGGGTCAAACTGCATCAATCCTATCGTCGTAGTATCAACGCCGTCAGATGAGACAACGCTCAAACTCCGTGTATTAAGGGCCCACACTCACTGAAGATATTCGACTGTTACGTTATGACCTACCACGTGAAGTAAATACGTGAAGAGTAAAGTGACATGTTGGTCGGAGAACGAGTTTCTGTGGTCACCAAATATTGTTGAGGAGAGTTTGTCTGTAAACAAGGACAAGCTGATTCATCTGCGAGAATAAATTCTCAGGAAATTTATAAAACGTGTGCTGCAGTAGTTTCAAAATTTTAAGAAATTTGCCAATAGAGGAAGGAAGAATTTGTTAGGTAAAATTATCATATCAGGAAGTTGTAAAATCTTAAAATTCGTAAATCAGATATCGGCATCGCCGATCGACACGTGTGTAACTGTGTTTTTTTTTTTGGTTGAAATTATACGTTTCATTAATTTCAACTTAAGATTTTACATTTATTTCATAAGAATCTTTAAGAAATGGAGGATGGGGGACTAACCTTGTCTAGCTGTGGTCTAGCTCAGTGGTGTCAAGTTCATTTACTGGTGGCAGTGGCACGCGTCGTGGTTCCATAGCATGCCGCGAGCTACTCTGTGCAACTAGCGACGGGAAATGGAACTATTAGTACCCCCGCCGTCTTACAATAGGGATGGCGCTGTCTGGTGGCGGGGGTGACGAACTGCGTGAAGGGGCGATCTCGTCGTGACACTCGTGCCACGGACTCCCGCTCCTGGCATCGACCTCGACAACGCTCTCTAGCTGATTGTGAGACAAAAATACTCGTCCTGGAGTCAAGGACAGATTGATTGATGTTTCCGGGCGAGTCAGCGGACACGGTCATTAGTTACGTTAGTGTAATTAATGCTTTATTCCGGGCAGTGGCAGAGATTCCCTTCCCTTCGGAGGACCGGAGCCAAACGTCACGACGACTTGCGAGAAATATCCACCTCCGGGTTTCTCCATCAGCGGAGCTCCGCCCCAGCAGAATAAGCTCTAAGTTGACGACCGATTCACCGACATGAGTGGTAATGTAGTGAATGTAATTGGGTTTGTAAGGGGAGAGGAGAGAACAAAGAAGAAAGGAAAAACGCGTGCGGACCGTGGCCCGTTTGTAAGTGCTCTGCTCCGGTGTTCGATTGACATTGATCGGAGAAACCACGAAAAATACAGGCCAGAACAGCCGGTCGCTAGGATTCTCCTCCAGGCAGCGTCTACAGTTGATCTATCTTAGAGTCCCTAGATACAGAGAGTAGCGCAACCGTTGCCATTTAATATCCACTCTCCCGGTAACCCCGTCAGCCACCAATCAGAAACTGAAGGGAAATTATAACAATTGGGGGCATTATGAAGATTTTAAAGAATATTAACATTGGTTTGAGATAGATTCATGGTTCTCAACGTACAGAATACTACACAGTTCCAATTTTCCTGACCACTGGACATAAAATGGCGGGATCGGTGGAACAATTGAATGCGCTACTCTCTGTATCTTGAGACACTCACCTATCTATATAGTTCGTGTCAAAAATTCCGCCACCGTCGGGACTAGAACCTAAATAGGACCTGACCTGCCGTTCAGAGTGGCTGCGGAGATAGCGGCAATGCTGGCGCTCAGTATGACCAAGCCGGTTCGCACCCAGGGGAACTTGCCCCCCCCCCCGCGTGGGCTGTCGAGGCGCGCACAGCTGCCTCAGCCGGCCGTGCTCCCGCGCGTGTGAATAAGTGAGGGCGCGCGCAATTAGCAGCGGCAGGGCGCGCCACCTGCGTCGGGGAGCAGCGCGGCGCGGCCACGCTGTGGACTGTGGCTGGACGAGTGGCATGCAGTGGGGCAGAGGGCCAGGCCCTTGCAACCACGAAGTCTACAATGAGGAGACTCAACTCCGGTGTTTGAGGCATGGTGGGGGTATGTACGAAAAACGTCGGCAGCTATTTGAAAAATAATACAAAAAAAAACGAGTCCCTTCGCCTTCAGCGACATCACGCGGCGAAAGAAGGAACTTATCTCGGCTTTTCTCGGCCACCAATCGTCAAAATTCGTTTGGTCCAAGTGGCGCCCACGAAGTCTACAACCAGGCGGTGTGCGGATGTGCTTAACAGAAGACAATAAGTTCAAAAGGAAGTAGTAAGTAGTAAATAATTTTGTAGAAAAAATGTTTGAATTAAATTTTGTATACGATGCTTTGCTGCCATTGGCTGTTTTGAAAGCCTTCGTAGTTCTTTCAATTGCCACGTGAGGTCGCTGAAGGCGAAGGGACTCGGTTTTTCTTGTATTATTTTTCAAGTAGCTGCCGACGTTTTTCGTACATACCCCCACCACCGGAGTTGAGTCTCCTCGTTGTAGACTTCGTGCTTGCAACTCTCCAGCAAAACCGGAGACAAAGCTTCAGGGCGCTGCTGTAGGAGGCGCTAATGTCGTCTGGTACAGCTGCAGGTTAGGCTCGCCGTCTCCCGGACATAAAAATTGGCTATTTTGTGAGAAATACGAAAAGGGTCTTATAAATGCGCAATTATTCATAACATATACATATAAGAAACCGCTGAAAAATGCACCCACATCGACGTATTTTTTGTAACATGACGCGCCTGCTTGCGTTTCGCGAACCCACGCAGCGGCCACGCACGTTTGAAGTATCGTTGGCAGCAGTTCGCATTTTAGTTCCTGTAAGAAGGTCCTGTAAGAGAACGCGCCGCTGTAATGGTCTCCACCACGTTATATGGGATTTGAAAGGTCCTGCAGAGGACCACAAGCCAGGACAGCGACACAACGGCACATCCATTCTGCAGAGTTTACTTGTCAACAAATTAAAACCACTCCAGCATTATATTTGGTACTGCAGTGGCTCCGTCCGTGAGGTCCTCGAGGTTGAAAATCAACGGTAACGGGTTTTTGACACTAGCTAGATAGCTAGACCGAATTCAGTTTCTGTCTGGAAGATAATTTTAACTGTCGACTGCTCGTATCGCACTTTTCCGTGGTTTAATAAGAATCCGGCGCGTGCCAGAGCAGCATTTTACGCGGAGCGCTTGCTATCTTCCCATCCTCATCCTTGACCCTTTTACACAAAAACAAATGCATTCGGAATTACGAAATAATCAATTACAAAGTTTAATAAAAAGTAAGTTCTATTATAATATTTGTATTTCATATAACGCTCGAAATCTGAGAGCGCAAAGTTTGGGTCACACTCGAAATGAGCTGTATTGTTTAGAATATTGAACTTAAGTACCTCATAGGATTCCATACCTATCATATATTTCTTCTATGTTCGCCGATAGGATACTATACAACTCTCTCAACCATTTATTAGGTTACTTGGAGAGGTCTCTCGTTTTCTGCTAGGAGAATATTGTATCTGAATAGAATAGAAATTGTTGGAATATTTAATTTTTACTTGCTATGAATATTCTTCATGGGACGGACTGCTTACTTTCCTCCGGAAGAAAGGAGTATGAAATCAGGATTTTCTACTCAAAAATTCCACTACGTTGATCTGGTAACAAACCGTGGATATCAGTATGCCTGCCCAATAACACGATCAAAAATTAAGATTTTGCACTTTGTAAATCGAGACATTTGTACGATTACACCCCGAACATGCAAGGTGAATCCTGGGCCTGAATAATAATCCTAATGTTTCTACGCCATTCATTAACAAACATATACACAGATCATTGAGAAAAGATTTCACAGAATATCGTGTAATCGCAGAGGTCAGTTCATCCTACAATAATAATTGAATTTTGCCGTTTCTGCTTCCGCCGCTCCACTGCGCGTCGGTCGATGGGTGATTTGTAAGACGCGTCGTCCTCGCGCTCTCCTTTATGGGACTGCGGTGCTGCGAAGTATACGGCGCCGCCTCTCCAAACACGTCGGACAAATGTGGGAAATGGGATGGCAGTAAAACCTGGTAGCCAGGTGCTACACGTATTCAATTGTAAACGAGATTGTTTTTTACCACCACTAGCGGGTAAATGAAATGGAGGAACCACTCGTTTAAGGAAAGTTAAATACGTTCATCGACACGAAAGTTCAAAACGTTCGTCGCTTACATCTCACTTAGATCGTAAACAATTCGCACTGGAAAAAGACAGACTTATTACAGTTAGATATTACTCATCTTAGATATTGAAAATATATTAACTTGTTAAAAACACTAAAAGAAGTTGAAAAGTTTTCGAACCTTATCCATTCAAAAGTTTTGTTATTTTCGCGAAGTGTTCGTTAACAGACGATGAATTTGCTTTCCAGATTTCTAGAAAGTTGATGTATTCTGTTTTAAGTCTAGAAAATACACATACAAATAAATTTCAAATTTCAGGTACCTAGCTTCAACAGTTTCAGCTCTGCACTGAATTGTCGAACAGTCAGTTTCTGTCCTTATTTGTTAATCTTTTGTGCAAATTATACTTTTCAAATTTGCAGTTTTGATGTTAAACATTACTATTATTATTATTGTTATTATTATTATTATTAGGTAACGTCCGAGATCTTTTAACCGAAAATGGGAATTGCTGAATATTGCATTTAACTGCCACTCGAATGTATCCACTTCGCCCTCGTCATTCCGAATGTCTTGAAACGACTATTCGTTCACTCTGATGTAATCGTGAGTTATTGTCAGATCTCATCACTTGCCTACTACTATTGACAACATTTGTCCATTAACATAAATCACTCCGACATAATAAAACAACGAGAACGAATGCACGCAATAGCAGAAGTGGCTCGCAGCGTGCAGATGGCCGATCTCGTATGTAACGAGACGGGACGACTGGACAGCCTACTAATCCGATGAAAGCAGGAAGCTCGGCGATTTGGCAACAATGCATGGCTCCGCCTCCGCTTTTTTCTCCCTCGGCCGGAGAGGGCGCAGAAAAATGGGCGTCCGTTTGTTAGGGCCTCTTACCCCGGGGCGGAGATTTACTCTGGACAGAAACGCTTTTTTAGAAGCAACGTTTTCTTTACATGGGTTTTTAATAGGGTTCTGTCTGCATACTTTTTTCAACAAAAAAAGAAGAGACGCGCATTCTGCAATGAGTAAAGGCACCAGAGCGCTTTTTTCTATTTGGCTCTAGCCCAAACGGCGTATATTCCTTTGTGTTGCGGCGGTTCAAACTGATCTGTGCAACAACTCTGGTGTCCTCTTCCGTACTCGCAATATGATTCTCGTTTTGAATTGTGTACGTTCTGTGTAAACTTCCTACTTCAGATGCGTGAGCGACACTGTGTTTTAAAAGCAGTAACTCGAGGTTGAAGACCTACCAAGTTAAAATTTATCTTTCTCGTAAACGAAGAGAAGTGCGCTATTCTTGCGGCCGGCGCAGCGGGGCAAAACATCTGAGAAACTTCCCGCTTCGTAATTGTTTTCCGATTCGTGAGCTCCCAGCCTGGAGTGCGTGTCGACTTCAGATCGGGAAAAGGCGGAAACTCAAGTGGCTGGAGGGAGCTACGGAGGATAAAGAGAATGAAGTACAGAAGGAGAACTTAGTGAGGAAAAGGAGGTCCTGGCAAAAGGAAGTTTTGGTTCTCTGGGAGACGCCCCGTCCTGGGCAGTGTTAGCTAGGTTTCTTTTCATCCTTCTTTAGAACGAATGGAAGTCCACAGCATGACGATCAGAATGTTGGCAACACTTTCTCGGACGGCAGCGTCGGCATTGAGTCTAGCGAAAAAAGTTTACAACAACACCTGATAGCAAGGTAATATAGAAATGGAGAAACACAGATCGTACTGAACATACATGTACTGTTGGGTCTGATTCTCATTCCTGGGCACTTATTCTATTCTTATAATGGTAGCATTGTTGTGTTCGTAGACTCACGCAACAAAAACTGTTCTTTTTTGTTTATTTAAAATCGATATGCCGAAAGAGATTGTATTAATGGTAAAGTGCATTTATGTCAATAAATTCACACAGAAAGGGTGTTTAAAGAATCGTTCTTCCAGCTAACACCGGTACAAACGGCCTCACGAAATAACGAGATTCTGACTTTACTGTGTGCCCTGATTTTTCGCACTTTTATCCTTCCACGTCAAGCACTGCTTTGCACCAAGAGCTATGATCAGTTATTCGGATACGGAAATTCAGCGATATAGGTAAAATGCTATCTTGGAAAATAAAAACGTGTTCTCAATCAAATGGGGAAGTATAAGCTTTCGCTGCAGGAAATATTGTTACTCAGAGTAACTCGTGGTATAGTGTTCAGATTGCTCACCATCCACCTCTAGGTTTCAGAGTTCTAACTCATGTCAAGAACAATTTTTGTGAATAAATCACATTCGGAGTAGGTTCTCTCCTAGTTCTCCTGTTTTTCAGACCACCCTTTCCTGGACGGAAATTTTAACGGCCTTAACTGTAGTTTCCTTGGGTTTATCATACATATATTTAATCATATATGTACATCATATCTATCGTAATATTAATTATATGTTAGGTTTTTATACATGTATTGACTACGAGTCAAACTGTTTAAATAGGAAGGGAGAGTGAGTCACCTACAATCAACAACAAAAATTCAGTAAAGATATTTCCAGAATTAGCGTTTTATTAGCAATGGAAAAATTTTATCTCCTCAGATGTAGTATACTCGTTATAAGTAGGAAAAACGCCAGCTAATAGAGGACGAATAAAGAAGGTTTAGAAGGAAGGGCTTAATAGGGACTTTTTGCACAGGCAAGCGTATAGTAATCGACTGCACTTTTGTGCTTCTGCACACGCGCCTAATCGAAGTTAAAGCAATAGCCAAGCCCGATAATCCGCCGGAATTCAGCGAGCGACTTACATTGCATGCAAATGGATCACTTGCTCTTGCTGTATCAAGTTTGTTCCCAACTCTGGCGGCAGAGTGTGTTGTTAACTTAATATTCATGTGATGCAATATCAAGTTGGTGGTATTCATCTGTATATATTATTATATGTATGTGGTATTAGTTATATTTCTTTAATAAAGTAAAATAATTTTTAAAGTATAATAATTATGTAATAATTATATACTTATATATAGAGATCAGTAGTTGATGAATTGGTCTAGTCGAATAAATGTGAATCAGGAGGATGTCGTATTATGGGGAATTAAGCACACACTCTGACACCACAGTTCGAAACATCTCCAATTGCAACGTACACGTTGTGCAAAAACCTATTGATCGACTTTCACCCGCTTTTGGTATAGAAACTGCTGTAGATCGCTCTACGCCACTTTCTGCAATTGGTCTCTATCAGCAGATTACGCGCGCATCGCATTGAGGTGTGAGCGAGTGAGGCTGAGCGCGAGTGCGCATCAGTCCGGGAGTGAACGGCTGCTTGGGAGCGGCGTCGAGCGGAGGGGTTGCGGCCGAAGGCGACGCCGCACCGCCCGGGAAAGTGAAGCCGAGAACCGCATTGCGACGCGCGCGGCGGGCAGCGGCCGCGGGCGGTGGCGCGGGCATCCTCAGCACAAAGCAATTTTACGTTCAATTTTAAATAACGCACATCCATTATCTATAGTGTCGAAGACAAGTTATCCCTGATTTGGATACTATTCGTAATGTAGTAATTATATGAATGTCGATTTCTTCCTCCTTTTGATTTTACTTCTAGAGCGGCCACTTGCTTCGCGGAAGAAATATTACCCGGATCCCGCGGTCCGGGGCAGCCACTTTTGCAAACCGCTCTAAAGTAATTGGCTGCTTCATTGACGCCTTCCTCCCACTCGTGGGAGGCGTGAGAGAGAGAGAGAGAGAGAGAGAGAGAGAGAGAGAGAAATAGGACATATTATTATGGTTAACTTTTTCGTTTAGTTTGTATGTGTACAGTTAAAACACAAATCTTGCCTTGTATTAATAAAAGCAAATCCAATTTTTTTGACTTTTATACAGCTTCACACTTTTTCGTACATGCAATCCCATGTTTTCTGAAATGTTATTCTTTAAGAGTATGTATGAGTGGTTTTGGGAAAGAGAGACAGGAGGAAAAGAGAATGGAGACAGATAGTTGTAAGAAGAAAGAAAGAGGAGTTACAATGGGGATAAAGCGCCATGAAGAGACCAAGAGGGAGACAAAGGAAATGAGAAAGGTACACAAGGAGAACAGTATTGAGGAATGCAGAATGATAAAGAGAGAGACAGAGACAGATAGAGAGAGAGAGGTGATAAAACAAGGAAAGAGAGAGCGGAAAGGCAAAGACAATCCCAGAGACACGGAAAGAGACACAGGGAGAGATACAAAGACAGGGCGGGAGAGAGAGAGAGATGGAGAGAGAGAGAGAGAGAGAGAGATGGAGAGAGAGAGAGAGATTGAGGTAGTTACGGCGCTTGAAAGGTGAGAGTGGCGGAAGGAAGGGAGTTTCTGTAGCGAACGAACCGAAAGAAAGCGTGGTGGGCCGGAGGTATTCGGAAGGGGGACGGGGGGGGAGGCGGCTGCTCTGTAACGGCCCGCCCCCTGGGACGAGTGGGAGGAAGGCGCCAATGAAGCAGCCAATTACTTTAGAGCGGTTTGCAAAAGTGGCTGCCCCGGACCGCGGGATCCGGGTAATATTTCTTCCGCGAAGCAAGTGGCCGCTCTAGGAAGTAAAATCAAGAGGAGGCAGAAATCGACATTCATATTAGTAATACACTACGACACTCAAAATCAGAAATAACTTGACTTCGACAGTATTGGTAATAAATCTGCGTCATTTAAAATTGAACGTAAAATTGATTTTCATTTATTTGAATAACTCACCAATGACACTACATGCGGGTCAAAATTGTCAAAATATCTAAAACATCTGCACCTGTGCATTTAGTGTGGACGTTATTTTGTGAATAAAGGGCGCAATGACCGCATAGATAAACGTATAATAGGAAACCTACCTGTAACCTTACAATACATTTCTTTTTTTTCACAAATATACAAACATTTTTAATAAAAATCCTTCCTCGTTTGTAACTCACTCGACAGCTGCGGAGAAGTAAAATTATTATTCTTACCATGGAGAGTGTCGTATGTGTTTTACACATGCAAAAATCTATACATTTATATCCACAATTAATTCTGATTGGATGAGATAGAGAAATCATCTGCTTTCCGCCAAAGAAAAATTCGGCAAACAGAGAATAGATGTAATTCAGTTTCAATTTGTAAATATAGCAACACAAAATTGGAACAAACGGCCTGCAGCGGAGTTTGAGACTTTCCTTGACGGTGTCATTTCTAAAACATTAAAGAACATCTAATAGTTACTTTTAGAATATATTTACATTTAAATTAATTATTTTATAACATTACTATTGTTATTGTTGCATATTAGAGTATCAGTGTTAGCAGGGTAGGATAGGTGAAGAATTTTGTAAAATTTTATTATTCATTATTATGGAGTTTCAGCAATTGTAATTGTAAAACCTACCACCGAAAGTATTGATACGCAGTTCTAAGTAGCATTAAATAATACATTGTGTTCCACGTTAGTGTGGCAAAAGATCTATTGCTTTGGTTTCACAAAAAATATACTCTGATTTGGGCAAACGTTTTCTCGATTCCTTTGCCTCATATCATGAGTGACATACCCTTGTCATATTGTCGTGTTCTCTGTAGGGGATGGACGGGACTTCTACCTTAATGTAGTAATATCTCACCTTTTCTGGAAGATCACATTGAAGGTTTCTCATTGATAGTAAGAGTGGTCATAAAGGGTGAATGTTATAAAAAGTACATAATTACGGACGTAATGATGGTTGAGATGTGATACTAAGGGAAGTTCTAAATCTATGGATTCTATTCCGGAATTGATT
>JAHLJT010009419.1:21515960-21532157 GCA_031308135.1 Acheta domesticus | reverse complement strand
AAAGGAATAAACTCAATTAAACATTCAAAATAATAGTCCCAGTTTTTACAAGACATGTATTTAAAAATATGTAATATATTATTCAACATTAATTCTTAATATCTACATATGCTTAGGCTATTTGTCAAACTTGGCAAGTAGTTGATTTTTATTGATTTTTAAAGCATGTATAAGGATAAAGCGTATATTGACCATGTGATGTGTAATTTTTTATCTAACACTTTAACTAAAGCTTATGTGCCTTGGCAAAAATCAGAAAATGCTTTCAAATTTGCAATGATGTCTAGTGTCAATTGTCCTTAATTACACCGATGGGATAAAAATAATGAGAATATAGCTGTAACTTAAAGCCAGAGAGTCGACGTCCTGCCATCTGTCGTGACAAACGGGAGGACTATTAGACGAGTGTGTGCAACGAGCGGGAACAGCACTCGAACTGTCAGTCTACTGCAGTGTGTAAATCGTTGAATTTCATAGCAATAGTACAAGCGCCTTAACGTCATGTTTACAAAGGTCGTTCGCGGTTCAAAATTGAAGTAGCATGAGGCCGGAGTAAGAAAGAATGTTTTTAAAGGGTCTCCGTGAAGCATGTGGTGATGCAGAGTAGCCAGTCTCCACAGTCGCACGATACACGAAGTGTTCGGAATAGGCAGAGATGATGTGAAGGATAACCCCCAGGAAAATTCTGGCGCCGCTGTCAATGGGAGATTCTGAAACATCCAACTTACTCACCCCTTGTAATTATGATCTCTTCAACAAAATTAAACAACCGCTGCGAAGAACCCGGTACAATACCAGAGAATAAATTATTCATACTATAAGGTGGTCAATACGGGACATCAACAAAAATAGACGCACAGATAGTGTACGACACTTTCCTAACATTTGACAAAATGTCATTAATAAAGAAGGCCATTATATTGAAATACGTGTAAATGTAAATACCTCTGGAAATAAAGCCATTTCAGAGAAAAACATCTGTTGGAAGAAGAAAATGCTTTGACCGCAGTTAATGACGCTAATGTATATTTGCCAATAATGTTTGCTAATGTAATTCCAGTAGACGCGTTCCATGAGTTCAGTTGCATTTCAGGTCAACTAATATATTGCAGGATTGCGAAGATTAGATTTTACTCTAAATTGTGCAGAAGCTCTATGTGGGTGTTACCACACGGATAAAACACATTTCAAATTATCTCAAGGATTCAAAATAATTACGGAGATGAAAAATCCTCGCAGACTTGAGTTATCGGACATCAACTGATTTTCATGACGTTAATAATTGAGGATTCAATTGTTTCTCTCTTGCCTGTGAGTGCAAATGTATGACTGATTCGTTCGGAGCAAGGTTGACAGATGGGATTCCGTCGCGCTCGAGCGCTGCGCCGCCTGCGAGCTTCCTGGTCTGCAGCCCATTCACGGGTCGAAGCCCCGAGCGCAAAGCGGAGCCAGAGCGTTACAAATAGCGCGCACCTCGCGGCCGCACGCACGGCGGGGGAGGGAGAGGCGATGGGAGAGACGAAAGCGGGGGCGATGGGGGACGGGAGCGCTGGCGGGTGGGGGCGGCAGAGGGCGAGGCATCAACGGTGGAGATGGTGGCTGGGGGCGGGATGAAGAGAGGACGCGGTGGGGGCAGAAGTGCCCGCGGGTGGGGATGGCGGTGGAGGAGGCAGCGGGGGAGATGGTGGAGACAGCAACTGGGGAAGGGATGGGAGAGACGAAAGTGGGGGGGCGATGGGGGACGGGTGCGCTGGCGGGGTGGGGGCGGCAGAGGGTGAGGCATCAACGGTGGAGATGGTGGCTGGGGGCGGGATGAAGAGAGGACGCGGTGGGGGCAGAAGTGCCCGCGGGTGGGGATGGCGGTGGAGGAGGCAGCGGGGGAGATGGTGGAGACAGCAACTGGGGAAGGGATGGGAGAGACGAAAGTGGGGGGGCGATGGGGGACGGGTGCGCTGGCGGGTGGGGGCGGCAGAGGGAGACACAGCGACGGAGGTGACGGCGGCTGGGGGCGGGATGAAGTGAGGAGGCGGCAGAGGCAAATCCAGGGGGGAGCATGCCCCCCCACAAAAGGCCTAGAGTTTTCTTTTGTTACCTTCCTGTGTTTCGCAAAATGGATTTAAATGTTTATTTATATTAGAGTTATGTAATTATTTAAATAATAATATTGTATACTATCATATTTACGGTACAAATACAATATACAATATAATAACAAATATGTGTATTATTTATCAAAAATCTCTGATGCCCTCCCTCCCAAATGATCGCCTGGATCCCCCCCTGGGAGGCGAGGGGTGGCGGAAGTGCCGGCGGGTGAGGATGGCGGAGGAGGAGGCAATGGGGGAGATGGTGGAGACAGCAAACTGGGGAAGGGATGGAAGGGACGAAGGTGGAGGCGGAGGCGATGGGGAATGAGAGCGACGGCGGGTGGGGCGGCACAAAGAGAGGCAGCAGCTGTGGAGACGGCAGCTGGGAACGGGTTGAAGAGATGAGGGTGGAGGTGGTGGCAGACCGGAAGTGCCAGTGGGTTGAGACGGCAGAGGGGGAGGCAGCGAGGGAGCTGGTGAATACGACAGCTGGGGACAGGATGTAAGAGACGGAAGCGATGGCGCGGCAGGTGGCAGGGCGAGAGGCAGCACCGCCGGAGAAGACGGAAAGAGCGGCTGGGGACGGGATGGAGGGAGGAGGTGGGAGGGGGGAGGAAGTGCGTACGGGAGAGTAGGCGGTGCGGGGTGGAAGTCCAGGCGGGTGGTGATGGCGGAACAGAAGGCGATGGGGGACACGGTAGAGACGGGATGGAAGAGACGATGGCGGGGCCGATGAGGAACTGCGGGTGAGGCGGTAGAGAGGCAGCAGCGTCGGAGACGGCGGAAAAAGCGTGAGGAGTGTGAGTGTGTGTGTGGGGGGGGGGGGTGAGGAGAGGAAATCGCGGCAGGTGGGGGCGGCGGAGGGAGTGGTTCGACTTGGCAGCTGGAGACTGGGTGGTTGAGGCGTGGGCGGGAGAGGGGGAGCTAGAGCGCCGGCGGGAGGGTGGTGGGTGCGTGGGAGAAGAGACGAGAGCCTCGGCGGGAGAGTCGGCGGCCGTGCCCCACTTGGCGACTCGACCGCCCGCGTTCTTCGCAGACTGGGCGGAATCTCACAGAAGACGAGCTGGGGCACAGGCTGCGACTCACTCAAAGACGTGAAAATGAAGACAAATTGAACACAACTAGAACGCATCTTATCACGAACGTCGATCTTGCATTTCGCAAATTCTTAATATAATAATAATAATAGTGACATGCAGCATCTAAAATGTTGTTAAAGAAAACCACACAATATGCTTTACCAAACAAAGAGCTCACACACACACTGCTCACGAAAAGGAAATAAAATACTCTCGCATTATACGATAGTAAAGTAAGAGAGTAGAGAATGTACCATAAACAATTTCTTACATGCCAAAAATACCCCAAACGTTGCTGTTTTATAACACAATAAGTAAATAGCGCGGCCGACCTCTTCCTAGAATTCCTGTTGTTGCATGACGTCAGCTGTGTGGTAAACAGTAACGCACTGAGTATGAAAATTCAGTCGTTACGCACAGTATGATAAGTGGAATTATACAAAAATACAGTAAATCCTCGTTAACACGAATTCCAATGAACTGAAATAATCGGAGTTCTTGTTATAAAAATCCATGTTACCCCATTTTAATACATATTCTCATTACGACGTTTCTTTGGCGGGACCCAAAATTTGTTCGTTTGACGACGAATATCATGTTAAGACTTCGCGCAAATGATGACTTACTGTATTTCCATTTTTCAGTCAAAATTGAAATCGTTTCATTGTTTTTACATTTTTTTCGAAGTTGTGAGTATCTAACAAAACAATAATAAAGATGGTTCTTTAAAGACCAGATGCTGAATAGTTTTCTTTTAATTTTCGCGAGCACTGAAAATTAGTAATACAGATTTTTACTTTCTCGACTTACGAAGGCACTTCGGAAGAAGAGAGTAACAGTGCGTCGGAAAATGGAGACTTGTTTTGAATTTCAGTCGTGTTCTTCGGTATTTAAAGAAACATAGACATTCCTCACATGTTTGGAGGATACATAGTTTCCTTTTAATTTTTGAGCTCTTTGGAAATAAATAATAAAGACCTTTTTGGATTGTTGATGATTGATTCATTGTTAGTAATTCCGGGCGCTAAGGTCATTATTCCCGTACGTGTAAGGCAGGCTTATTCATCGAGAGGTGGAGCAGATCTTCCCCCGCTGGATGGCGAGATCTGACGTCGACCTACCGTCGACTTGCGTGGTTACCCCAACCAAGGTATTTTCCACCAGCGGGGAACCACCTCAGCCGGGACAAGCTCTAAGCCCCCGACCGGTCTCCCGGCATGTGTGCTAGTGTGGTGCATGTTAGTGTGTGTGTGTGTGTGTGTGTAAGGGGTGATTATAGGACAAGGAAGAGGAAGGAAAGATTGCGCGCGGTCCGTGGCCCGTTTGTTAGGATACTGCCGGATGAGACATAGTTTTCTTTAATTACTGCGCGCATTGAAAATTAGTAGTACAGATACGCACTGGGGTTTGTTATTCTGAATATGGAGGAAAAACGTTGTGACCAATATAGCAGAGAAACGTAATCGCAAAGTTTGGAAATTAAGATCAGCCAAATGTTCCAACTGTTTCTGACGCTTACAATGTCTCTTTACAAAATCGTTCCAGTTGTTTAAGGGAACAAGGACAGAATTCGATCTAGAGGTGAAATTGTGAACAAGCACAAATACAATAGCTTTCTTTAAGAGATAAATTGGAGCAAAAAATCATCACTGAAAGCAAACTATTCTACATGCACTGTATTTGGGTCAAATCAGAGAACATGGAAATCACATAAAACTAGAATTGTTCATTCACGTAGATTTCCTGAGCTTCCTTTGTCAATGAAAAATTGAAACACAAATGCACCTTTCATCTGTGGCAACGTTAATGATTCAATAGAATGGAAAAATCAAACTAGAGCAAATCGTTGACAATGCCCCATATCAAAGAATAGCTACTTTTGTTCAAGAATACTAAGAATAATTTTGAGATTCAGGAACTTGTTTTCAACAAATTCGTTAACTATTGTTAGTGCTTCACAACTAGAATTTGTAGTGTAAGCTATACGAAATCGGAACACTAACAGTAAAAAACAGTTTTATCGTGCGCATTACCCTATTTGTTCGTGGGTCAGAATTCCCTTTCAGAAAAATCGAATTGCAAAGAAACACAAGAGCACTCTCCTTTACAAGAATTCACTCCCAATCTAATTGAGTAGTGCTTCGGTTCACTTCAACTCCTGCTGCTCCCTCCCCTGGCTTCCGGCGTTGACGAGGTGGCGTGGGTCGCGGTTTCGATGCCCGGGGCCTGTCGCGTGCACGCGGAAGTGACCGCCCGTGACGACTGCGGTGACTGCCTGAGGGCGGGGCACGGACGGGAGCAGGCACGGAGGTGGGGGCGGACGTAGTGTGGGGGCGAGGACGGTGTTTGGGGCGATGGGGGCGGGGACGGCGGTGGGGGCGAGGACGGCGGTGGGGGCGGGGACGGCGGTGGGGGCGGGGACGGCGGTGGGGGCGGGGACGGCGGTGGGGGCGGGGACGGCGGTGGGGGCGGGGACGACGGTGGGGGCGGGGACGGCGGTGGGGGCGGGGACGGTGGCTGGGGGCGGGGACGGTGTCAGGAGCTTTGTAAGGGAATGGTGATGTGGCGCCCACGGAAGCTGGAGGGGTTACGGTCGGGGCTGGCGGCGGGTGAGAGCGGGGAAGGAAGGGGCGGAGGCGGCACCTCTGGCCGGAATTGGTTTATGGCGGAGGGAGCAGGGTCGGGGGATGCGCTTGCACGGAAACGAGACGGCCCTGGAGGCAGGACGAGGGCGGGTGAAGGCGATGGGAGGGGCACGGGGGCGCGGGGGCGGGGACGATGGGTGGGAGCGAGACTAGGCTGAGTGGAAGGAGGCAAGGGGCCGGCGCGGGTTGCGGCCACACCCAACACATTACCAAGGATCACCGCCAGTCACCAGCGCTGCAGGAAACCAACGCTCGACTCGAACGGACAGCTTGCCTGTCGCTACGGGACATAAGGACTCGGCTAACCAGCACTAACAATATAAGACTTCTTTCCGAGAGGAATTAATTTTGTTTTAGGAAAAAATGTCCTTCACTTTCAATATTACCGACTAAGATCTGTATGTACAATTTCACAACTCTGCTGTGATTGATTCGTAGATTAGCAGATACGTCAAACTATTTGTCAGATTTAAGGCTTACTTTACTTCTGAGCATTGAAGAATTGACGAACATTAAAGGATATATCCCTCTACCATCCATCCAACAATGATGATGTGAAGACATACCTCACGTCACACTTATAACCTATAATTGCGATCTTCGTTACAATACTACAGAATATGAAAGAGAATTTTAAATTAGGAGTGTACACGCATTCTGTGTTTTGGGAATGGTGTCAGGAGTGAAGAGTTGTTGCAGTGGAGGCCTCAACTATTTTACACCTGCTAATGGAAGCGAGCCTGTTTACTGCGTATTACAGTAGTAAATACACAAATAGAAAAAAAAATCAAAATATGTAATGTTAGTTAACTTCATTCCCAACATTGTAGGACAAGAAAAACTCGAATATGTTGCTGTAATTTCTAACGAAACAGTATCGTGATTTATTACTTAGCCTACGTTTGTAACGTGACCATCGTAAAGTAACACATGGACATAAAAAACCGGGACGATACCTCATTGTCTATTCTTGGGCTATTTTTGCGTTTTAATATTCGAATAATTACATTGTGCTGTTTTATTCAGTAAATTATAGCTAAAATTCATATTTAATGACACTCGTTGTTATTAGTGTTTAAGCACACATGCAAAATAAAACAACTTCATTCCCAAATGTTTCGATTTGAAACTAATTGACAATCAAAATAAATAAATTCCCGACGGTTAAAAAACAAAAATAGGATAGTTCATAAAGTGAGTCGCTCGTGGCGTCGACACTGTGCACACTCATTAGCTGATTTGTTTTTCGTTCATTATTCGATGTAGTTTACGAAAAGTAAGAGTCAATGCATATACCATTGAGAAGTCATCAACTCTGAATCATCAAATATTACCAATATTCTAGGTCTACACTAATTCAGAACTCTGAATGTCCCTTGCTAAGGATTTTACCGGATGTAAATTATTATCAATTTTCAGTATAAAAATGCTATATAACGCATTTAACAAATCGACTTTTTAATTTAAAAATAATCCAACAAAATTGATGATCAAATAGTTTTTTCGCAGATAAAAAATCCTTTTCTCAGAATCGTCAATGTCTCATGAGAGGTCATGGCAAAATGTGTACTACATCCCTTGTTACGCAATTCCTAAGAATTTTGACTGTTGGCCACTGTGTGACGTCAGCCCGATCGTATCGCGACTTGCGTCGTTGCTTCATCCCCGAGCTGCGTGCGTTCCCAGCTGTGCACTTCCTGCGAAACGACGCCAAGAGCCGACAAGCGGCACTCGGGCCAAAGAGACCGCGAAGGCGGCTCACATTTCTTTGTTGCCCCGCGCGCCGCGCCGCGGCCGCGAGAAATATCTCCAAGATGTGTTCTATACGGAGAGACGACGGCGGCACGGGGGTGACGGCGGTGATGGTAGGAGAGAAGGCACTGTTGATGGATGTGGGAGTTGAAATGGTGGCGATTGGAGCGGTGACACGATACTTGAAGTGAGGATGGCAGAGGTGGTGGCAGCGGGGGTGGAAGCAGTAACGGTGGTGGTGGCGGTGATTGGTGGAGGAGGGTTTTGATGGTGTGGGTGTCCCGATTGGATGTCGCTGTCGTCTCTATCAGTGACGGTGGTGACGGTGACGGTGGTGACGGTGACGGTGTGACGGCGACGGTGGTGACGGTGACGGTGGTGACGATGGTGACGGTGACGGTGGTGACGGTGACGGTGGTGACGGTGACGGTGGTGACGGTGACGGTGGTGACGGTGACGGTGGTGACGGTGACGGTGGTGACGGTGACGGTGGTGACGGTGACGGTGGTGACGGTGACGGTGGTGACGGTGACGGTGGTGACGTGACGGTGACGGTGGTGACGGTGACGGTGGTGACGGTGACGGTGGTGACGGTGACGGTGGTGACGGTGACGGTGGTGACGGTGACGGTGGGTGACGGTGACGGTGGTGACGGTGACGGTGGTGACGGTGACGACGGTGACGGTGACGACGGTGACGGTGGTGACGGTGACGGTGGTGACGGTGACGGTGGTGACGGTGACGGTGGTGACGGTGAACGGTGGTGACGGTGACGGTGGTGACGGTGGTGACGGTGACGGTGGTGACGGTGACGGTGGTGACGGTGACGGTGGTGACGGTGACGGTGGTGACGGTGACGTTGGTGACGGTGACGGTGGTGACGGTGACGGTGGTGACGGTGGTGACGGTGACGGTGGTGACGGTGACGGTGGTGACGGTGACGGTGGTGACGGTGACTGTGGTGACGGTGGACTGTGGTGACGGTGACTGTGGTGACGGTGACTGTGGTGACGGTGACTGTGGTGACGGTGACTGTGGTGACGGGTGACTGTTGGTGACGGTGACTGTGGTGACGGTGACTGTGGTGATGGTGACTGTGGTGACGGTGACGGTGTCCATTTCAGCAGGTGCTGGTGCGGGAGCGGAGCCTACGCCGATGGTACTCGCAGTGGCGGCGTTGGTGGTGGCGGCGCGGTGGTGTTGGTTGTGATGGCGGCGGCGGCGGTGGTGTTGGCGGCGGGGGGCGGTGGCGGTGGTGATAGTGGTGGCGACAGATGGTGGTGGTGGCGACATGATGGTGGTGGCAGTGGTGACGGTGACAATGGTGGTGGCTGAAGAGATGCTGGTAGTGGGGAAGGAAAATATCGCAAGAAAGGAACAAGGTCTCGAATCAACGATCACGCCAAGAAAATTCCAAGTTTTATGAGGCGCATTACCCAAATTGCCTATAAATTCGTTGACGCCCCGCGCAACCTTGCGTCGCCGCACTGCGCACCCGCGCGGCCTGCCAATGGGGAGCGGAGGGGGTGCTGTACTTTAATGTGCAATAAGCCGCCGCATGCGGGATGGGAGCTGGCGTTGTTCCTGGAGTTTGGAGCGATTTGCATCGGCTGGTTACATGAATGCGAATTCGCTTATTCATCTTTAATCGAATCGAAATCCCAAATGCAAAGGCGCGTTGTTCCCATTCGTGCAATGGTAGACCCCTGTGGGAGGATGTCCTGGAAGTTGCAACGGTAGCACAGGGAATGCTGCTTTGTGAGCAGGTTAGTGTGGAAGCACAGCGAATGCAGAATTGATAAGCCGGATAAAGGAGACTTACAGTTCTTGATTTTACTCTTGGATTCTGTCTGTTGTTTGTTCATATTGAGGAATTAGTCCCTTGTTTGAGACATTGTAATTATTGTAATAATGTCTGCTTAAGACAGTTATTGTAAGGTTTTGTAGTACATAACCCTGAAGATGACAAGAAACATTTGTCGAAACGTTGATGCTAATAAATATGAATTGTAATTGATGTTTTTATAATTCATTAAAATAACTGAGAACTTAAAAAGAGACTTACAGTTTTCATAATACTAACGTTAGCGTTTACTAAATAATTTCGGAGGAGTATTATAATATGTATTTGTTTTGAGACAGCAAAGAGGATCATTATACAACGTGATCAGTAGCTTGAAAAAAGAGCAGTAATGAATAAGTTTCTTCTGTTTGGTGTACTTGATTTTATTTCATACTATGTCACCAAAAAGTGAGAGTGCTACACTATATAGAAAAATTACAATTGCCAATATTTGATGAGTGAATTAGATTAGAAGAAGACAACTCACGAACAAATATAAAATGTGTACTTCAAATATTTAGTTTTTCTAGTATATTAAAATGGAGGTGTTGTCGGGCGAGAGTACTTAAATGACTAACCACGTCAGTTGTCAAAAGTGTTTCAAAAAACGAATGAAAAGTGAATCAAAAATATCAAATAACAAAAAATATAACTAAAAATTCTGAGTAAATTGGTTAAATGTCATTGTGCTAATAAACTAAAAAATCTTTTGAAAGATTTAATTTTCAACAGACATGTACGTAATTGTATATATTACGAATTAAGCCAGAGTATTTTTTAATTCGATAATTAGCCTGTTAATTGACACGTAATGCAGACGGTTGGGATCAGTAAATATGAATGACGATTAACCAATCATTTCGAACTTCATTCAGATAATTTTAACATTGATCTAAGAACGGTGACTTAGGTCATGTTTGGAAGATGAGACGTTTTGTATGTTTATGAGAAGTATCTTTCGATACAAATATGTGGTAAATTATGCATTAAACAGATTCAAGGGTGTGCTATGCAAATCGGAGATTGGAGCCTCGAAGCCTCGTTACCAAATCGAAAGTGCTTAGCGAAGCGTCAACTGCGAATACAGTGGATTAGGCTAGGAAAGGTATTATCATGAAAATTGAAAGATACGACTGTCACTCTAGAACTCGAAACTTGCTCATTAGTCTTAGAACTTCCAGTCTGATTCTCATTCAATAATACAGTCGACTCTGGCTGTAGTGAACTTCTGGGGACTAACATTAAATCGGATGTTCACTATATTCAATGATGCCAAAATTAAATAGAATTTCTTCTCAATGGTCAATTTTATTAGACACAGCAAAATACATTAACAACACGAACTGCAAATTTCAATATGCAGATTTAATCGCAAACGTTTCTTCCTCTGAGGACGCTCCTCTTATGTGCCGTACCAGTCTCCACAAAGTCTTTTACCTGTCTAATAACATACGAGATCCTTTCGGTAGCGGCATGGTGCCAGCAACTAATGAAACTGATCGCTTTTCCGCGCGGTGTGGCGGGTGTCACCAGGCTGTGGGGCTGCGGCGGTTGCGAGCTCCCTGTCACCTACGTAGATCACCATGCGCTTTGTCGCGAGGACTCTCAAGTAACATCAAGGTTGGAACTGAAGCAATCACTCGCGCATCGCCACTACCAGTTGTATCCCGCACAGGAGAAGGCCTTTGTTTCCGAAGTGAAACTGAGTGGCACAAGGTTATCAGTAAGGTCTTCATTGCCTGACCTCTACCTTCATTTCCGAAGAGGCATCTTCGATGATGACACCTTTGGCCGACGATTTTTTTTTCCAAGGTGCCTAGTGTTGGAATTTGCGGCACTGCGGGATTTATTTTTTCCAGGAAGGAATTAATTTCTAGGACGTATTTCCTACGTTCACTACAGCCGAGGTTCAGAGTTCACTATAACCGAATCTTCTTATACTTATTTGTAATGTACGCGAAACGGGACCAGGAACTTAAGTTCACTATAACCGAAACTTCACTATATGAAAGTTGACTATAAGAAAAATCGACTGTATCTGCTATGTCTCATCATCATAAAGTCTTCACTTTCCCTCACCACCTCGTGTTGGCTAATGAAAACTTCATGAAATACGCTTCGAAACAATTCTTACTTTAGCTACCCACGTTGGATAATGAATAACCCGCTAACTTGCAAATTAACCCAATTCAGACATTATCTGTAACATATAAATTATTTCAGTTAAAATTGTTTTTCACTTATCACATGAGGAATTATAGTTTTTTTCTAACGAGAACCAAGCGCAATTGCAGGACCCGAAAAGTCTCATCACCAGAGTATCCCGTTTATGACGTGGTGAGTTTCGACTGGACTTACATTCCAAAAGCGCCTCAGTCAGATCTGAGGGAGAAGATGAAATGGTGATAATAAAGATGATGTTGATGGAAAGGATGCAGGAAGGGAAGAGCGCGCCGTAGCTAGTTGTATAAGATTATGGGATTCACCTGGATGTAATCAGGAAAACCACAGAGATCTCGTATGAAAGCCCTCTGCCAATGAATTCGACATAGGCAGCACAAACTCATCGATGTTAAACACATCAAGTGAATTTCAGAAGCACTGCAACAGATGAGTTTAGCTCAGTGGTGACACGGTCTGCCACTGGTGGCAGTGGCACGCGTTGTGGCATCGTACCGTGCCACGAGATTGTCTGCGCAACTAGCGTCGGAAAGGGGAACTCTTAGTAACCCCGCCGTTTTGCAATAGGGATGGCGTTGTCTCTTGCGGCGGAGTTATGAACTGCGTGGAGGGGCTATTTCGTCGTGGCACTCGTGCCACGGACTCCCGCCGACCTTGTCAACACTGGTTTAGCTCATAGCGTTGCCACTCTCAAGGCGAGGTCGTAGGGATTGATTCCCGACAATAGCGGATTTTAGACACTAGCACCGAATTCGAATTCGCAGTCTGGAAGGCAATTCTAGCAGCCGGCTGCTCCTATCAATAGTATTCCAGGCGAATGAAGAAGCAGTACCCGAAGAAACTAGCCACGGATCGCGCGCGACCTCTCGTTCCTTTTACCTACTCCCTTATACTCCACACACACACACACACACACACACACACACACATACATACATACATACATACACACACACACACATACATACACACACACGGGCGCGCGCGCACTTACAACTACATGCACTACGCTATCACACATGTCGGGTGCATAGAACAGGCTGTTCCAACTCGGCCTCTGGCGGACACGGGAGCCCGCGGGCACCCGTGGCGCGCCCGCGTGCAATGGTGGCAAGCCCAGGAGGTTGTGGAGGGGGAAGCGCTCTTATCACGTTCGCTTTTCTTTTCTTGGAAGCAATGTGAGTAGTGCGAAGGCTGGTAGAGGAAGCCACAACCCCTGATTCGTCGGATACCTTGCCACCGTCGATGCAGTTGTAAATAAGATTTGCAGAACTCTATTTCTAAAGGACAGATATTTTAATTAACTTAATTTTTGCGATGATATCAGAATTTACATGTGGAAATCTTCCCCAAGCTTTATAAACTCGGCTAAAATTAAATTTATATTTGCATCAACATATTATTGTGAGCAGCTTTTCTCTGCAATGAAAAGAATAAAAATCAAAGAAAGGACTTCAAAGGGACACACTAACTTCAGGACAAGACATTGAAGAGCGTTCTACGCATAGGAACAGCCGAAGAACTGACACCAGATATTGCTTCACTTATAAAGAAAAATGTCTAAAATTAATTTCATATAATATTATTGAATTGAATAGAATTTTATGTTTCCTGTTAAACTTATAGATTTCCATTTGAGAACGAGCCCCAACGAGCCCTCAGTTCCCCAACCTAACAGCTCCCAGCTTCGAGTATCAGCGACGAATTGTCGCCAAAGGCTAAAGCAAACTCGCGCCCCGAGGTCTCGTATTTCGCCAGGCGCCGGCAGCGAATGTTGGCAGCAGTCGGTGCCCGCCTGTCTCCGCCAGTGCCCGCGGTGGCTCGCGGCGCCCGCCTGCCCGCTCGCGGGCGCCCGCCTGCCCGCCCGCGGGCTGCTAAGTTGGAACAGCCTGGCTAGGAGCTTCTTCCGACTGGATATAGGGAGAAACCTGGAGGAGGATCCCCCTCCTCACACCTCGTAGGTAGGCGCAACTCGCGTGTGGGTTGGCGCCGGATCTCACCATCCAGTGAGGAAGCTTTTACCGCCACCTCCCGGTAATAAACATTGGCCATACTAACGGCACTAATGGTCATAGTAGTTGACGTGCCCGGGAATATCAATTAATAATTTCAACGGAAATGTTGCCAGGACCGGACCCGAGATCTCACAGGTACGATCAACTTTGTTAGGTATTGTATTGCCCTTACTTTCGACTCTATTGCTGTTGGTAAGAGGATTATTATTCTCTTTAAAACATATAAATACTCTCACGTAATTTAACGAAAACCTTCACAAATTCAGCGTATGATAAGTTTGATAAAGATATTCTGGAAAAATATTTTCTTTATATATTTAAAGAAATTAGCAATTACTTTTCATTGATTTTGTTTCGAATAAGTCAAGATTAGGCAAATCATATATGTAGAATCAGAGATGGCGAGATAAAAAGATTGGTAACATCTTAGCTCAACTAAATCTGAGAATGCATGAAGGCTGAACTATTTTCAGAGCTTTCAGAAATAGAGCTTACTGTCATTGAGGAATGCAAGCAAGTACTAGGATCTATTTTCAGTGTATGATGAAATAGAGAGGGCGTTGTAGCCAAATATTCTTATCGTTGCAAACGAAATATTCTGCTTCAAATATCGTGCAGTTATTAATGATCCCGTGTTCAATGACATCCTTCTAAGAAATCTACTCCAAGAGAAACACTTTTGAGGTTATAGCGTAGATTCCGAGACATTTGTTAGAATTCAATATTCCAACTCTGTATAGAGCGATAGGAAGCCAGTGTATTTCTGCAAATGCAACTTATAGCATTTTATAATGGAGAAGTGTACGATGTTATATGTATTGAAGAAGCAAGATGCCTTTTCCGAAAGACGTTGATGTTGGTTATTATGGATAACCACTAAGATAATGCTAAAATGCGAACATTTTACTCCTGAACAGTCATTTCCATAAAATACAATATCGACCAATTTATAGAAAATAAGTACATTTAGGAGTTTTTAAACTGAAACTCTTAAGTCAGAGCTTAATACATTTATCACAATATAAAGCATAAAAAGTACCACGATCTGTGAGAAGAGAACACAATGAAGGATTCTCTCGCCTTAAGACAAGAACACCAACGCTGAAGTTTCTTGTGAGGTACATGCACAGAGTAGTTGGTGAAGTAGTAGGTAAGGTAATGAAACCTCCGTAAATGTAGAGAACTTCATATGTTGTAAAACGACTTATCATGTCAGGGGTCCATTCTCTGTGCAAGGCACAAGAACAAGAACAGAGGATGTCTGTGAGATCGTTTCTGAGGAAGTGAAGACTCCTCTCCCACTCCGGGAAGTCTTTCATCTCAGTAAACAGGAACATTCTGACAGATTTAAAGTGGATGCTCGAGAGAGACTTGCACTCAAAGAGTATCGGAAGCTTCTTAAAGTGACTGGGCAGCGACCGCTTTGCTTTCGAAAGAACACGCTGGTACACAATGTTTGTTGTATTAAAAATTCCGGAAATTAACCATACGCAGGACAGTGCGTGATGACCAATTGTAGACAAAGAAACCTATCGTTTAATCTCAGCAAATATAAAAAACAATTAAGTTCATTGCAAGGTAATCAAAGGATTTAAGTTATCGCATTGAAATAATTAGAAAGAATAGAAATTCCTTTCTTTTATTTTTTAGATACATCAACTTCGGGGTTATTAGCGACTATTTAAGTTACAGATATTATCGAAAATTAATGGTAATATTACAAATACGTGGCACATTTTAAGAATTTTACAAGTATAATAATACAAATTTAAAATTATAACTTTATTCATATAGAATAAAATTAATACCATACAATGGTTAAGTCAAAGTTTACATTTGGCAATTGAGATTAGATGTAAGAAATGGCTTTTCAAAAGTTAATTCAGGAACTTTAATCTTTTATTGACTTGTATCACTCAATAGGCGGTAAAAGAGAGGCTATTAAAAGAGGCACAAACAAAGCTTAAGTATGGAGATATTTTCAATTGTTTATTTTGAACTATTGTAAGTGAGCTTTAAGGTGTTTTCTTCAATACACCGAAAGGTATCTCAAGCCATTAAGCATTAACCTGTCAATTTAAGACCTAAAATTGTAGTAGTCGCAGATTCCACCTTCTCGATACAATTAATAAATAATTAAACGTAAAGAGCGAAATGTAGTCTTGTTAAGTTACACACATTCTTAGTAAAATCAATATTTATTTTTCTGTCTATAAATTTCTTTCAATGTTATAAGAATGTATTGGTATTTTATTAAAAGACAGAAACTTTTATTTAAAGACAGAAGTTTCTGTCTTCAAATAAAAGACCAATACATTGTGATAAAATTACGCGAATTCTTTCTGTCGAGACGTTGAGAGCGTCTCCTTGGGAATTCCCTGTTGCGCAGAAGCAGTTTGCGAAAGTTGCAAGCTGCGTGACCTTTGACCGACGCGAGCGGGGTGGCGCAGCGCTGATCGAAATGGCTTTGCGCATTACGCCTCCTCACAGCGCGCGGCGCTCGGCAGTTGCCTTCAGACCTCCCTCGCGGAGGGGCGAGTGAAAGCCAAGCACATTCACAAAGGAGAGTGTGCGTACACGGGGGGACACTAACAA
>JAHLJT010009419.1:21498958-21510328 GCA_031308135.1 Acheta domesticus | reverse complement strand
GATCCTGGGTCCGAAGACAACGGTAAACCATCACATGAGGGTAAAGAATAACTTACCCTTGAACGTCGAGCTTTAAGAAGACACAGTCTCGACCCTGCGAGGGCAACCACCCCACACTGTTCTTGTTCTACCAGGGGGCACAAATCCCTGGGGTGAGCACCTAAGCTTTTCGTTTTTATACTTACTCCCCGCACAAGTACGTCGACAAGCTGATATCCGGGTCACCGCCGGAACGTTGTTTGCCTTCACGGCAACCTCCTCATACAACGCCTGGGACGGGCCGCCCTGTCAGCTTAGAGCTACTGGCTATCAAGGCTAGTACCAGAGCCCAAACAATACGCTACTCACATACGCCGGGAAGAAGCCCCTCCTCTTTGCCTAGAGTATCGGGCCACTGCCACGACGAAGCCGAGGGCCCATAAGGGGGCCACCTGAACCAAGGTCGGGACGGCTCGGGGCCTCCTTCCCCTCACCTCACTGTCTCCACCTTCAAGCTGTTGACATGAGTATCGCCAGAATCTAGGCTACACGATGGGAGATTCGTTTTTCCCGTCTGGACTTTCATATGTGGAATCCGAAGCATTCATAAAAACGTCCTTAGCCCAATCCAACTTAACGGTAGAAGATATTAACCCAACTGGTTCGTTACCGGGGAAGCCAGGCAACCCAGGGCGTAGCATAAGCCTACTCACTGCCTCTACTTTTAAGCTAACGATGTGAGTTGCACCGTGAAACTTAGGACCCGAATGGTCGTCTAAACTCTCCAACAAAGATCGCGACCACCTACGGCCATGATTACCCTTGCGGGGTTGTAACAAGACACGAGTAAAACCCGTTACACAGTTTCAATCAAAAGTGATTCGCAGGACATAGTGTGCCCACACGACATAAACTCTTGCTTAATCACGCCAGCTTTTCTCTCCCAAGCGAATGTAGCTAATTAAAGCTAATGTATATTAAAGAAAGTTAACATAGGTATATTTGGAAATTGAAAACTAATATCTTTGACTTAATCACATCTTACTTGAATGTGAATTAAAACTACAGCACTTGTCTATTTTTCTTGCATTTGTAATGCAATGAGATTTATTTCCTTGATTTTTAGCAAACATAAAATTTCAAAACTTTTATTTATTCCCATCACTTCATACAAAATTGGTGTGGTGAAAACAAAATACAAAAAGTATAACAAACATACAAATTTTATATAAGATAAAAAATACTTTAACCTGTTAATATAATAGTGTTCACGGGTACTCAATCTAAATAAAAACACAGTCCATTAGACAGGAAAAGTAATTCTGTAAATCCTTTCCCTTCCCCAATCCTACAGTCTACTTCACTCACATTTTTCCACCACTCACCTTTTCACATTTTTATACCTTCATTTATTATGGGTTCTTGCCTTCAAATCCCTTGAAATTTTATTCAAAATCTAAATTAATTAGCAATTATAAACACAAGGTAATACACACATTCAATTTCTCCTTTCACACTAAGTCTTTACATCTATTATGCTTTTTCTTGTAGTTGTTCTATATCTTCGTTTAAGAACAATTTCCGTAAAGCATGTTAAATGTAAACATAAGTAAATTCTCGTCAGTTAAGTTGAAAATTATTTTAACTCAGTTTTCTAAATGCGCAACGACTCAATTTTTAAATCTTGATTGCCCAAAACCATTCATGACTAATTTGAAAGCAATCACTGGATGGAACTAAAGTTGTCATGGCACACGCAAGATACATAATCCAACTTTTATAGAATATATTTCAGAATAATAAAATTACATATAGAAAATGCAATTTCTGAGGTCTAACCAAAATGTGACTCATTTTCGACAAAAGTCATACATTTAGTTGTAGATGCAGGGAAAAGAAATTTTCATAATTTGAGTAAATAAATAATTAAATTACTTCACTTCGATAAGTAAAAGGTTCGATTACGAAGAAAATTTTGTTTTCTGTACAATAATTGTATAATGTAATGGTATAACAGTGTCATTTAGTAAGCTGAATTAAAATAATTTTCAACTTATCTGATGAGACTTTACTTATGTTTATATTTAAAATGCTTCACGAAAATTGTCCTTAAATGAAGGCACAGAGCAACACTTGCTGGCATCATTAATTATAGATTATGTATTTTCCTACTAAACCTGATAAGTTAAGTTTAATTAACTAGTGTTAAGCCATTCACGACCTACTATTGCATGTGTGGAACTGCGGAAATAGTGTTAACTACATCTCCGAGCAGCTTGCAAAAGTTTGTTTGCCCGCATTCCTTAAAATGTTTCAGAAACTTGATTCTGGCTGGTGATAATTTGCAAAGCTTGCTACTGCCAGAGAAAACAAGCTCCTTTATGTTGCAATTAACCCACTTGGCCGCGGAAAGGGCTTTAAGGATCTTTGAACCCCGTGATGCTTTTCGCGAAAGGAGAAACAAGTAGAAATGAATATTAAGTACATTAACGCTATCTAGTGAAATATGTTGCATTAAGAATTATTTTTAAATATTGCTAATTACGAAGGTTTCACACAAATTTTATATTCTGCGTGTATTTTATTTTGGCCAGATTGAGCATTCTTCCCTCTTATTACGATTGGTGAAAAAAATAAGTGCAAAACAAAATGATTCGACTTCAACATGCATCATCCAGGGTGTTTAAAATAAGTTGCTTAAATACTCGTTTACACGATAACGTAGTATTTGTTTCTATGATAAAATCCAAGAACTACTCTAAGTCTGTAAATAAAGTAATTTTGGATGTAAATAATACATGTTATTAAAACGCTCTCGTTATCAGCTATACGACGCTAATACTCAGATCGTCAATTGCGCTGTCAAGAGTATCAAATCCGTTCAGCCCTCTTTTCGACGACACTTATTTCTTAAAAATATTATTTATGTCTGAAAAATGTCGGAAATGTTTAGTGTAAGGTGCTATAATCCCTAACCATTGAGTCAGCCAGAAATTAAAATTAAAAATATTAATATAAATAGAAGCAGTTAGAATTGATTATACAAATCAAAACACATAAAATAAATATAAAGTATAAAAATATCACACCGTGTTTTGGAATTCCCCTGTCTTCCATCTTCGTCAGATGTAAAATTGTTAAACAATGATAAACTAAAATTAGCAGTATTGAAGGTTCATTCGTTAAGTCAATAATTTGAAATGACGAATATTAAATTACTGACTTTTCAATCGTGATAAACCAACTTTTCCAAAACAAAAATATTTGTACACAAATCACTGAATGCCTTTTTAGGGACAAGGGATAATTATAATGTTCCGGTTTTGCAGTGGCAGTGACCTTCCAAACAGAGAACACTGACAATGTGTTAGCCTCAACACCGGCGATAATGAGTATTTTCATTTGACCAACGACAAAGCTGATATCCCCTATTCGCGAAGGCGCCCAAACGTGGTTATAATACTGACTATCTGACGAAACCACGGCATATAAATTGTACATACGTGCATAGATAATTCTACAGTCTGCAATTCAGAGCACCCCCAATTTCACCAAAAAATTTCCCACTCGGATTTCGCGTCACTCTTTTGTCAACGCGTGGGTTTTAGGCGGCTCAAGCGGAAAATGCAGCACCGTAAAGCAGCGAATAAATTCGGCCTCTACACCACCCAAGCAGATAAGCGCAGAGGCAGTCGCGCGCGAGGCCACAACACTCGTAAATTACGACGCACCTCCACCCCTGCGAGAATAGGCGCGCGGCAAACAAAGCGACGCAACCCACAGGGGGCTAGAGGGAACCTGCCACGTTGGATTCACGCGGCGGGAAACTGGCCAATCCGGAGAGACGGTGAGGTTCCGAAAAATCTCGGGGCTTTTCCTAACACGGAAAATCATCTCAATTTACCTTTTCTTTCGTCTTTTCAGGCGCTTGAACTGCTATGGTCATTAGTAAATTTGCCGTAAATTTGGTGCATGCTTATATCACGGCTACATAACGGCACTACACATCGGCTTGCAGTTTTCTCCATTCATGTATCTTCCTCCAACGGGGCATCGCCCCATCCGGAACAAGCTCTAAGATTCAACTGGTCTCCTGACATGTGTGGTTGTGCAGTGCATCTGGGTGTGCGTGTGTGTATATAGGGGTGACGATAGGATGGTACTTGATTGTTTGCAGGCGCTTGAACGGCTAAAATCAAGTGCCGTAAGTGTAGTGTATATTAAATAAGGAAGCTCTGTTTTTCTGTCCTCGCTGAAACCCGAGAAGCTGCGCAGACTTACACGCCGACTTCTCACTTTCAGATATTTCCCCGACGGAACCACGTTTCAGCCGGGACAAACTCCCGACTGGCTAACAACTTAAAATAGTGTGGTGCATATTCATGTATATGTGTGCGTAAGGGAAGACGGCGGGACAAGACGAAAGGAAAGACAGCGCGCAGTTCACGATTTTTAGGATACCGCTCCGGCATTCTCCTGTTATTTATCGGAAAACTACCGAGAAAGAACCTTTCGGTGGGTCGGCGGCTGAGCGGCTAACGGAGTTGGCACCAAACATGCCGAGAGGGTGGAATAAACTAGAAGGAGACGTATCCATAGTTTAATTCAAGGCATCTGCCAAATTTGGGCTCGCTAAGAAACGACGAGGACGAGTGCGCTTGCTTGACAACAGCCTTCATTGTCTCGAAAGTGATGAATTATTAGCAGGTTTGTATTATTTTCTGATAGAATTTTGTTCTCCTGCTGTACTATAAGTATCAACTGCCAATTTGATTCACGTTTGAAAGAGAAAATACTTTAATCGTATATTGAGAGGAAAGACACGAAATATTGAACATGGGATCATAAAATGTAGATTTATTAACCCGATCTACAGACCACTTAAAGTTTTCAGAGATATTTTGGTATTTTAGCTTTATATATAGAAACAGGCGATAAAATAATGTGTATGCGCATTCAAATGGACTACATTCAAGAATAAGGTCACGCCTTACGTGGTGTCGTCGTGGTTAATGATTACACGGTGTCGTCGAAATAAGGGATAAACAGTAAACTCCTTGTAGCGGTAGCAGCGATTTGGTTACGGGCGACCGCACTGACGGCCAAATCCGCAAACTGTTGGACGGACATTTTTATAAGTTGAATAGTTTTTCACGTCCCAAGACATGTATTTCCATCAAAAGTTTCTCAGACATTTTTTGCTGCATTGCACAAAAAATGTTTCATTGGCTCCATTGAATAACAAATAAGAGGAAGTAAAATATTTTCAAAACATAACAAAAATAAAAACAATAATAATAATAATAATAATAATAATAATAATAATAATATAATACGCTTTTCTATGACTTGATTTTTTTTAGAAAACGAACTGTAGGTATCTCATAAGTTTGAATTGTCAAATGAAAAAAATAGAGTATTGCAAGTGTATTATACACTGTGAACTGATGGCCAGTGTCAAAAATAAACAAATGAAATACTAATTGGTGTATGCAATTCAAGACGGATGGTATAAGAAATGTTAACTATAGTAACATAAGCAAACTTATATAGTATGAGTATTGCCCTTATTTTAGCACGAAAGGCAAAGTCATGGATATTCAATGAGGCATATTACCTTATGTTAAAAGATAAATATCACATTCCTATAAAACGTCCTCTAAAATTTATTCAACAAAAATATTGCACGCATTAAGGTTACAAATATTTGTATCAGAGTAAACAACGTACGTTTTGTGAGTATTCCCATTAGTCAGAAAAAGTAAACTGTGTTATTTTGGTCTGTACGAGCATATGTACAAATAGTATGGAAAGAGAAAATAATTGTACAATGAAGTTACTCTCACAATACTCGTATTTCACTCGCGTACACAAATTCCGTTATCTGCATGTCTACAATTGAACGCGGTCCAGTTTCGTGCACTATTTAATATTTGCCAGTAAATTTAGCAGGATTCGCATGCATAATTATCCTTTTGGGTAATTTGTGGTCTGCATTCCAATTGAGAGTATACACATATTGTTCGAACGAAAGGGTAGACACCCGTCCCTGAAAGGGCAGACGCATGGATAAATAATTATGACAGAAATATCTCTAATCATTTCGATTGTCATACTCACTCCGATAAGTTGGCGTAAGTTTCCTCATGTCGGGTATTTATATACCCCTAGCTTTAGATAAACAAAATATAATGGGAATGATATTACTATTTGATAGAGAAATGTGACTGTTTACACCGTTTAACATCAAAGTTATATTTCCAGTACCCAAACGACAAATCAAGTAACTTACCCTTCTTAAGATACAAATAACAATATTACCACGTGACCCGCATCGTGGACTCCTAAAAGATACACTTGCGTACGTATATCTCATTGAATGATCTCCTTTTTATCATAAAATAAATTGTAATAAAATGTTTGAAAGTGGTCAGGCGGAAGAGCAGGCTAAATGGCCTGGGCCTCGCCACCAATGAAGACATTTATTTATACTCTCGTCAAAGTGAGACGGGCATGCCACATGTAACAACCAATACAAGAGCAAGATTGCTTTGCGCAAATTTGCATTACATTTACTTGACGATTTTGAAAGAAGGGCGTAGGTATATTTGCTGCACTTTCATTTATAGTGTGAATTGGTATGATGAGTCTTGGGTCTGAATCCATTGTGTTAGCATGATTCGTCTCATGGATGTTAAATAACAAGACTGTTGGGTATATTTTTATTATATTTACTTGACAAAGCAGAAAGGGTAGCGTATGTATGTTTCTACACACCATAATTTATGTATGAACTGGTGCGAATGGGCATAGGCCGAATACATTATGACGGTATAAATGTTTATCTTTTGTGTGTGTTTGGTCAGAATATCTTGAAAGTTTACCACATAACAGAAAAGCCAAAAACTTATCATCGTTTAGTATGTAGATTTTCAATATTCACGCGAAATCATGCCCCGAATGTCTAAAATTAATACTTAACTTCATTTGCTGATTAATTGCAATATTAACGATGAAGACTTTTCGCTTACGATCAAATGTATAAATCAATTTATCTGGTATGTCTGAAAGATGTAAAAGTGAGAATTATTCTATATTACAATCATGAACAAAATACAATGACAAATGTAGTAATCATAAGTGTTGTGCGGAAACTCTTCTTACAAGAAACAGGATCAGAGAAATTAAAATTAGTTTTGTAACACAAAGCAATGGAGAGTAAGTAAAGTCCTCACGATATTATGCATGCATGTCTCGGCCTGGCCGGCCGCCAACAGCTGTTAACTGTTCTCCAATTTCCCCACGCACATGCAAATTCGCACGAACTTCTGTATATCTCCTTAAATTATCGGTTAAAGTTTCAGGAAGGATTGCTGGTACAATGTTCCAAAATCGTATAATGGTAATCAACTAGCACTTTCAACAAGTGCATATGCTTCCTCTAAATATATGAAACTGTAAGATCATATTATTAAGAACAGTTAGGTTATTCTAGTAGAAGCCACGCGAAAATTTTCTTTCATTTGGACTGCATTGGTTATGGTGGCTAGCAACTGGCTACTTTGCTAAGGGAACGCTTCAATCACTCATCACACGACTCAGAGAGTCTTTTTTGCTTTGAAAAATATTTCCCCGGGATGGAATTTTTACTCAAATTAGAATGTTTCCTCGTTTAACGCTCTTATCTAAACATATAATTTTGATGACGATATTTTATTAAGAAGACGTGTCTAGATTAAGTAACCTTGTTGGAGGATGAGGGCCAAAAAATTATCTTTGGCGATTTTCGAAAATCAAAGCTCTAGTAGAAATAGTACCTGTGACATTTTTGTAACCATGGTTTTTTCTTTTCGAAAAAATATTAAAGAACGTATCTGGAGTCATTTGTGAGAAAATTGTGAAAATTTCCTACAAGCTTCAAACGGAGAAACCCCCAAAAATAAGAGATCTCTTACAAAATTCGCAAGGTTTTGAGATCGGCCACATTGATTAGATAGATAGATAGATAGATATTGTTTATTTAGCCTTCTCGGCTATTTTTACATAAAATACATATTTACATACATTGCTTACATCTATAAGTATACTCTATTAACTATTTACAAAATGAATTTTCTACTTTTATGTGTTTTATAATTTTTCTTTTAAATTCTTTAATTTGTTCACAGTTTTTTATTTCTAATGGTAGTTTATTATATAATTCAATTCCTTTGTCAATAGTCTATTTTTTGCCTGTTCAGTTTTACTAAAATTAATTACTAAATGTTGTGCTTGTCTTGTTTCCCTTGCTGTTTTATCTTTCACTCTTTGGATTTTGTTTACCAAATCTCCTGTTATTTGGTTTTTAATTAATTTAAAATAAAAATTAGTGTCTTATACTGAATTCTCTCTTTTATTGACATAAATTTCAGAGTGTCTAGCATGTCTACCACTGGAGTGTATCTATTGCATTGAATTATTACCCTCATTGCTCTATTTTGTTGTATCTGAAGTTTTTTAATTTCACTTTTTTGGGCTCCAACTAGTATTGTTGCACAGTAATCAAAATGTGGTGCAATTATGGATTTATATATCAAACATCTTGTATAGCCATTTATATATTGCCCAATTCTGTTTAACATATTAATCTTTTTTCCAGTTTTCTTTACTATATATTCTATATAATCTTTAAAATTTAATTTACTATCTATAATTACTCCCAGATATTTCATTTTGTATACCCGTTGTATTTCCTTTAAATCAGTTGTGAATAATTTTGTTTCTCTTTCTTCTATGTTTCTTCCACTATGTAAAATCATAAATTTAGTCTTTTCTACATTCATTATTAATTTATTTACCCTTAACCATTCTTGTACTGCAATAAATACACTCTGCAGTTTAAATTCAATTTCCGCTTCTGTTTCTCCAATTACATACAATAAAGTGTCGTCAGCAAATAACTGAATTTTACATTCATTTGCAAACAAATTTATTATATACTTAATTAAGTCATTTATGTACATTATAAACAATATTGGTCCCAAAACTGACCCTTGCGGAACACCTAAATCTACGCTAATTTCCTCTGACATAATGTTATTATATTTAACTTTTTGCTTTCTATTTACAAGATACGAAATAAACCACTTTTGAACGTCACCTTTGATACCGTATTTGTACATTTTCTCAATCAGCATTGACCTGTCAACCGTTTCGAATGCCCTCTTTAGATCCAAGAAGATAATTCCTACTTTCTTTCCTGTATCAATATTAATTTTCCATTCGTCTAAGACTGCTTGAATCGCGGTTTCACAAGATTGTTTTTCTCTGAATCCTGATTGTTCATTTCTTATAATTTTGTTTGTTTCAATAAATTCATTTAATTGCTTCTTTACTATTTCTTCTAATATTTTTTCATACGTGGGTAGTTTATTTATTGGCCTAAATTCAGCTGCTCTCTTTGTGTTTGTCACTTTGGAATTGGTATTACGGTGGAAGTTTTCCATGATTCAGGAAAGATCCCTTTTTCTAATGAATTATTTATTATTTTCAAAAATACAGCTTCTAATATTTCATAATTTTCTTTTATCATTTTTGTTGTAATACCCTCGTCGGTTCCTTTTTTGTTTGTTAGCCCAAAGATAATTTTACGCAATTCTTCCTTTCTTATCAATTTAAATTTATTAAATTCCCTGTCACACCATTTTTCATTTTGCTTGTAAATATTCTGATTCCCTGCATCAGCATTTTGTACTAAAATATTAATGCTTCTTACGAAATAGTTATTGAATTTGTTTGCTATATTTTCTTTACTACTTTCATCAAATACAATATCTGTAGTCATTAAATCACAGTTTTTACCTCCAATTAATTTCTTAATTACCTTCCATAATTCTTTACTATTATTTTTGTGTTCTTCAATAGTATTATTATAATATTCTACTTTCTTTTTCTTAATTAGTTTAACTACATTATTTCGTAACTTCTTGTACTCTTCCCACTTGTCCGGTTCTCTCGTTATTTTAGCTGTTTTGTATACTTCATCTCTCTTGTTGCACAACATTTTTATTTCTTCGCAATACCATTTTCTTTCATTCCATTCTGTATGCACCTTCAGCGTTTTAAATGGTGCCACCTTATCTAAGGTTTTTACGACTGCTTTACAAACTCCTCGCTTAACTCGTCTTCATTGTCATGTTTTAATTGTCTAATATTACATTCTAATATTTCTCTAAATTGATCATCTTTAAAATTTCTATAGTCTCTTTTACGTATTTTAATCCTTTCTCTTCGATTTGTACCTTTATCTTTTACATCCGACTTAACTATTACCCAAGCATGGTCGGTAATTTTTGGTGTGTCTTGTACTTCTACATGTATGTTTACATTTGAGAATACTAGATCAATGATTGTCTGACTATTACTATCCACTCTTGTTGGCTCTTTTACCAATTGGTTTAGTCCCAATGCTTTAAAACTATTTACTAACTTCTTCTTTACGTAACTTTCTCTCAGTACATTTATATTAAAATCCCCTATTATTATGCAATTATTAATTGTTAATATTTCTTCCACTTTGTTTGTAATATAGTCAATAAATTCGCTATCAGATGCATTTGGAGAGTGATAGACAGCAACTACCGATCCTAGAGTATTCAATACGCAGAAAATTCTGGACGCGGTATTATGCGTTAGCATACGACAGGCAGGCAGACACAGAAAGACAAACGGCGGGACAATCGGTTATGCGATGGGATAGAAATGACGTTTTCAGTATTAGGAGCACCAGAAAAGTGTGTTTCTTTTCAAACTTTCGACAATATGTTTTTGCAGCATGACGTAACTTTCTACAAGACGCATATGTAGTATACGAGAAAAAACAATAAATGGTTTGGAATTACCACCTTTCCTTTTTGCCTCATCCACAGAACACACACACAAGCACAGACCAAAGAGAGTGAACGCGCGAAGTCTGATTAAGAAGCCCGAGCTCAAGGTGTGGATGGGAGACAGGGAACGGTGATTGGTTGATGAGGGCAAGGAAGTTGGTAAGAAGACGGAAGGAGAATGGATTGGGAGAGAAATCTCGTGGTAAAGTTTACCAGAGTGGGACCGGCCTTCACTCTCTGTGCTGGACAGGACAGGACTTAAAAGAACGAATCTGTAGTGAACGGAATGCAAAGCCCGCTGAGTCAGGTGTTTTTCCCCCTTTTGCACAACTGACTGAATACACAGAAGAGCAAACGATGTCTAAGAGAAGGAACGAACGACGCCTAAGCGAGGAGGAGCGCAGAACGTGGGGTGGGACGAAGGACAGAAAACGGAAATTGGGTGATGAGGAACAAGATGGCTGGAGAGAAGACGGAAAGAGAATAGATTGTGAAGGGCAGTGCATGGCGTGGTGCAGTTTAC
>JAHLJT010009419.1:21479540-21498858 GCA_031308135.1 Acheta domesticus | reverse complement strand
CTAGAGGGTACAGGAGAGAAAACTGGGTAGTTTGGCACACCCAGGCCACAGATTTAGAGTGGAATGCCCGAACTTGCATTAGCCAGCGAAGGAGGGCTTGCCTTCAGCATTAGTCATTCGAAAAAGCCCGTCAGTGGTTTAGTTGAAATGCCGAGTGGCGATCGGAGAGGGACCCTCTTGCTGGGTCCCTGCGGTGGGGATTGACCCCGAGGCCACTGTGGGTCGCAGTAACGGATGGCAGGAAACAACCCGAGGGTTAAGTGTGATCTGTGAACTCGAACTTGCGTCCTGCGAATCTTCAATTCAAACCAATGAGCAAAATGAATAGAACAAGCAATGTAATGTATCTTAACGTGCCTTGTTCTATCAATGTCACATACCTGCTCAGAAACCGAGCTAATGTCACCTTGTCGACGTCTGGCCATTCCACGGATCCTAGTCCCAGGGACACAGAGCCGGCAGTAGCTCGAAGCCATCGTCAGAGATGGACCCGGGATGAATTAAAGGAGGTGATATGGTGCTTTTACTATGCAAAAGCGAAAAATGGGGGCTCTGAAATAGAAGTTTTCAAGGTATGGAGAGAGCGGAACCCAGATAAGAGACCTACCCTAGACTCAAAGAAGCGTGCAGTCAACGACGATACATACTCAGCAGTGGAAAATTCACAGCAGAACAACTTGCTGACATTGAGAGAAATGCGGAGTATGTACTTCGCTCGAACAATCCACATGACGAACATGTAGAACTTGAAAATGATGATCCTGTGGAAGGTTCAATTCTTTCCAGTGAAACACACGTCAGTGGTGAAAATTCATCTGGCAATGAATTACACGATAAGGACATAATGCGAAATCTCCTTCGGCGCGAGATAGAAAGAGTTAGTCAACTTCCGCTTGAATCTCGCGAATCGTTGAGGAGTATATACGAAAATGCCAAAGCTAAAGAGTGATAGAAACAGTGAATTCTGTCTTAAATGAGGTGGTGGAGACCCCAGGCAGAGATCTAGATATTACTGAAATTAATCACATCATATATGCAACTGGATATCTAGTATCTCAGATAATTTTGAGGCCAGCCAAAGAACCACCGACGGCCGACAGCAAAACAGAGTAAACAGCTCTGTACCCCCCGTGGATGAACAGAATTTTGAAACGGATAGCCGACACCCGGCGCGAAATATCACTCTTAGCTGAAGCATCTTCTAAATCAACACACACCTCTAAAGTTCAACGAAAAATATTCAATGTTGAACAAAATACCATATTGAAAATGACACAAGCAGGCTAATGGTAGTTGAGAAGCTAAAAGAGAAAATTCAAGCATGGGCTCAAAGAATAGACGTTACAAACGTAGAATAGATTTCCGTGTACAGAACCGGTTGTTTGAAACAGACGCGAAGAGATTCTATCGCAATCTGACTCAAAAACCGAATGGCAAACCTGTTACTCCTTCAAAAGATGACGTCGAAGCGTTTTGGGCAGGAATCTGGGAGGAGAGCAGATCCTACAACAAAGACGCATCTTGGCTTCAATCTGAAGTTGATGCTGCCGATGAACTTGTAGAAACAGTGGAAGATGTTCACCAATTCTCGGAAGAGGACCTCTTCCAAGCAATTGGGAACATGGGAAACTGGAAGTCCCCCGGGATTGATAAGATCCATATTTATTGGATTAAGAAATTAACAGCAATACATTCTCATCTAGCAAAGGCTGTTAATAAAATTTTAGAAAACCCGAAGGAAATCCCGGAATGGCTCACACGCGGCATCACGTATTTGCTACCCAAAGCGGGAGACAGCTCTTTGGCGAAGAACTACAGGCCAATTACTTGTCTGCCAGTACTGTACAAAGTTATAACTTCAGCCATAGCTGGCAAAATGTACAGACATCTAGAGAAGAATCATCTAATGCCAGCTGAACAGAAAGAATGTCGTAAAGGCTCTTATGGCTCTAAGGAAATCTGGCTACTGAATAAAGTCATCTTGAATGATGTAAAGAAACGCAAACGTAATTTGAGCATGGCTTGGATTGACTACCAAAAGGCCTTTGATAGTGTACCACACGGTTGTATTTTGAAGACCCTGGAGATCTATCGATTTCATCCTAGACTTATTGAATTTTGCGAGGCTAGTATGAAGTCGTGGAGTACCAGGTTACAAATACACAACGGAAAGGAAGCAGTAGAAACCAGAAGTATTCAGATTAACAGGGGTATTTTTCAAGGAGATTCACTACCCCCTCTGCTGTTTTGCATTAGTTTAATCCCACTATCGAGACAGTTGTCGCAAGCTGACTTTGGTTACAAGCTCCATGGTGATGAAAGGCCAGTATCACATTTGTTTTACATGGATGATCTGAAAGTGTTTGCTAAGAATGAAGCGAATTTCTCCAAATGCTGTCAGTCGTGAATGACTTTAGCAATAACATCTGCATGACGTTTGGTCTTGACAAGTGTGCAAAAATCAATTTAAAAAAGGGAAACTCACAACGTCTGAGAACATTGATATTTATACGCACACTGTGATTCAAGATCTTGTGCCAGGTAAAACTTACAAATATCTGGGCATTGAAGAATGTGAAACCATCTCGAATGACAGAATGAAAGAGAGAATTCGTAGGGAGTATTATAGGAGTGTGAGACTTGTCCTGCAGTCCGCTCTGAATTCCAGGAATAAAATATCTGCAATAGGTAGTTTGGCGGTACCTGTAGCCGAATACAGTTTTGGACTAGTGGACTGGACTGAGCAAGAAATTCGCACCATGGATCGAAAAACCAGAAAACTGCTAACAATGCATCATGTTTCCCACCCTCGAGCTGATATACATAGACTTTATGTGTCACGTAAGGAAGGAGGAAGAGGCCTCAGACAAATTGAGGCGTCCTGGCACAAAGCAATAGTCGGGTTGGGGAAGTATGTAGTCAGCCATCAAGATGACCCTCTAATGAGGCAGGTCATGAAATCTGACCGAAGAATGGGAAACAGACGCATTGTTAGTGTAGCAAGAAGCATTGCGAAGAAAACTAGGCAAGACACGTCGAATAACACTGAACTTGTGATGCTGCTAAACATGAAGTGTGAGACACAAAAAATGTTAAAGAAATCGTGGAGAGACAAACCACTCCACGGACAATACCTAAAAAGAATGGACAAGGTGCATATCAATAAAGATCAATCATTTATGTGGCTTAAAAGGGGAAGAATGAAGCCAGAATAGGAAGAACTTATAATAGCTGCCCAAGATCAGGCCTTGAGAACACGACATTATGATAAAGCGGTTCTCAAAATTTCCCAAGATGATAAATGCCGCATTTGCCTGGAGCGAGTAGAAACCATTGATCATATTGTCTCAGCTTGTCCAATCCTAGCAAAGACCGAATACCTGAAAAGACATGACAGGGTGTGTAGCTACCTCCACTGGCAGATCTGTACCGCCCTCGACGTTCCAAACACATGCGCCAAGTGGTACGAACACTCACCAAAACCGGTGACGTCTGTTGGATTGTGTACGATATTGTACGACCAACAAATTCAAACTGATCGCACGATAGCGGCAAACAAACCGGATATAGTTAGCTGGGATTTGGCGAAAAAAATCGTGTTTACTTATCGATGTTGCTGTACCTTGCGATCCAAACGTCGTTACCAAGGAGGCAGAGAAACGTCTTAAATACAAGAGTTTGGAAATCGAGATCAGCCGAATGTGGGGCGTAAAAGCACAGGTCGTCCCGATAGTTATCGGAGCTCTGGGATTTGTTCCGCAAAATTTGAGTAAGAACTTGTCCAAACTCCACGGTAATTCAAAAGACTGGGAAGTGCAAGAAATTGGTTTATTTGGAACAGCCTACATTTTGCGTAAAGTATTGTAGAGGCACTGATAGTCACCGGATCTGCTCCTTAGGTAGCTGGTTGCAACCTGGAGTAGATTTTATATATTTAGCCGACTCATAAGATCTTTATTCGTGATGTAATGGGAAAATAATAATAATAATAATAATAATAATAATAATAATAATAAGTTTATACTGAGCCGACACATAACATCTTTAGTCGAGGTTTAGAGGAATAATAATAATGATAATAATAATAATAATAATAATAATAATAATAATAATAATAATAATAATAACAACAAGATGATAAGTGCCGCATTTGCCAGGAGCAAGTAGAAACCATTGATCATGTTGTCTCAGCTTTGTCGAATCCTAGCAAAGACCTAATACCTGAAAAGACATGACAGAGTGTGTCGTTACCTCCACTGGCAGATCTGTACCGCCCTCCAAGTTCCAAACACATGCCCCAAGTGGTACGAACACTCACCAAAACAGGTGACGTCTGTTGGATTGTGTACCATATTGTACGACCAACAAATTCAAATTGATCGCACGATAGCGGCAAACAAACCGGATATAGTTATCCGGGATTTGGCGAAAAAAACGTGTTTACTTATCGATGTTGCTGTACCTTGCGGTCCAAACGTCGTTACCACGACGGCAGAGAAACGTCTTAAATACAAGAGTTTGGGAATCGAGATCAGCCGAATGTGGAGCGTAAAAGCACAGGTCGTCCCGATAGTTATCGGAGCTCTGGGATTTGTTCCGCAAAATGTGAGTAAGAACTTGTCTATACTCCCAGGTAATTCAAAAGAGTGGGAAGTGCTAGAAATTGCTTTATTTGGAACAGCCCACATTTTGCGCAAATTATTGTAGAGGCACCGACAGACCATAGATCTACTCCTTAGGCAGCTGGTTGCAACCTGGAGTAGATTTTATATTCAGCCGACACATAACATGTTTAGTCGTGATGTAATGGAAAAATAATAATAATAATAAGTTTATACTGAGCCGACACATAACATCTTTAGTCGTGGTTTAGAGGAATAATAATAATAATAATAATAATAATAATAATAATAATAATAATAATAATAATAATAAAAGGATTAATTTATTTCACTTTTCCCCTTTTTGATAAACAAGACTAACATATTAATACCTCTTAAACTTCAGAAATTCTGTAAATGCAGAAAATTCACTGAAATATTTGTAAGCTATTTTGCGAATAGCTCGTTATATATGGAACAGAGCAGGATCGCTGAAGTTGGCGCCCTACTTCGTGCGTCCCGACTCAGCGCTTATCTGCTGCCAACCGGAGTTATCCGCTACATGACGAGTTAGTCCTAGGGGACGAGAGGAGAGGGGCTGGAGCGCGATCGGCTCTAAACTAATGAAAGGCGATTGGTGTAGTATTACAATTAACAGTAGGTATTGAACCACAAATGAAATTCTGTTTCACGTAATAACAAAAGTGTATTTTTAACACGTCTTGCGCGTCACTCAGTATTTTCTATTTTGTAAATTATTTTCGTGATTCCCCGTCCAACTCGGAGAGGAAAAACAACATATCCTAATTTTCATTTAGGACACAACCTACCCTCTGATGGAGATACCCACAATAGCGATGTTGAGGTGGGTGTTGAGGATAGGGGCAGTTCTCAGGGGCCTCTAACCTTCACCGTGCCCGGCTGCCGCTTGCAAACCCCTATTGCACTAGAGATTTTCAAAATATACAATATTCCTCACATATTCCTCATGCCATGCGCGAAAAGCGGTTTATCGTGCTTGTTTTCCGTGTGCGAAACAGTTAATTTTTTACACAGTGCGAAACATCGCCAAGCGTGTACGAAACATCTGTAACGATTCGCAATTGTCTTTCGTCTTGACGTCTTTGTTTATTATTTACACACAACAGTGTTACGACACTGACTGAAATTCGTTTACGTTTGTACCAGTAAGAAGTATGGATTCAGAAAGTGATTCGGAGATAGATTTGACGCATTGCGTTTTACTCACGGCGTGTTAAAAAGTAGTATACGCAACACGGGGGATTCCCTTACTCGTCTCTATCGTCCGAGCTGCACTCGGACGACAAACTTGACTCGTGTGTGAATCGCCTCATACTTGTTACGTAAATAATTTTTAATCTGTAAAGTACAATGTAGCTACTTCCAAACATGTATTTCGAGCTTACTTCTCGTACACGTTGGCATGGGGATATATCTATGGACATTGACTTAATTATTAAAGGTAAGCAAACACAATTGTAAATAGCTGGTCTTGTGGTAAGGTATAACGATGCCACTGTGGTACGCGTGCTACTGCAGGCTGTGTGGCCTCTACTGTTGCGCTTGAGCTGCTCTCGAATAAAACAGTATTCCACTCTACCGACAGCGAGGTATTATGCACACTTCTGATATTCTTTCTCACAACGAGGTATTCTTTGTGACAACAAAGAACTATTTACTGATATTCCAGTAGTTGCCTTTAAAATTCAGTATTAAAGTAAACAAATATTTTGTTTGTTAATGTTTAAATTGAATATTTGTTCTACAGATGATCCGCGTTTACTTTTCACTTTTACGATTTCGACTCTTCGTTGACTCTGGAAAAAGTGTTATTGACGTCTCACTTGTATATGATACTAATAGAACTTCTTTTACTTTAATCGCATTTCTGTGTTTACGTTGTAAAGAGAGAATATTCAACTACTGCGGCAAAAATCGGCGATGTTTTTTACTGAAAAACTCTTATTGTCTTATCTTTTTATGAAAAACTCTTATCTTTTTTTATACGTAGTAAATTATCTCTTCTAACATGTATAGTCAAAATTTACGTTTTAAAGTATGATCACATCGAAATGTTGATTGACGTCAACACATCTGCGCCTGTCTACGGGCCTTTGTGCCGCATGTATCCGTCTGTAGTCAACGAGATCGCTGAATAGTTGAGACGATTTTGCCCAAAATTCATATTCCCCAATCGACCTGCGGAACTCGGGGTCTTACGATTTTGAAATGGTTGATTTTTCGATGTACTTTTCATGAATTTTTAATGATATTTTCAAAATTTTCTCAAAAGTGGCCCCAAATTTTGTATTTAACTTTGTTCTCGGAGAGCGTAAAGATCTCTTAAAAATGACTCATGTTTCATTTTCATTGAAATCTCCGAACGTTTGAAAGTTGCTGAAAATTTTTTGAACAAATTAAAATTTTTCGTCGTCTTCTCACAACTACAATATTAAGTCAATATCCTTGCAGGCAAAAAGGCGGAGTAGCGTTTTCATATTTATCATAGAATTGCTTCGCAAGGAAAGAAATTGTTCAACAGAAGTGATTCCCGCCTCCCATCATCTTCTTAAGGGCCAGAGGGACTCCCAGACCGCGCATGTGAAGTTATGGTAGTCAGGGAAGCATATACCGGGGGCCTGAGATGTGGAAGTTGTAGAAGACATTTCAAAGAATCAAAGACGACAAAAAAATATGTTCCGATGTGTTTATCACAGTGGATTTTTGATGTATTCACGTAAAAAGTATTTTATAGAAGGTTTCTTACTGTTCTCTTTTTATTCTTCCGTAACAAGTGCATACTTCACCAATATCCCCAAAATAAATTGACTTAAGTATTCATTGCAATCCCCAACCTTCTCTTTCAGAATTGAATACGAAAGAAGCGCGACTTTAAAAAGGGAAACTTGCTCTCCAAGGAGATTGCAAAACCTGCACTTGGAAGCGGGCGGCCGACGCGACGTAAAGATCGATGGAGCGGCGATAGAGGAACTGGGAGGAGATGGAGGGAAGAAACGAAATTTCCCGCGGAGCTATCGGAAAGCCGTGGGCGCGAGGGGGCCCTCTTCGCCGCGGCGGCCGCGCCTCCGCTCACCTCAGATCGATAGCGCACTTGACGCGTCCGCATTGAGGCCGCTGCAGGTGCCGTCGCGCGGTTACTGCCTTCCCGCGTCACTGCGCCGGCCTCGCCTCATTCAATCGACGCGACGCGGCACTTCACCGCGAGAGCACGTGGCGCGTTCACCTTCCACTGTGGCGGTCGGGGTTTGAGCCTCCAGTTGTGGAGTTTTTGGTGGAGATAGAAAGCTCACAGTACGTTTTCTTAGGGTTATCGTTATACCTCTGCCCGTCATTCAACCGTTTCTCAATTATTGTGTGACTCATTATCATTAGGAGGCAGATTTTAATGCAATGTCATTTTTTCTTTGACTTTAGAACAATGCCGTTTCTGCCTTCCCGCGTCACTGCGCCGTCGCCTCATTCAATCGATGCGGCACTTCACCGCGAGAGCACGTGGCGCATTTACCTTCCACTGTGGTGGTCGGGGTTTGAGCCTTCAGTTGTGGAGTTTGTGGTGGTTTGTGTGTGGCTCTCCGTACGTTTCCTTAGAGCAGTGGTGTCAAGGTCTTCTTCTGGTGGCAGTGGCACGCGACGTGGCACCGTGGCGTGCCACGAGCTTTTCTGCCCAACTAGCGGCGGGAAAGGGAACTATTAGTAACCCCGCCGTTTTACAATAGGGGTGGCGATGTCTTTGGTGGCGGGGTAGTAAACTTCGTGGAGGGGCGATTTCGTCGTGGCACTTGTGCCACGGACTCCCGCTCGTGGCACTGCCCTTGACAATACTGCCTTAGGGTTATCCTTTGACCTCTGCCCCTCATTCAACTGTTTCTCAATTATCATATGTTTCATTATCATTAGGGGGCGGATATTAATGAAATGTCATTTTTTCTTTTGACTTTAGAACAATGCTGTTTAGTATAGAAATTTTTTTACATAATCGCAAAAGGAAATGATTAATTTTTATTTGACATGTTTTGCATTTTCGTCGATTTCGTGTAATAAGTCATTTTTACATATTTAGGAATTTATAATGCATTTTTTGCTGATTTCATCGATTTGAATACATTTAATGGTACTTGCTTCAAAAATATTTAGGAATTCAACACATGCTCACCACTGAATTCCCGAGTGGCCTCTTCGGTTTCTTCGCTCATGAATTGTAATGTCCGACGTTATGAGTACTGTGTAATCTAAATTGTAATACTATGTCATCTGTGTTCCTGTGACGCCTATCGTCGACGTTATTACTTCGGCCGATTTTGGAATAAATAAAGGCAGAGGTGTTTTTGTAAATAACAGTCCAAACCAAAAGTTTGAAAGATGAATTCACTTGAACAAACGAAAAAGCCTCTATTCATCAGCAACATTTCTGAGAGCTTGACTGTTTATCTGAAGTTCTTTGATAAATTTTTTACGTATTTGTCTTTATTTTTAGAGCATTTAAAAAAATTTTAATAACATTTTATTGATCAATTTTGGCAATGTTTTAGGTCAACAAAATTCGCCTCTTAATTATCATTATCTCTATCTTGTTAGGCCATCGCGGATGTAAGTCACCACAGTAGTTCAAGGGGACCTAAACCCAATAAATAAAAATAAACACAATCGAATTAGTATAACGGCCCCTTATCATATGTCAGTGCGTCCATGTCTCCTTGGAGACTCGTAGCTCTGGGGTGAGATTAACTCTCATTACGAATCTGAATTGCCGAACTGTATGCTCGTGACTCGGATACCTTCAGAATAAAAATTCTAGTGGATTCATATCGAGTGTCTGTGAGTCCATCGGAGGGGGTGATTTGCAACTAACCCCATGTTGAGGAACTGTTTCATCCAATTCTTCTCGCACAGCCGTAGTATAAAAAACTCAGATTTGATTATGAGGCGGGGCTTTTGAAAAACTTTGTAGCGACAACCTGAGGCTACGGATGTCAAGGTAGTGTTAATTGAATCTTGCTTTTGCATAAGACGCCACTTCTACCTGTCAGGATCTTCATAGCAAATAAGACAATGTTAAACGTTGAAATTACTTGAATATCTCCGAGTACTAATCTCCAGTTCAACCGAAAAGGGACCTTATCGTTCATACTATACTCATGAAACAACATTTCTGTCTCTAATTCCTGGTCTATACTAATACAGCAGGATTAATATTACCAGAAAATATTACTCGACCGCAATGTAAAGATCTGAAGTGCATTAATACTGTAAAAGCTTCTCTCGGCATAGACTGATTCAAAAGCTCCTATTAAAAGTAGGGACATATTTTACAAACACTTTTATTCTAAGCCCATGCAAAAACTCTTATGGAGGATATTGTTTGAGACAAATATTGAACTAAGATTGGGAAATTATTACTTTCATCTAATAGCTCGTATTTTTTACGGATCTCATCTTGACTTGAAATTCTACTTTTCAATGGGCAAATTCTGTGAATAAGAACCTATATGAACCTTGAGAGTCATTGATTCAAGAGATAAATATATTCGAGGCTGTGAATGCAAGAGATATACGTTGTTTTTTTTGGAAAAAATGAAGCTCAAAATCACGTTTCGAATGGAATAAAGAGAGGAAATCCGCTTTCTCAGCAAAAATTAAGTTGTGCTAGAAATCAAGCCCGTTCTTAAGCGTCTGTTTGAAAAGCCTGAAACGAATCTTCGCAACAAAATGTGCCACAATCTACAAAGAAGCCGCCATGTAAAGCGCGTCTCCGATGGTGCGTGGCAAATAAAGTCCCCAGAGCTCCCGAGGTTTGCGCTTCCCAGGCGAAGAGACCGTTTCATTGCCGAGGGCCTCTCTTCCGCGCCGAAGGACTGAAACTTTAATGCGCGCGCGCGAAGGCGCCTCTACGCTCCATCTGTCACGCTCTGCCCTGCTCCGCACGCTCGCTGCCTTCAAACAGCCGGGCGACGTTTCGGGGATTCCCCGTTTCGCGTTTTATTATTTTACTTTCTTATTTCTGTGTGTATTTTAAGTGTTCATTTACTGAATATATGTGAATTTTTTGTTAATAAAATAATACATTTCGGTGTTCGCATTCCGGGAATGCCCACTCTGGGTATTACTGTTTTACTGTTTTATTTAATAAGTCATTTGTCACAAATGTTAACGAAGTTATCACAAAGCTGTCTTTACTGTTATGTTATGTGATAACTATTATGATTTGTTGTATCATATGTGGTAATTTATTTTTATTGATATTTCCCAAAAGTATAAAAAGTAAGTTGTTTTCATTAAAATATAGTTTTTTAACATTTTTCTGTTAATAAAATATCACATTCCTATTTTCGATTTCTAAGATTGTCTTCTCCCCGTTTTAATATTTTACAACTTCATTTTATAGGCTTAATGTCATGATTTCCAAAGATATAAAAGTTTAGACGACCGAGAAATTGAGAAAATGTGAAAAAATAACTTTTAGACGCCGAAGCAGCTGGGAAGCATCTTGGAAGTAGCTGGGAAGAGACTGGGAGCAAAGCCGAAAAGCTGGCAAAGACTAAAGAGATTAGTAGACTAACTCGTACGAGAACGTTTGGGCCACTCCTGTAGCACCACTAGTTATAAAGTGTTTGCGGTTTGAGAATTAACGTCATTATTTTAAATAAAATATAATACCGACCAATAATTCGCCTTACCCTCATTTAGAGATGCTTACTCACTAAAATGTTCGGGTAAAAATTAGAAGCACACTTTAAAAAGCAGAAAATACGTCATTTCACTTTTTATTTTTTCTACATTTTAGAAACACAACATACCCGAAAACTTAATCTGAAAATTTCAGACTGTTACTTCTTTACAGATTTGTATTTTGCATCGTTTTTGCTTACAAAATGTACAGTTTTGCAAGTAAAGGAACAGTCATGAATGTGACTATTTTGTTACAAAAGGTACACTAATTTTTTTTTGTAATTCCCTTCTGACAAGAGACACGTGCTCACTGGGTGTAGGGACTCACAGACGTTCACTGCGTTCTGGGATATCTATTGGTAGTTGAAATTTTTCTCGATTAATGAGGAATGGACAATAGTATGGGGAATCGGCACCTCCCTCTCTCCAAGAATATGAACAAGATCTAGATGGGAAAGGAAGGATAGAGTAATTAGTGCTTTAGAGTAGTATTCCGGTATACCCCGAAAAAGGACAAAGAGAAGCAAGATGATGCAGGTGGCAGAGATCGCTTAGGTAGTAGTGCCATGGTGATCTCGGGCCGAAGGGTCGCGTATTCGAATTTCGCTTCGGACATGATTGTAGGTGTGTTCGATCTTTCACCCCTCATCATCACCATATCACTTCATTTAGTATACAGCAACCCCTAACGTTGATTAATAGTGGCCGCTAATGACCTCCTAGTTCATGCGACCTTAAAAAAAGATAAACAAGAAAACGGCCAATTATAATCGATAATAATTATTAATAATAATCGATAATAATATTATGGATAATAATCGATAATAATTATTGTAGCTACCGCCACGAATTCGTACCAGGCCGTGATCGAGCGGCCCTGCTACACAGCGGTGGTCGAAAATCACCCAAACTGCCCTGTCCGCCGGACCTCCCTGCCAATGAAGCTTAAAGCAATAATCCCCGTAGCAGTGCCCGCCGCAGTAGATTTGCCCGTCCTCAGTCTCCTCTGGGCTTAGAGCGAAAAGTGTCATGGGGAGGGAACCGGGAGCGGAGGCGGAGAAATAGTCGCGAGGAGATGAGGAAGAGTGCGGAAGCGGAGGCGGAAGCGGAAGCGAGGGGGGAGTTAGTGGGGGGATGGGTACGCTGGTGCGAGGAGACAGCAGAGGGGTCTTGAAAGTGGGAGGACCTGTGGCAAGACCGAAGTAAGGGCGGAGATGAGAGCGTAGTCCAAAGCAAGCTTATGAGGCCAACTCGGTTTGAAAACTATCACATTTCATCAGAAAGCGTAGACATAGTGTTTTGGAGATATTCATTGAGAGACGCTAGCATCAAAATATCTCCAAAAAATTGTTCACCTCGTAATGCCTTGTGAATATACGATCCAACGGGCAAATGCTGCGAAGGAAAACCGATCCGAGGGCTGAGTCATTGATGTGAGAGAGAAATAAATTCAGGATCCGAGCGCGGAGAGATGCAAACGGGGAAATAGAAGCGGGCGGGCGGAGGCAGAGGCGGGTTCCGCTGGGTGAAGTGGAGAGCTGGGTGGAGTAAGTTAGAAGCGGACGGTCCGGAGATGGCGAGGGGACGGGGGACGGGAGCGAGGGCTGGCGGGACGCAGGGCGCGGAAGTTGGCGACCCTTGATCGAGTTACTGCTCTCCGCAGACGTAGCGTCTTGAGTTTCTGGCGATGTGACGTCGCTTCCCCCGCCGTGGACATCTACTGAAGCGATGATGTACGCGACGAATGGAAAGACTGGATAGCTATTGCAGTACAGAGATGATTCTTACACGCAACACTCACCGTCTTGGATACTCGGATTGACATGAAATTTCACCAGCTGATAGAACACCATGCAAAACCTACATACGCAAAATTTGAAGTGCTATGGAATATAATAAATAGTGTTTTATAGGCATTTTGTATCAGGACCTTTCGTGACCCTCGCGCTTCCCGCAGTGGGCGAGCCGTTGCTTCGGCAGCGCCAGGAACGTTACGCGGCATCTATCAACCGGTGTCAGATTTTCAAGCCTGTTCGTTCCATCTGAACCTGCAAAGTAAACAACCGTTTCTGTCACCCCGCCTGCCCTCCAAGTAACTGAGACCTTGCCGACAGGCCGATAGTGCAGGCGCGGTGTACGAGTAACGTCCGCAGAACCAGCGGCGAGCAGCGTTTCCGCCCTTCTACTGTCGGTAAGGTCAAGAAAGGTCCCAATTCTAATTATCGCAAAAACACTACTTGCAATGCTTCATAGCACGTAAAAATTTGTATGTAGGGGTTTTGAAAGGTGCTGAACAAGCTGGTAAAATCTCAAGTCAATCCGAGTATCCAGCACGGTGAGTGTTGCGTGTTAGAATTCACATGTCATTCCTTACTATACGGTCACGATAGTATCGATTACAGCATTGATGCAAATTATTCCAACAGATTGTATATTCGCAACACCATTTTATTTCGGAAACTTTTATTGTATGAAAGTAAACAAGGAGCAAAATGTAATTAATTTCAAATAGAATTAGTCTCTTTATTTACATATTTCTAAATGTAAACATTTGAAAAGAGAACTCGATTACAGAATTGTAAGTTGTTTTTTTTGTGTGTTTTTGTTAATATTTTTATGAGGCTGTTTCCCGTTAAAAATGACACTCAAATATTGAATTTTAATTGGATACTTTTTCAATTACTCTTTCAAAGCAAAATTGGAAATTCTGTAATTGCGAGTAGACTTCGTAAACCCCTAGTGGACAACATGCATTTTACTTCCCACTACAAATTCGTTTCTCCTCTGAAACGAATTGGACATTTGGTTCGCGCAAGGTCCTCATTGACCCTGTTGTGGCGTCTGCTGTCGCCGCCTTTCTTCTCTTGTCTAGTGCTGCGCGCTTCTGAACTTCCGCCCCTCCAATATCTCGACCCGTTGCCGCCACGTTTGTCCTTTGCACCATCTTCATTCTTCTGACTGCCCTAGTTTCATTCAATGAACTCCTACAATTCTTATTGCTAACGCAGCCCTGACCTCCTTCGTCTGCCTTGTCCTTTTTGCTTTGTGTCGTCTGCAATTCTCCGATCGCTACCGCTGTCCTCATTGCTATTGCCTTCCTCTCCATGAACGTCCTCTGAGCTCAAAGCTAACTGGAAATCGTAGACCACTTGCGGAGTAAACAAATACCTCCCCCTTTGCTGCGGTGACTACGGATATTCGTGGGTAGTGATGACGAAAATTTAAAAAAAGTGTAATTAAAAATACTCATTGTACCTTTCTCTGTAATTGCAATTGCAATTAGATTTCGTAGGGCATGTTGATTTTTGTACTTCATGGAAAATTTCGAGTGATTTAATATTTCGATACAATATTTGTTCATTCTATGGCACTGCGGAACTACGCTATTGCCTTCCTCCGCGTTACATTCGACTTTTCGTTAAACTTTGGAGTTCTTGCCTAAGGCTCATAACGCGAATATGTATAAGGCATGTACAAGGCTCATAACGAATTGTGAGTGTTGTGGGCAAAATTAAAAAAACATCGATATATTGATACTTTGATACATCATGAACAGGTTTTTGATATCGATGAAAACATAGACAATTAAAAACATCTATGTTTAAACCATCAATGTTTTAAATATGATGAAACATTTCGAAGTAAAATGTCCTGATTTTAATGTACATAACATGTCAATAATGTACATAATACATGACTCGTCAATGTTAGCTTAAACTATATTCTGCACGGAATTTGACAGTCATCTTCATTTGCTAATCACTGTTCCAAGTAGTCATAGCTCAAATTGCAGTTTAACGATATTACCACGTACAACATAATCCAAAAAGCTAACAACACAGGAGAAACGTTGCGAATGGCAAACGGTTTCGTGCTACCAGTGATTCGACAATAGTGACAGTTGTCAATAGCTTTTGATTGCGAAAAATCCTCAAATAAAATAGACATTTTTTAAATTTATATCATGAGATTTTTTAAAACACCGATGTTTCTGCACAAATATATCCATCTGAAGAAAAAATTGAAAGCAAAACATCGATGTTATAATATCTATGTTTCAAAAACATCGATGGTTTTTGCCCTAATCATGAACCTTACGAAAGGTAAGATAAGTATATCACGGAACTGAAGGTGGGAGTGAGGGAAGATTGGGAAAGAAACGGTGTACAGCCAAGTTTGAACGAACTGCCCCGGCATCCCTCTGGAACTTATCGGATTAAACCCTGGAAATATCCGATCAGTGTAGGTGGCACCCAAACAGAGGACTCGTCAACGCAACTATTTACAACACACGCCTCACGTCGTAACTCCAGGTCTCTTGAGCTTCCGCTGCGAACTCGTCACTACATACGCTCTCGCCCTCGGACAATTAATATACAAATACATAAGCAAACTCCAAATCTGCGATTTAGTTGCTGTAACGGTTAGAGTATCGTCCTGTTGATCGGGTTCAAACCCAATCGAAACCCTAGATTTTTCAGAACAAAATAATCCTTCGTACGCCTTTCGTTGGATGCAAAGTAAAGTCGGTGTCCCCATTTCATAGATCTACTGCATGTAAAAGATCGTCGAACCTAAAAGAAGCCTTCGAGCTACATTCAAATCGCCTGTTTTGTCACCCGAGTGATACCTTCTTTCCCTGCTAGATGGCGAAAGGATCGTAACGAAATTTACGACGTCAGTGGAAAAAGCAGGCCGGATGGCCTCCGCCTCGCCCGTCTCAAGGTGTTATTGAATCGAATCGGCAATCAATCCTCATGTTGAACATTGCGCACCATAATTCCTTCAGCGGACCCAGCTCACCCACGGTCGCGTCCTCGCCCACTCCCTCCGCGTCCTCCCCACGGCCTGTGGGCGTCGTCTGTCCTCTCTCCGAGGTGCACGCTCCGCTGTCGGTCGAGTCGGCGCACGTGCGGGCGCCCGCCAGTGAAAGGGCCCCGTTGCACCTCCAGATGCGGTTTCGCCCGAAAGTTTGTCAGCTGCCACTTCGGTCCGCGAGAGCACCGCTACTTCTCGGAACGTGAGGGGCAGACGCCCGCTGGAACTACCACGGACTCTTTTGTTCTCTTGGAGATTGGATGAAGATGAAGTTCTCTCGAAGATTGAAGCGAAAATTTAGTTTTCGTGTGAAGTTTTAAGTGAACGTGTACTTCTTTTAATGATGATTCAATTTTCTCGTCGTGTGAGAAGTTTTTCTTTTCGTGGCTTCACTTTTTTTACAACACAAAATATATATTTCATCTATCTGATACCTACTTTTTTCCACAATTTCCAGATATTTAAAACAAATTGTATTAAAATAGATCGGAATAATAGGTTTAGGAATAGTAAGTTTTTGTATACTTAAAGAATCGCTGTGTGGACAGAATTCAGTTAACAGCAAAGTAAACCGATGTTACTCGCGCACCTGTGCGCCATGTACCCTTTGCAAAAATTAAATACCAAGTTATTCATCACACAAAAAAATTATTAATTATATTTTACTATTGGAGAAATTTTATCCTTAAATCCTCTCACAAAACAAAAATTATGAAAGAGAAAAACTAGTTTCAATATTGCAAAGAGTGTGTGGGGTGCGTTACAATCAACTGTTAAAAACGCTGCAAAAACAATTTTCGACAACTATTCAACTCTGAATTATTCGCGTGACAACATAAATAAAAGAGTTACTATTCATTTCCTATTAATTGTATTTATCTACATTCCGAGGTTACCATCTCTCAAACGCTATAGATGAACACATTTACCACTCACAAATGAACGAGAAATTGTGTCACAATTAATTCAGTTGTTAAATATCTATTAGTATTTATGGTTGTTTCCCTATTAGCGGTTTTATTCATTTTATTATTCTGTTTGTGACTTCAATCTTATTTTCTGCCATTTCTTTAAATCACTATTTCTTGTCTCAACAAAATATAGACAAGGCCCTTTAAAGCGATTTGTTGTCTATTACATTATTACATTTGTTCTCAACACAACACAGGGCAGCAATCACAGCTGCAATGCGTGGAGGCCACAATTCAGCCAAATTTTCTCAAAGTGTGATTTCTCAAATAAAATTTAAAGAGGCAATTCAACTGCATATAATTATGTTTATTTGGATCATTTCTAACAATATAAATGAAAGTGAACAATTATTTTAAACGGCGCAATTTGTTTTTTAGCACGGTCATCCCAGAATTATTTGTATAACATATAGCTTAACTTGCTTATATTTACTTACCAGAATATGACTCCTACAACTACTTCGTTTGCCTGATAAACTCCCCTCTTTTGCCTGAAAAACTCGTGAGTTTTCAAGACGCTATGCGAACGATCCTACTCATGCAATTATTCTGTCTACTCTAATAAATATTACATTGATTATTCGCAATCAGCCATGTAAATTGCAGCAGTTTTGTGTAGCTTCAGAAGATCTTTCAGATGTAACATGGATGCAGGGTCGGGCTGGTGCAACGGCGCACTTTTGTCCGTGGACTCATGAAATTTTGGAAACCCCAGCAAACAGAAAAATTTCTAGAAGCACATCAGACGAGAGCTGCCTTCTTCATGAATGATCACGTTAAAGGTTGTGTGGAACAGAACCATTAGGATAAAATTCCGTTCCTTTGATTCTAAGTATTCAATCCCTTGTCGCCAGCTCTCAGTGACCATTGTGCACACCCAGATGATTTAGTTCTAATGAAGACTGAGGCTGCAAAGCGCGTGTATGATTTTGCGACTCATTAACAGTAGTTAAATTCTGCATGAGTCGTAGTAGTAGCAAGTTGCTCTACGTATCCTTACTGTTATTAACAGTCCAGTAATTTTTGGGCTCTTAAAATATTCATGAACCCTATAAATTATATCTCGCTCCTGTCTTTTTAAGAATTTGCCGAACACTGCTTCTACAAGCAATAGTATAAAGTAATCTCCACATCAATTTATTCTTCACAATGAAGTTCTTTAGTAACTTTATTTGCTACGAAAAAAATAGGCCTACACTAGAAGAATTCCAATATGCGTGCCGAACATTTAGGAAGACGCCATGATATTGAGCTTACTGAACATCTTGAGTGAATTAGGGGTCACAATCTTTTCTTTCATTAGATGTCCAAGAATAAGGATGTTTTCTGTTCGTTATTTTCGAGTCCTCGAAATGGCCTCCGAGGCCGAGCTGCCGCGCCTCCACATTAGCTCTACCTTGCAAACAAGCACGCACGCGCGCACGAACATAGTAAGGTTGATTGATTGCTTAGTGATTCCTTGTGCATTAACTTCTGGAACATTAGTTATAAGTACTGTGCATTTGTTTTTGTCGTGGTAAGTGGCGGTAATCTTTCCCTGCAGGCTGGCGAGATCCCGCGCTGACCTAAGTAAGCTTGCGAGGATTTTCCCCAACCAGTCACTGGGAGAGATGGCTCAGTGCATCAACCTGATGTCACTGCAGTCTCTCTGACCGGGAGGTCCTAGGGTCCAGTCCCGACGGCGGCAGGATTTTCGACACTAGCTTGTCAGCTAGGTCGGATTCAATCGCTGTCTGGAGGAGAATTCTAGCGGCCGGCTGCTCTGATCGGCAGTTTTCCGTGGTTTCTTCGATCAACACCAGGCGAATGCCGGAGCAGAACCCTAACAAACGGGCCACGGACCACGCGCGATCTTTCCGTCCTCTTCCTTGTCCTATCCTCTCCTCTTACACTTACACATACACATACACTAACATGCACTACACTACCACACGTGCCGGGAGACCGGTCGGGACCTTACAGCTTGTGCCGGCTGGGGCAGTGCCCCGCTGGTGGGAGATACCTGGTTGTGGGGAAACCCCGCTAGTCGACGGTAGGTCGACGCCAGATCTCGCCATCTAGCGGGGAAAAGATCATCGCCACCTCTCGAGAAAAAAACACGCACTACACTGACGGGACTAATGACCAAAGTAGTTGACGCGCCCGGAAACACGAATCAATCAATCAGTCAACCCAACCAGTCTCCCATTATCGTGGCACCGCCCCAGCCGGGACAAGCTC